>CAJNDT010001046.1:725859-1110406 GCA_905221615.1 Symbiodinium sp. CCMP2592
ACATGGGTTCATGTAATGTGACACAACACACAGCAGATCAGGCAACCACATCGAAGCTATAAAAAATGTTCCGAATCTTTCCAAGAGACCGCCGTCTGTCACACGAACTCGGAGAAACAATTTTGCTTTGTCAGTGCCACCAGGATTCGGGTCGTACTTCATCTCACCAGCGATCTTGGGACACTCCGGGCATTGAACAGGTGTCCATACCCCTTGGTAGTCCACACGGTTCGGCCGCCGCTGATGTTGGGGGCCACGGACTGCAACCTCCCGTGGCTCGAGTGCTGGGATAGGCACTGCAGGCACCTCCGGCATCTCAGCAGGAGGGGCTGGCACTCTGCCTTCCTCGGGCTCCACGTGATCATCAGGCTCTGGGACAGGGATTGCAGCAGGCACCTCCGGCATCTCAGCCGGAGGGGCTGGCACTCTGCCTTCCGCGGCCTCCACGTGATTATCAGGCTCCGGCTCCACCGGCACCTCAGCAGGAGGTGCTGGCACTCTGCCTTCTGCTCCCTCTTGACCACTTTCATCAGGAGGCGCGGGTTGCTTCCTGGGCAACATACGTGGGCGACAAATCTTTCTCTTGGCTTTCCGTTTGGCCTGTGGCTTGGCCTTTGCTTTGGTCTTTGCTTTGGCCTTGCCCTTTGCCTTGGCCTTTGATTGCTGCGTCTTGATGGCCTGCCAGGTTTGATGCACCCTTTTGATTCTGCGTTTTCTGACTGCGTCTGAGACCATTTTAAATTCCTGTTTGTCCTCAGCAAGCAGGTCGTCAAGAACCAGCTCATCAACAAAGTCCCCCATGATAATGTCATCCTCATCCTCATCCTCTGTTGAATCTTTGGATGTCGAATACATAGCCTCAATTTTGCGCATGAAATCCTCATCTTCCGGAAGGTGATGAGAAGCGATCAGGCTCATGAGCTTTGGACGGCGCATTCGTTGCAGCTCCTTTCGCTTTTTTTCGTCTACGTTTCCAGTCTGGGAGATCACCTGCTCGGCGAGATTCTGGCAGTCTGCGAGAGTCCGACATGCTTGTGACATTTCCCTCAGTCGAGTCAGCAAAAACAAGCACAGCAAAACTTATATAAGTTTATTGTACTATTTACTGTATGGGTCGACAGTTGACAGAATCGTAAATGAAAACATGTCACTTGGGATGCTGCAACATATAGGATAGAAGTGACACTGAGCTTGTAGCACAACGACGGAGGCAAATGAAGCCATTCCAGAAGACTGCCTCTGTTTCGATGACTTCCCAATACTGGGGCTCATACAAAAGAATCCAGCAGGCCTTGACGCTGGAACCATCCGGGCACTCTGCCTTCAAAACAAAATATATCTCTCCTGTCGACTGGTCCTCATGCTGGACCACTGGCCACATGAGAGCAGCCCAGGTTTTTGCCCCAAGAGAGAGATAGCATGTCAAATCCAAGACATGGTTCAAGAGCTTCAAAGGGGCTGCAAGGCTGCTAAACTTCCCAGCACGCAAGGGAACATGCTGAGATGCCAGTCTTGCATCATTGTAGTGAATTAGCCATGACCACGCAGCTGATGCTCGTTCGAGTGTCTCTTCTGACAGGGTGTTCCAGGTCTTGTCGCCGACAATCTCGGTATACTGTGACGGCAGCTTGTGGACACATCCTCTGAAGCACAACTTTTGGCGCTTCCTGTCCACATTCCAAAACTCCCTTTCAAAATATTCCCGTTTGACTTTTGCCGGATGCCTGATTGAACGGCTTTCAAAGACGTTTGAATTCTCGATCACAGTTTGAATCGTGGAGTATGTTTGCTTGCGGGTTTTGTTCAACAAAGAATCATTACGAATCTTGTTGTGCCCATCTTCCACAATCTTGTTGTCTGGCAGCGTCTGCACCAGAACACTCAGCAGGTGGGTTGCAGGGCATGCTGGTACCGATATTGTTACAGTCCTTTGAGCTGGCACTCTGCCCTCTTGCCCGTCTAACAAAATGTCACCAACTCCGGCACCGTCCTCTGCTTCTTCAGGCACAGAATCCTCCATCTCCCCGTCCTGCTCTGTGTCAACATCATCCACGACAATGTCTTCTGACCCCGGAGGCGCCACTTCATATCCCTGTGCCTCCAATGTGGCCAGAAAAAGTCTCGAAGGATGGCTGATTCCAACTTGCAGGTCTGTGAAGAGTTGCCGGGCATGAACACTTGGAGTGGACCGTGCCAATGTCGACTCCAACCTCAAGAGTGATGTGTGATGGCCCTTTGCCTTCAAAGCCGTGATCGTCCGAATTTCTGCATCAGGTGACAGCAATCCCGCATAGGCATCTGGTGGAAGTGAAAAAAAGACTGCAAGTCCAGACCCTGTTCATCAGCAAATGCAAGCTCAACATCATGATTTTTTCTGCGGGCTCGTGTAAATCAGTATCCAGATGCTCCTTCCACAACTCGGTCTTCTGCAGGTTGGAGACAATCTGCAACAAATGTTTGTCTGCTTTCCAGGCATCATTCACTGTCATCAACTCGGCATAACCTCGACCATCCTGCGGCGATTTAACGTTTTTTACTTGTTTCCCATACCATGTCCAAAACGGTTCGGTCACTTTGTACAATATCTTGGAGTGATCGAAAAGGTCTTCTGTCATGAGATAGTATGCCAACTTGAAGCCCCCCATGCTGGCTTTCAACAAGCTGAGTTCTTTCCGTGGATCAGTGGCACGACCAGCCTGTGACAGCTTTGGCAAATCACCCAGTGCATCTTCCTGCCTCTCACCATTGTCAGAGTCCGGCACTCTGCCTTCGGACTCTGGCACTCTGCCTTCGAAGAGCTCCTTGCCCGATTGTGTATTCGCCGAGTTGGAATACAGGCTGAGTCTTTCCCTTGAGCAAGGGCTGAAAGATTGATCTTCACCGAAATGATCAGCCAGCAGCATTTTGAGGACATGAAACTCATGAAGTTGCTCACAACATAGCTGGTTCCAGCTGAACCATCTGGAGGCTTTCACCAAGCTGCCCTTCTTCATGAAGGATTCGACATTTGCAAGCATATGTTCAATCTCATGCTCGTCACCGGATAGCTGCCTGTCTAAGTCATAGGCAATCTTATCTCGAAAAGCGGCCCACAACAAGCTTCTGCTCGGTGATGTGCAGGAAACAAAACTCGCCAGCATTTCCTTCTTCTGCTGGTAGAAACCACCACTTCCAAAGGGTTTATAATTCAGGGCAAAGATGTAAGAGGAGTGAAGTTGTGCTTTCAGGAAGAGTCCTTTGAGGAATCTCGACATGCTGTTTTTGAAATCTCGAATGGCCCTGTGAATCTTGTCACATTTCACATGAATCATGTTTTCACGCATAGCATAGGCCATGCCAGCAAGTCCGATGCTGCCCTGGTCAAGGCCCAAGACCAGCAGTGGAATGTTCAGCCACCCCTTCTCTGACTCTGGCAAGACGGGGAGCACATTTGTGATCTCTCCATCCTCAGACATTGTCTTCAGAAAGGAGACATGAGGAAAAGCTGGTGGCACTCTGCCTTCTGGCACTCTGCCTTCTGGCACTCTGCCTTCAGCCGGATCCGGATTGTCCCTCAACCACTGAAAACAGCGGTCAATGTCATTGTCTTCTTTTCCAACTTGGAAAACCACCCTGCTTTCATATCTTGTCACAGGCCTCTGCCCAAGAGAGGGGGCGATCTTGAAAGAGCCCAAATCCATTCGCCCTCTGTGCAAAATCCAGATTTGGTGACTGATCGCTTGAAGCTGCCTGAATGCAGCAATCCTTTCCAGCTTCTTTCGCTTTGAGATGTGAAGAAGCAGGTCGTCGTCAAACCGGTCTTGTGGAGAAACTTGTCCAGTCTTCATCACTTGCATGGGTGCAAACACTGCAGCAGAAATCTCATTCGCCCAAGCCACTGTCACAAGACAATCGCTGGTGCTGTGAGTAGACCCCTCGGCGATGAAGTTGATTTGTCGACAGTGCTGCATAGCAGTGATAGCTCTCTCCTGGTACAACCGATTGGTTCGAAGCTGCCACTCGTCACAGCTGGACTCAGGAACACCTGAGCTGGCAAGTCAAAGAGCGATTCGTTCACTTCAATAAATAGTTGAGATACAAGTACAACTTGGACTTCAACACCATGCGCAAGCAACACCATTCTTCGGCCTCACATGGAAGAGTCCGGGTCACCCGGGCTTCGTCATTTTCGGGAGGGGCCACCTGGCACGTTAGCGCATGTGTCCAGATGTCATGGTCGGATGCCCGCCGACCGTTTGCCCCAACCCCCCCCTAGACTGCACGACCCTGGGGCCCTTTCCCTGGCTCCACACCCGGCCAACAGTGTGTCGGTAGCTGCCAAATTGGCGGGCATGCAGCTGCCGCTTGGTAGAGCAACACACACCAAACCCCATTCTGAACATGTTGGCACTCTGCATTCGACAAACACAACCGAACAGCAAGCCAAGCAAGGTTCTCTGCTCAATAACACAACCATGTCCCAAGAACGGACGGCGTCCCTTCTTTGTTCGGAACCTGGAAGTCTGGCCCGGACAACACGATCCGAGGTCGCAGAAAATCCAGCTAGGTAAGGCAACCTTGAGGAGGTTCGACTGACACTCTCATTACTGTACTTCTGCTCGATATTTGGCCTCCCATGTTGCAAAGGGGGACACTCGGGTGCCGAGCTCGGACCCAGCCAGCACGTTAGCCCATGTGTCTGGCTGTCATCACCATGTGTCCGCTCTGGTGGTTGGCCCCAAGTCCTCGTTCGGTTCCGTCTTCCACGGTCCCCCAAAGCGACCCCATGCCCGGCCATCGGCATGCAAGCGCGGCTGGTGAATCAAAACTGGGCACACCGCGACTTGTTGGTAAGGTCCGTGTGACAACCCATGCCCGGCCATCGGCATGCAAGCGCGGCTGGTGAATCAAAACTGGACACACCGCGACTTGTTGGTAAGGTTGGTGTGACAAAGAATTCACTATAATCTTAAACAACTGGCTAACAAAACAACATTCTACTATGAATGAGACGGAGGAACACACCAGCTCAAAAACACAGCCATGTCCCAAGAACGGCCTCCCTTCTTTGTCCGGTATTGCTTCCGGTGACTTGCATGACTGCTTCGATGTCACCAGGTCACAGCCCCAGCCGGCGCATTAGCCCATGTGCCGGGCTGTCATCTACCCCCTGCCCCTGGGATAGGTTGGCCTCAAGGCTGTGACACAGGCAAACCGAACGCCTCACACATGGCCAATGGTGTGGGGAGCAACCATGGTGGGGCAGGGGTTTACTCCTTAGGTAAGGCAACACCGAAGAGGTTCGACTGGCACTCTGCCTCGGCACTCTGCCTCTGTCGTCGATCCAAGAGAACAGAAAGCATGTGCTCAGCAGAAAGAGATATAGCCTAATCATGGGTTAGCGGCCTCCCCCATTTGCTGAAATCCACCCCACTCGGCCAAGTTGGGTCGCCATGCTCACAGGGAATGAATTAAGATGACAGCGCTGTGCCGGATCCCGTCGCAGCTGTTGCTCAGCAGGCCATTTGGCACACCTGCGATGTAACAGATCCCGGAGACTTGGTTTGCTTCGGCGTAAACATCGCCCGCAACGCGCCGATAGAAACAAACCAGGCACAGGCCGAAATCACCATGTGAGTAGCAGGCTCTAGGCACAGCTGGCGGCTGGGGTAGTGGAAACTTACAGCAGGCTGCTACACTGCCACTACAGGCCATGCCAAACGATCAACGATAGACCTGATCCCAGGGCCACTTGCGCGCAAAAGTGAGCACAGGCAAGAACTGAAGAAGGCACTATCTCACCCTTCTCTTTACAACACAACGCAAGCGGCCTCCCTTTTAGGATCTCACCGGGGGGGGAAGGACACACCCGCCCCCCATTTAAGCCACCCCCAGCAGGCGCATTAGCGCATCGCCCTGCTGTCATACCCCTCGGGCTGTAGGGGAGTTGGCCCCAAGGGTGGCCGCCACGAGGCCACGCAGGCGTCAGTGGCCAAGCTTTCAGCTCCGGATGGATCGCTGCACCCAACACGGCCAACAAGATGGAACCTGGCAGGTCTCTAGGGCCCCCTCGGCCAGCCCGCTGCTCAGGTTTAGGTCGGGCAAGCGAATCGACAAGGACGTTTATGATCAAAAGCAAGCACAGCAAACCACTAAACCCTACTAAACCCTGAGAAGTTTTACTGGCACTCTGCATTTGGCACTCTGCCTTTCAAAAAATTGATCACAACCTGACGTAATTGCTATAATACTCGATTCGGCCTCCCAAGTTGCAGAGGAGGACACTCGGGTGCAGACCTCGGACCCAGCCAGCACGTTAGCCCATGTCACACCGGGCCTCCCCTCCGAACCGCCCGAGCGATGCTCACGCAGAGACTAAGGAGCTCCCAGCCGGCACGTTAGCCCATGTGTCCGACTGTCATACAGAGAGCACAGAGCTCTCTCCGTTGGCCTCAAGAGCTCGAAAAACTCGATGCAGCGGCCCCCCAGCACCCGGCCAGCGGTGCTGCAGCACACAACTCGAACTGAATCTCGAAAGAAGCGTTCGGCGGAAGTGCACCGTGGGTAAGGGCAGGAGACTTGTAAGCTGCCCTGCACTACGTTCTTCCCTCAGAGCCCTGTGCGAGACACAGCGAGTCCTGGGGAGCGGCCACACTCCACATGCCGGCAAGCGAATCGACAAGGATTTTCTGATCAACAGCAAGCGCAGCAAACCACTAAACCCTACTAAACCCTGAGAAGTTTTACTGGCACTCTGCCTTTGGCCCTCTGCCTTTCATAAATATTAAATGCACAACCTGACTTAAGCATCCCTTTCTGTAACGGCCTCCCCGGCGTCTTTGCAAAGACGAACGTGCTCTGACAGTCATGCGGACCGGAGACTTAGGCCAACCCCATTCGGCCGAGATATGGGGTCACCCCGCTCTGCCATGGGGATATGAGGCTCTCAACGACCACTAGCAGCTGCAAGCATTTGCCCGCGCTATGCTTATGTCGCCCTCTGCTCGCAAAGAAGCAGGACGTCGTGGTCGTCGTGGTGCCATCCCAGAGTTCGCAGCGGATACTTCTGCCCCCGACATTGTGTACCTTCTGATGGACTTGGCCAACAGCTTGGCGCAAGAGCCGAACGTCGGGTCGGCCATGGCAAGAGCGGTAGTCGAATTTAGTTCGACTGTGGCGCGGGTACGTGGCATCAAATGAATGTGTGACAACGAATTCACTAATCTTAAACAACTGGTTAACAAAACAACATTCTACTCCATATCAAATCACCAAGGAACCATGCAGGTCGCTGCGTTCGTCCTGGTTCTTGAGAATGAGGGCTTGTCGCAAAGAGGTCCCACTTTTTGCAGCGCCCTCTAGCAACTTCCAGATGCTTTTGATGTCCACAGTCTTTTTCAATGGAACACGCTTGCCAAGAAGTGCCCTGCGAGACGTCACAGGCACACCAGCATCATGTACACTCAAGTAGTGCCCAATGACATACACCTGGAGGCCGGCTGACAATGTCTCGGACAGACACTCATGTATGTGCATGAAGGCATTCAAGACTGTCTTGGCAAATCCATGAGCCTGCCCCGACGGTTGAAGCGCTCTGTGTTTTTGCCATGGTTGCAAAGGCGATGATGTCGTAGATGCTAGTTTCAACCTCCTCCCAATCTCGTGGCACTCTGCCTTCAGATTCATCTCGGAGAGATGAAGACAGCGTCCTTGCATTGAACATAGATTCCCAAAGCTGACGCAAAGATCGGGACGTGTTGCCTGCCAGCGACTTCATAATCCAAGCGGCAAAGCCTGACACCAACCCAGCTGATTGAAGAAACCATGACACTCTGCCTTCATCCAACTGCATGACCAGAGGCTCATCACTGATAGTTTCACACACACGTACCATAGCATCCTTCAGTTTGCTCTTGTACCATTCCCTGTGGGCGTCTGTTCTTGTGTCGAAGGATGCTTGCAACATGAATCGGGCCAAGGCTGTGGAAGATGCCACATCCTCCTGCACAGCATCAGGGTTTGGCACTCTGCCTTTTTGACTTTGCACATGTGACCCCAGTTCGCAGCCAAGGGGGTCTTCCTGAGAAGATCACTGAAGAAGTTGTACCATTTGTGGTACTGTCGACGTTCTGAGCCGTTCCTGTTGAAAAAAAAAAAAAACAAGTCCAGACGCCACCACAGTTCGCCCTGTGAGAGCCAAGCTGCTCTCGCTGGCAGTTTTGCATCATTTTCCAAGTTAAGCAATTGCCCATCACGGAGCACTAGCATGACCCACAGTTTCAGAAGCATCACCGAAATCCTCCAAAGCAACACTGTACTTGAATCTTACTAAATACTGACACACACCTGCACTTGTGTAACAAGCCCCAGTTCACAACACATTGAATTCTTAAGAAATCAACCCAAAGACTCACGATGACATGTCAGCAGCCACATCATGTCACTCGAACTTGAGCCAGGAAACTATCGCAGATGGCACTGAACTGACAACCACATGGAATGATTAACACAGGCCACCGATGCCTGCAACTGGAGGTCGAGACACCAGCCAGGTCATTGACACCTGCACGACAGCAGCATACGAACTGAGACAATACCGACAAACACATCTGATCACGGAGTGACTGAAGCTCTCTACATTTTCATTGCACAGCTGCACCAGCTCGGATCACTCAGATCCTTCCACGAGGCGGCGAGGATTTTCCTCGGCACCTCGTGGAGGGAACGGAAGGGGTCCAGGGCTCAACCCAGTCCCAACATTGGAAAGCAGAATACCAACAAGACAGAATGTCGAAAGATGAAGCAAGCTCATTTAACTCTAGAGAATTATGGCACTCTGCCTTATTGGCACTCTGCCTTCAGCTACAATTCATGTTGGGACATCCCCCATCATATGAAAGGCCACAGCCTTGCCGAACTCCGGGGTGTACTCCTCTGACACCTGAAGATCTTCAGGACGACCGGTGAACTTCTCACCATCTCGATAAACGCAACCAGCACTTCCTCTGACATGGGAAGGATAGCTGCGCCGCATACCATTGATGTGCTGACAGTTGCTCCACAGTTGAAGCGGTTTCAGGATGGGCTGGCCGAAGGCACCACCATAGGTTTTGACCTTCATAGCCTGGATCATTCCCATGACACGATCCACGAGTGGAATGTCGAACAGCATGCTGGAGCAAGGCTGCTCGATCACAAACCGGTTGTCATTCAAAGCCGCGAGCAAAGTCAACAGCAGCGTCACATACATGAAACGATTGCCTTCTTGGCATGCCAGCGATCGCTCAGGTTCTCCCATCCAGTAATTGGCAATGGACCTTCCAGTACTGTATTTACAGAGTTGGACGAAGGAAGAGCATGGAGTTCCAAACCACAACAGGCCGTGTTTGTGTGTTTGACACACAGCATTGACAGCCAGGCGAAGTCCTCTCACAGAAAGAATATCATGATCTGTGCCGTACCTGATGCCCAAGGCTAGCCCCTGCCAGCCAGCACGGAGCATCTCCCGACTGAGGTTGCCCTGCCCTGCAAAGATCTCCAGGAAGTGGAACCTGGCACTCTGCCTTATGTTCCGCTTCCAATGACAAAAGTTGATGAGGAATCTCATCTGTTTCTTCCATGGCCCCGAAGTCATGATGGGAAAAGTTTCTGATAACATTTGTTGCCAGATTGATATCATCCAGGAAAACCCACTGGCTTCAAGAATCACATCATAGTTGCACTCAGGCAGAACTTCATAAGGACCTTCATTATGAAACTCCAGAAGCGACGGGTCAACTTCGCAAAGGCGCAGAACATCCTGTCCTCTCGAAATGGCCAAGAATCTCTTCTCCAGTGCGATGTTTGCATCAAACTGCCGCCGAATGTCTGCTAACAGTCTTCTTCTTGTTTCAGTCGGGTCATCTCCTGCTGCAGACATGGCACTCGACATTGCATTGTCCATGGCACTCTGTCCTATCCGCAAGAAAGTGTAACACCTTAACCTCAAGGGTGTTCGAATTAACAACGTAATTGTGAACCAGCACATTCAGCAGTTGACACACTTGTGAGTCGATTGATCCATAACAACACAAGGATGAGACAGACATGATGCAATCACTCGTTGAAATTCACATGTGGCATAGTTGTTGCAGACCATGACTTCATGCTCAAGCAATCAAATACAGCACTGCCAGACCCTCACTCGATTCTCGTTTTTCTGGTACCGCACACAGCAGTCCATCCATCGTCCTCGACGATTCCGAGGCCACCGAGGGGGCAGACACAAGCATTCTTGGCACTCTGCCTTCTGTAAAGTTTCCAAGCTGTCATTGAAAGACATCAACCTTAGGGCCACCAGAAATCTTCAGGTGGCTCACAGTCGGAGGGTGGTTCTGATGAGATATACCCCGATCGACGACCACGAATGCGAAATCCTTTGCCTTCACCTGCAGAATCATACTGATTTGAGTCTGGGGACGACTGAGCTTCGGCCAGTGCGTCCATCTCCTCATTGTCTGACTCCTCACCTTCCTCCACATCTGAGGGGGCTCCATCATCCGCTGAGCCGCGCTGACTCCAGTCCGGGTCTTCTTCTGAGATGTGCCCATAATCAATACCCAAACGACCCCGCCCTCCAAGCTCACCAAGGCGAACATCTCGAACACCTTCCTCAATCACATCTGAGTCTGAGGCGTGAATCTCACCTTCGGCACGAGCTGGCCCAGTCAACCAGGCATCCGGGCGAGATTCCAAACGAAAAAAGATTTGACCACGAACTCCACTTTCGAACTCATCTGGCACTCTGCCTTCCGGCACTCTGCCTTCTGGCACTCTGCCTTCAGTAGCTCCACTGTTGGCATTATTGTTAGGGCCAGGATAGCCATTTTCAGGCATCGGCCTTGGCGGCACTATTGGTGGCGGCGGGTTGGCTGGAGCATTGAAACACATGGCACAAATTCGCCGTCCCAACTGCCGACGTTGCATCTCTTCAGGGGTCAAGTTCTCAAGGGTGACCAGAACAATGCGGCCCTCCCTAACAGTAACCACATCCGGCTCGAAGTTGATCATGATCGGGGTATCCATAATGTCCAACGCTTCTGCCACAGCTTGGGCAATCTCAAACTCATGTCGCGCAGGGGCGGGAGGTCTTGGGCCAGGTGGGTAAGGTGGCCGATTCACAGGCGTTGGTGGCGGCGGACCCATTTGTGGCCCGGGCACTCTGCCTTCCGCCCCACCACCTTCTTCACCAATGCCATTCACACCGGTTGGCGGCACTCTACGAGGCCGTCGCTTCGGAGTCCTCACCCCGCCGATCCTCCCCGCTGCTGCCGGTTTGGCCTTCGGTTTCGGTGCCATGGTGCTTAACTTTAAATATCTTTGATCCAACAAGCTGCAAGCAACTATATGTGTTGGATAGTACGAACAGGTACTAGAAGTTGATTGTCATGTCCGTTTCAATACCACATTCAATAGGTTCCACTGGACGACACAAGCATTTATGCACATGATCATTAGATTAACACATATTTGAAGACAGAGTGCTATTAATAGATGATGTAGTTTAATGTTCGAAAGCAGTATGCCCAATAATAAGTGTATGCATATAATCCATACATATATCTATATGTATGTATGTATGTGATACATATACCTAGGTCTATGTGTAAACTTACCACACACAGTAACGGTTTAGGGTTTAAAAGAGCTTCAGGGTTTTAGGTTTTAAGGAGGTCCATGGTTTAAAGGTACTTAAAGGCAGAGTGCCACCTAGTTTATGCTTAATCATAAGATGTGTTACTACTCGTAGGGATTTGGTTGGGTTAGCTGGACTGTGCCGATTCAATGGGATTCGATATTGTATAACTAGCTACCAAGATTCAATAAGCTCCAACAAGACTTTTGGGAGGGGATGCTACATGTGTGCAATTGTCTGGTACAGGGTCGGTGTGCCTTCAAAACGTGATGGCCCGAACACTAAGATTCAATAAGATTTTTTCGGGTAGTCCACAATCCTGCAAATGTCTTCTAAGATTCAATAAGATTTTTTGGGCGAGCTGGAGGCTGTGTCCCTTGTAAAAACGATAAGATTCAATATGGTTCAATAAGATTCAATAAGATTCAATAAGATTCAATAAGATTCAATAAGATTCAATAAGATTTTTTCGGGGTAGGCCACAATTGTACAAATGTCTTCTAAGATTCAATAAGATTCAATAAGATTTTTTGGGGCGATCTGGAGTCGTGTCCCTTTTAAAAATGATGGACCAATAAGATTCAATAAGATTCAATAAGATTCAATAAGATTCAATAAGAATAAGATTCAATAAGATTCAATAAGATTTTTCCGGGGCATGCCACAAGTGTCACAAATGTCTTCTAAGATTTTGCAGGGCCTGTGGGGCGGTATGGGGATGGTGTCCCTTCAAAGGCCATATGTTTTTTTAAACACGGATGCACCCCATTGCAGACTTCCGTGGTCCTTTGTTGGGTCCCTCCCAACTGGTGTTCTAGGACAGGTTGGATCCTGCCTTTGGCGCGGATTTGTCCACAGGCATCTGCAGTATCCTTGTGAAATCGACAGACCGCCTGGGATTACAAAGAGACATACATTCCTGATGGCATAATGCAACACAAGGCAACACAATCATGTCAATACATAATGATCATGGAACACATGTTACAACCCATGGCACTCCGCCTTCAGAAACATGTCTGTGACAATGGCATTGCCACACCTCCAAAATTAATAAGACTCGAGGCCACATCACCGACAACACATACACATGAGCCAGTTATTGTGGCACTCTGCCTTGTTACCGAGCCACCTTGTCGACGCAATCAGTCCACCACGGGGTCGTTGACCTCAGGAGCTTCCTCTTCACGAGTGCGGTCGTCAACGAGTTGAGCTTGTATTTCCTGAACGATTGCGTCCACATCATTAGCATCATCTTCGACAGGAACAGGGGCATTGCTTCCCGTGGACCCCCTCGGACCCAAAAAGAACCTTGCCATAGAGGCTGAGCTCGCACACTTGAGAGGGCAAGCGGTGGCCTTGTTCCGCCCGGTCGACTCACAGTATCGATTGATACATTCGCTGTGAAAGAGGTGGCCACACGATAGCGCTTCCAATGCCTGCATTCCAGGGAAGCAACAGAAAAAGACACGTCATGTGAGAGGTACTGTTCTGAGGATTAGTGGAATGTACAAACAGGACAGGCACCACTATCAATGGTTCATTAACCAAAGGCAAACGAAACCAGCCTGCCTGGCCCGGGTGCATCTCCGAATGGCAAATGACACAGAGGTCCTGGTTCCACCGGTTCGCAGGTCTGCTCGACTCATTCGGAGCATCCTCCTCCTCCTCCTCAAAGAAGGCACTGTCGTCGGCCTCGCGCTCGACCTCGGCCTCGACCTCGGCCCCGGCCTCGACCTCGGCCCCGGCCTCGGCCATGACCTCATCATCGACCTCGACTGCGACCTCGTCCTGCGACTCTGTGTTTGGTGCCGTCGCCCTGGCCTTGGACTTGGCCTTGGCTTTCGACTTGCCCTTGGCTTTTGCTTTGGCTTTCGACTTGGGTGTCGCAAAGGGCACAACGGCATTCACGTCAGCACCGGCTGTCGAGTCACTGTTCGTGGAGGTGTCTGGCTCTGGCAACTCAACTGTTTGAGGTGCAGTGGTCACTTCTGCAGGAGGCATGACGATCTCCTGATCGGGCCTGATCTCTGCCTCTGCCGGCGCTAGACCATCGTCATCCATGGCAGGAGCATTCCCATCAACTGGCACTCTGCCTTCCACAACCCTCGGCACTCTGTCTTGTTCACTTCCTGCAGCCTGGCTGCCTTCGGTTGCCTGGCTTGCATTGGAACCCGGAACGGCATGAGGGGAGGCAGGCGGCTGTTGAATCGGCACTCTGCCTTGTTCCCCAGCCGGGCTGCGACCCACAGCCTGGCTTGGATTGGAACTAGGAGCAGTCGTTGGCAAAGGACCAGAACGGACCACGTCTGGCACTCTGCCTTCCGACGGCGGAACCGTTGGCGGGGCAGCTGGAGCAGGACTCGGATTGAAACTGAGACGTCCCTGCGTCTCAGTGGACTGCCTTGCTCTCGCTCTACGCCTGGCATAGGTCGTGACATCCTCGGTCATCCATGTGGACTGCCATCCACACTCCAAGGCAACCCTGTCAACAGAATGCTCAGACATATTCACCCCCAGTCCCAGAACCGGTTTGGCTATGCGGTTCCAACTGCTGCTATCGCAGACGGATTGACGCCTATGGGCATTCTCACATCGCTGACCAAGCAAGCTGTATTTCATATCGACCCTGAGTTCACTGACCTTTGTGGTCGGCTTCAGATTGGTCAATATGAAGAGCAGTTGCAGCGCTGTTTGTTGTGGCAGGTCAGCCGTGACCGCAGCATCCCATGCACTATGAACTCGCTCGAGCAGAGCTTTCACCTTCACCTCAGTCAGTAAGGCTTATCTAGGCTTTGTGGGGGGAGGGTTCAGGGATCATTGCTGACCTTAGGGATACTCTGTTGATTGACAAGCAGCCAGAGGGATCGAACGCAATGTCGTGGCGCTTCTCGGGATTGCATCTGCATCGGTAGTGGACGTTGCCAGCCGATCAATCCCGATCGTTGCTGCTTGCCTTGCTCTGTTCTTCTTGGTTTCCTTACGAATCCTCCTCACTTCTTGGTCTTCTGATTCCGACGAGGAGGAGTCGTTGGCACTCTGCCTTGATTCACCCACAGCAGCCATCTGCTGCTGTTGCTGCATTTGCTGCATCTGCTGCATTTGCTGCATCTGTTGCTGCTGCTGCATCTGTTGCTGCTGTTGCAACATGAAAGGGTTCATCATGGCCAGTGGGTTGTTCATTCCCATTGCTGGGTTCATTGCCCCCGGCATTGGGAACATCATCTGATCACTCACACGAGCGCTCTTCCTCGACTTTCCCATTGCTCTCGGCGACTGTCTCTGGCACTCTGCCTGGAAGCACCACTGCAGCACTAAGGGACTCGATCTTGAACACACATATGTTGATTGCGGCCAGGTCAAGAAATTCTTGCGCATCCACTCACTAGTCACTAGAGTCCGTACACACTACGTGGCATGGTCCCATCAACGGCCAGATAGCAAGCGTTTCAGCTTCCACAACTCACAATCACTTGCATCATGCATTCCAGCCTTGCCATAGTAGCCAACCACCTTGGACGCCAGCACCTGAAAGGTTTTATGGGGCTGTCACAGGAAACCAAGGTTGAACCAATCAATTCACAGGCACAGTAATTAATCCATCGAGTTACTGCCGACATGACTGTATGCATAGGCATCGTCTTTGTTTTCCAAAACGGCAAGCTGAAATGTGCCAGATCAGACGGACCGCAAAAGTGACAACATTCAAACGCCCCAAGAAATGCGATTTCACATTGGCACTCTGCCTTTCCGGCACTCTGCCTAGTGACAGCGACACAAAAATGAATCTGAACAGGCCACACTGTTTGGTGGCACTCTGCCTTAGTCACACCGAGAACTCTCTGGCACTCTGCCTTGTGAAAGTCCCCAGTGCCCAAGGACGAATGGGATGAAGAAGAGGAGGTCCACTAGATGGCTTTGTTTTGGCAACACAATTAATAAACCTACTCGTTCAGCTCAATCATTGACACTGATCAATCCTGAAAGCCATCTGCAGTTACTCCCCAATCAGGAACGAAGTTCGCAGTGGTCTGGTAAACATCCACATACTCTTCATCTTCCGATGGCGGGACATCATCACCCATCTGGCTCACCGCGTCTAGGTCTTCCCCCCTTGCCTTCTGTTCCAGCTTCTTCTGACAATACACAAGCATGGTGTAATTGTAAGCATCCCAAATCTTGCAGGACAAAGGCACAATCCAGCTCTGCAGGTCTTTGGGCTTGAATTTTTCCTTTGAGATGACATCTTCCGTCGTATAAACCTCAACGAGTGTCTTGGAGGCCTCAAACCAGTGCCAGTATGTCAGATTTTTCCCTTGACTTTATCACGGCCATGTTTTGGCGGAGTGACATTGAACATGCACTGGAGAATCTGCTCAATGACCGCCACCCCAGTTTCCCTCTGAAGCCACAGGTGCCAGTCCCCAGGCTCAGAATTGTTTGGAATCTCCTTCACGTTCTGGTCACACAACAGATCCCAGACAACCGCAGTTTTCGAGCCCTTCGACCGAAAGTCATTCCACGCCATGTCCTTTCTATCCACTGGCACGTTATTCTTCTCGCATTCTCGGACTGTGATCTCATGGACAGCCATGAGCAGCTGGGTCATGACAGTCGTAGTCTTGCTGTTGAACTTCCGATCGTTGTGCTGGGGGTTGAACGGCTGATCTTGTGGCACCGGTCTCGCCATACGTGCCCGATTGGCGAGGCGGCCCACCTTCGAAGTCGTCACCGCCCTGTGACTGCATGGCAGCATTCCCCGCAACGCTCTGAGAGTTTTCTCCTCCTCAGTCTCTGGCTGCAAAAGCTCGGTTGGAACCTTGATCTTGTTTTGACCCCTTGGCACTCTGCCTTGGGGGTCCGTAATTCCGAGGTCCTCCTCCGCTTCCAAGAAAGGCTTCACCTCTCCAGGCACTGGCGCAGTCGCACTCTTGGGGTTTGCGGCAGCCTTCGGGCTCGGGTCCACATTCATAGCCTCCAGCTCGTTCATGACCTTGGCGACGACGGCATCGTGCTCGCTCTCAGTCACCCGGGTCTCCGGTACAGAAGGCATCGGCTCATCTTGCTCCTCTCGGAGATGGTCCCCTAGTACCATTGTTGCTTGGCTGTCACCCTCATCCTCGTCCAAGCGATCCGGGTCGGGCTCCGCCTCCATCTCAAGCGGCGGTTGCTCATCCTGCACCATAACCTCGACAAATTCCATTTCATCGTCCGACGGATCTTGCACAGGCTCCTCCTCTTCCACCACAACATCAACCAAAGTGTCCTCCTCCTCGGCTTCCACCTCCTCCTTGGGGTCCAACCATATTCCTCCCTTCTCCGTCTTCATATGCCGCAAAAAAGCAGGATGAGCTTCGCCTGGACGGCCCTTTCCAACAAGGTGAGTAGGGATATTGGGACGGCCCTTTCCAACAAGTGGCACTAGGGCTGGACGGCCCTTTCCAACAAGGTCAGTAGGGATATTGTCCTCCACTGGCACTCTGCCTTTGTGGCCCTTTCCGGCAGGCTTGCCCTTTTGGGCGAAGTAAGCTGCTTTCCCGATCGGGACGGCGTCGCCCTTGCTTTTCAAGCCCTGGGCCTTTGCCACCCAGGCCGGCTCAGCGCGTCGGCCCTGCGGAACGAAATTGGAGCCTCTTGCCGTATCGTCAGCATACTCGGCAAGTTCCTTGGCGAAATCCTGCTCGTCCATCCTTTGCTTTTCCGTCATTTCAGCAGGAGCACTTGCCGACATAAACTGTGGCTTGGAACCAACAGGCACAGGCTGTCCGTCGCCGAATTTCCTTTTGGCAGGAGGCTGCTTTGCCGGCGGGGGACCCATCGGCTCTGGCACTCTGCCTTGCTTTGCCGGCGGGGGACCCATCGGCTCTGGCACTCTTGGCGGGGGATTCGGCTCGGGATCTGGCACTCTGCCTTGCTTTGCCGGCGGGGGACCCATCGGCTCTGGCACTCTGCCTTGCTTTGCCGGCGGGGGACCCATCGGCTCTGGCACTCTTGGCCGGGAATTCGGCTCGGGATTCGGCTCATCGTCATGCCAGGCATCGTATTCGTCCTGGATGACGGGCATTCTGGCCGTTCTGCCCCAGCGATGTTGCTGCTGCTGGTGGCCAGGAGGAGGATGAGCTGGTTGCACCGGGCCCCTGCCAGGAGGAGGATGATCTGGTTGCACCGGCCCCCTGCCAGGAGGAGGATGATCTGGTTGCACCCTGCCAGGAGGAAGTGGTTCCCACTCCTGCTGCCAAGGGTGATCAGGCAGAGGCCCAGCATTTCGCAGCGGTCTTACTGGCACCTGCCACGGAGCAGGAGGCCTCGCCTTTTGCTGAGGCGGTTTATGCAAAGGCGGGCGGGCCCCCCTGGGAGGAGTCCCATCAGGATGATGTATTGCTTTGCCTTTGCCTGGCACTCTGCCTTCTACTGGCACTCCTCCTTTCATCCCTTTGGCTTTTGCAGTCGCAGATCCAGGGGGATCCCAGGGAGGTGTCGAATCCCAACACTGAGGTGTTGGCGGAGGATTCGGCGGCGCAAGTGCCTGCGGCTGCATTCTGCTCATTACTGCCCTTGTTGCCTCGACCCTCATTTGCTGGCATTGTTGCATCAAGTCCAGACCCTGCTGGAACTTTGCTTCCAGATTCTTGCACAACTTGTACAGATCGGACACCATTTCACCAACTCTCCACTTATTCGGTCCATAGTCCGTTTTGAATTTTTCGCCAGCAGCAAGCATCTTCTTCCAGACCTGTGACGCGTACTCGGAGACGGTGGCGCTGTGGTTTGAGGGAATTTGCCACAAGCTCAGAAAGCAGTTGAGGTGACCCTTCATCTTTTTTGCGGGAACATCATTAATTGGTAGGCAACCGGAGCAGTCCACCAAGGCAAACGTCAAATTCTCCGCCCCCACTGGCACTCTGCCTTTGTGGTCCGGCACTCTGCCTCCCATGACAGTAATGTTATTCTCATGGAGGTCCCCCAGAAGACTCCCTTCCTGCCTAAGGGTATGCATTTGTAGCTTCAAGACAAACTTGAACAGCTTGAAGAGGATCAGCATGGTCTCTTTCTCTGGGAACTTGCTTGGGTCGGAAAACCTCTGGTTGAGGAAGGCTCCCACAGTCGTCCCGTTGCCTTTGGCTTCTGTGACGATCACCGATTTTCTCATCCGCGGTGCCACTACGCCCGAGGCATGGGTGACCAAGGTTTTCAAGTCGAAAGCGAGCGGGACAGGAAACGATTGCCAGTGGGTTGTGAACATTCGAGATTGCAGAAAACGCCAGTCAAATTGGTTTCCACACTCTTTTTCATCCTTTGCGAGTGGCCTGTGCAGCTTGACACAGAGGTGCACCTGATCTGTCGGATGATGGAAGTCCAGAGCATCTTCAGGAATAGAATCCACCAGTCTCAGGGCCTCTGCTGCGACTGTCGAGGCTTTGAGGACTTCGGCACTCTGCCTTTCAGACCGAGGAATCCTGAGCTCGCGCAGAAGCTTCAGAATGTCGATGACCCACGGCTGTGGGATCCTCGCAATCATTGAGTCCCGATTCATTCCATGACCGATGTATTTCCATTCACACTTGCACTGTTTGAATCCTTTCCCGCCTCTCACGCGGAATTGCAGGCGGACCTCACCGAAGGCTGTGACATAGTATTCTAGAGGTTTTTTGATCGGCCAGGGATAATTCGGACCCATCTGCAAGGATCCATCCAGCTGTTGTTCGTAAAACTCACAGGTGATGTTGCCGGCTCGCACATTGGCCCAAAACGTCTGACCAAGCGGACTCGTATGCACAGGCGCTGTCATCCTGCGGCACTCTGCCTTGTCCAGCCAGATTGCGGCACTCTGCCTTGTCCAGCCAGATGCAGGCACTCAGCCTTCTCAGTCCAGCTCAAGGCACTCTGCAAAGAATGGCGAGGCGGCACTCTGCCTTATAATGTCGAAATGATATACTACCTCTGACGTCAATGTGTTGTTAGATTATAGTTACTAGTATTTGACACAATTTAAATTATATCAACTATATTTTGATATTATGCTCACATTGACATTAAATATCATGCATATGCCATCATTCAAGGACCACGACTCACTTCACTTTGAGCAACTCCATCGACAGAATAATCATGACATGACACTTTTATTGAAGCAGCAGCTACACGGAGTTTAACTTAATTGAGGGGCCAGACAGACTCAGCATGATCGGGAGCTTAGCACACGAATGAAACCTAATTCAAGGGCTGTGTTGATATTCAAATCTGCCATATGCCATGATTCAAGGACCACTGCAGCAACATTTGAAACCTGAGCAACCATCATAAGCCATAGGCAAAACAATCATGACATGACACTTCAGAAGCCCGAGAATGCTAAGTTGAATTTGGCAACGCAGAAGCAGCATGATCGGAAGCTAAGAACAGCACCGATGACCAGCAATCCTGGGGTCTGGAGACGCCAGCTGACGGCCAAACCTTGCATGGTCACTTTCATTCATACTCAGACTCTCTCAGCACAGTCGCAAACCCAACACATCCAACAGAACTCAGAAGTGCTCGGTCTTCAGAAGTCTCAGCACTCACAGTTTTGCTTCTGCAGCAAGCAATGCTCTTCTGGAGGCACTACTCTGACAGCGACGAGGCCTTCTCCAAAACACTCACAACTTTGATCATGACTTGTTGGTTTGCCTGCACCACAAACAAATAACCTGTTGCTGTGCGAAAGGCAGGCAGAAGTCCACATGAGCAGACATCGGCACTGAAAAACTTGAGAAGAGTCAGTCGACGAAGCCTGACCCACCTGGCACTCTGCCTTCGTCACTGTCCTGGCCTGTAAATTAAATTGATGTTGGAATTTGCCACTCACTGAATGGTCCAATTCTGGGCACTCTGCCTTTGGCACTCTGCCTTTTAAGGCACTCTGCCCTTCTTTTTTCTCACGATTCGCCGTCCATCATCAGGATGTTTTCTTGCACAATAGCAGGCTCGAACTCGTTGTAATCCTCCTCATCGTCCACACGCTCTTCATTCCAGGCCTCCGGATCATCTTCGTCGTAACCGAATCTCACCATGGTCGTGGTCCACAAGAGTTGCTCACCTTCGCGGACTTCCCCTTCCCACAGCGTCAAATTCTCAGCCCCCCGCGCCCAGCCCTGATGACAGGCATAGAGCCATCTTCTCTCCGTCATCACTTGCATGCCTGCACCGGTGAGCTCCAGCTTCAGGTAAAGTGGCGGTGCCTGTTTATCGATCCTGAACTGAGATCATGTTGAAGTTGCTACTTGATTCTAGTCAGTTTTAATTATTAAGATCCGTAGATATAAGATAATAAATAAATGTAGCGTCGAAGCATGGCTTGCATCTGAGTGGCCATCTAATGCTGTCTGGCCACCATTGGTAGCGTTCAAGGGCCAACTGGGCCGTGGGGCGCAAGGACCAGTGCGGATGGTTTTTGGTCTCCGAGGAACCGGGTTGCGCCCAAGCGCTGATGCCGTTCCCTTTCAAGAAGTCCCAGCGAATCTGCAGGGAGACATCCAGTCAAGCAGTAAGAAACAGTCACAATCAACACATGCTATGATTATCATCAAACACACTGCCCACTGCCTGCCAAACGTCCTCCACGCACATGAAGTATGTGTGAAGGGTCTGGTTGGGGTCTTGCATCGGGGTCTTGCCCTTCTTTCCCTTGCCCTTGCCAAGATCGCCCTTGCTCGCGCTGGCACTCTGCCCTGTGGCACTCTGCCCTGTGGCAGTCTGCCCTGGCTTTCCTGCTCCCTTCCCGACCTGACTTGTTCTTTGGGCTTGAGCGTTGTTCAATGAGTTGGTCAGCTGCCAATTTGAAAACTCTTGCAGCTGAGTGCGGTGGCGGCCTGCCCCTGTGTTTTCCATGGCGGATAATGACTTGCCCACTGCACAATTGGGACAAGGGCACTCTGCCTTACCTGAACCAGACTGCTGCAACAGCACAAGTAGGCAAAAATGAGCACTCATTACAATCACCGGAGACTGACTGTTAAAGTCACATTTGCACCCACTGAGTCGCCGGCTGGATTCACTCATCCAATCGCCCCAGCGGCCCTGATCACCATGTCGGCACAACCGACAAAGGAACTGACAGTTTCCACAACCGAGACGGGCATGATCTCACTTTCTTTTTAAGCTCAGTCAGTAACACCGGCAGCCAGGTTTAAACGCACGAATTAAGCTGTGACTGCCAGCTGAAAGTGGGAATGTAACTATTAGCCTTTTCAAGGTAAGGACTGTGTTTCACTTCCAGCCAGCAGTCCAGTGTCGGGTCCAGGACTCTCTGGCTGGGCCAGTGTCGGGACACAAATTTCGACGGCTCAGAATCATTCATTGGAGCAGAACTGTTTGACCATGGACTTCGGGTTCAGTGTCGATGATCAACTGTACGTGTGCAGCTCATCCTGCATTTCCAGCAGTGCTTCAATCATGTACTCACGATCCCGGAATGGAGCATAGTAGGCTCGGTGGTTGATCCACCTGACAATGGCTTGTTCCATGGTCATCGAGGCAAAGGCCATGACTAGGACACAATAAGCAGCACAGGTCCTGTTAATGCCACCGTAGCAATGGACAAGCACACGAATTGGCCTCTTCTTGCCTCCACGCTTCCGACCACCTCCCTGAAGCTTCATCGCCTCCAACAAAGCAAGAGCATTACCGAGCTCACCAGGGAATGTCTCATCGGCCACCTTCAAGGCACTCTGCCTTCCATCGGCACTCTGCCTTCCATCAGCGGCTCTTCCGAACAGGCTGCCCATGTCACTTCCCTTGCTGAAGCCCTTGTCATAGGAGCAGCCATAGCCAAATGAGCCCTTCGTCGATGCCTTCTGGCTTTGCATGTGATTGGAAACCTGACAGGGGCCGCTGTAGCCCTTGCTGATTGTCTTGCCCTTGCCCCTGCCGCCATTGGCCTTGCCCATCATTTTGCCCTTGATGGCACTCTGCCTTTGACTCTGGCTGAACTCCTCTGCTGAGCGCTGCCAGCACATCATAATCTTTCTGAAATCTGAAATGAGGCGGCGCCAAATGGTCTTGAACTCATGACTTCTTTGTTCAGCATCAAAGTCATTGGCATGTGTTTGATCCCAGCCACCATACCGAAGATGTGCAGTGCCAAACGGTCCACAATTCGCCAAATACTGATACCAGTCCCATGGCTCAAAATTCCGAGGTCTGTCATCTGCATTCATAGAGATGACAATGTCAGGCTTGACCCGGAGCTGGTCATATCGGATCGGGCAACCAATACTGCCAACAAACAGTTGCCACTGGGGATGGTCGTAAATCAAAACATCATCCATGGGCCACGTCTCGACATCATGCTGGCATGGCCGAGGTGGCGGGATCGACCCAGGCAGCACATCTGTCTGGCCGGTCCATGCTTTGTACAACTTCATATCCATATCTCCGAAATCTGAGATGGCCTCAACTGCCAATTTGATTCGTTGATCCAATTGTGCAGCCCTTTGGATCTTTCGGAGCCCGGTGGTATAGTCGGCAGCTGATCTGCCACAGTGTAAACAATTCCACCGAAGTTGTTGCACGGCTTCGTTCCAGTAATCACTGCCAAGGTCAATGTGATTGGCCTGATTCTGATGGTCAGCAGCAGAAGTCTGGCACTCTGCCTCGGAACTCCCTGAGCACCTTGAAACGGTCGTCGGCATCACTGCTTTCATCGAGCACCCAATTGTCCAACGATTAAAACATTAACAGTGACTAATGCATCACTATACAGTACATTAACCAATGATATGTAACATTGTGTTACTACTGTTACATCAGTATGAATGAATCACTTGATTATCTGGCCGGCAGATGTCGATCATGTATGGTGCAAGGCAACTCACTGACAGACTATGCAGGCAGGCAGGCAGGCAGCCAGCCTCGGAGACAGCAGGGTCCTGAGGACGTCACTGCCACCCGGCACTGTGTAGTCAGCATGTCATGCTGGGTAACCTTTTGGAATCCAAGTTGCGCACACTACCGCTGAGGTCTCCAATCGGACAGTCTAGCTCTGCTGGCTAGATCGTCGAATTCAAAATCCTCTAAGCACACGCAAACCCGGCACTCTGCCTTCCCCAACATCCGTAATGCGGTCTCGGAGGCTGTACAAACACGATGAATCACTGATTCATCATTGACGACAGAGCTTCGTCTCGCACGTCATTGTAATATAAAATTCCTGGCACTCTGCCTTCACTGTAATCCTGCATAAATCTCGGAAAGAGTACGTGCAGGATCATATCATTGATATGCCAGTCTACTTGCAAGACATGCCCACGCTCTTCAGAATTCAGAAAGAACCACAATGTCGAAAAGGACTCCTCTAGCAGCGCGTCGAAATAAATCACATAATCATCGTAGTCACTGTCCATGATCGAGGCCACAGTGCTTGCACGCTCATCGGCAACCAGAATCCAGTCCGAGTCCAGAGACTCACTGTCACTGCACGACATCGACGACATCTGCCGGCTTGCAGGGGGGCCTACTACGACTTAGACTAGAGACAGAGCAGGTCGTCGGCATCACTGCTTTCATCGAGCACACAATTGTCCAACGATTAAAACATTAACAGTGACTAATGCATCACTATATAGTACATTAATCAATGATATGTAACATTTTGTTACTACTGTTACATCAGTATGCATGAATCGCTTGATTCTCTGGCCGGCAGATGTCGATCATGTATGGTGCAAGTCAACTCACTGACAGACTATGCAGGCAGGCAGCCAGCCTCGGAGACAGCAGGGTCCTGAGGACATCACTGCCACCCGGCACTGTGTAGTCAGCATGTCATGCTGGGTAACCGTTTTGAATCCAAGTTGCGCACACTACCGCTGAGGTCTCAAATCGGACAGTCTAGCTCTGCTGGCTAGATCGTCGAATTCAAAATCCCCTAAACACACGCAAACCCGGCACTCTGCCTTCCCCAAGATCCGTGATACTGTCGCGGAGGCTGTACAAACACGACAAATCATTGATTCAGTGACGACAGCCATTCGTCTGTCACATTGAAATATAAAATTCCTGGCACTCTGCCTTGCCTAAAATCCCGCAAAAGTCTCGGAAACAGTACGAACATGATCTGTTCATTGATATGGAAGGCTGCTCGAAAGACTTGCCCACGCTCTTTAGAATCCAGAAACATCCACAATGTCGAAAAGGACTCCTCTAGCATCTCGTCGAACGGAATCACATAATCATCGTCGTCAGCACTGTCCGCGACCGAGCCCGCAGTACTTGCACCCTCATCGTCAACCAGAACCCAGTCCGAGCCCACAGACTCACTGTCACTCCACGACATCGACGACATCTGCCGGCTTGCAGGGGGGCCTACTACGACTTAGACTAGAGACAGAGCAGCTGTAACACGACTATAGTAGATTACGCAGGGCAACAGCGAGCACAACTGCTGCAGCGGCAAGTTGCGATACATGACACGCTCACTGACTATGCAAGGCAGCTTGTCCTCTGCGATGGCAGCATGTCCTCGGGATCCTCGTCATGAGCCTCGGTGCCAGGACTGTACCATAATAATGGAAGTAGCTGAAGCAAGCTGATGCTGAGATCCCAGCAGTTGGCATCCACTTCTCGATGGGCTGGAAGCCGATGAAGACCGATGGGAGAGAAGGAAATGGAAGAGAAGGCGTTCACTAGGCTTGGATTCAAACCGAACACTTAGACCTGGCCAACGGTGTGGGGAGCAACCCCGATGGGGCAGGGACTTAAGTAAGGCAACCTCGAGAGGCTCGACTGGCACTCTGCCTCTGTCGATCCAAGTCGCAAGGCTCCCTAACTAACGTGACAAGCATGGATGGCCTCCCCTCCTGGTTGGGAGAAAAATAAAAAAGCCACAACCACTGGACCACCCCACCCGGCACTTTAGCCCATGTGCCCGGGTGTCATATGCCACTGCCCTGGCACGTTGGCCCCAAGGCGGTCCAGGTACCATCGACAACACCTGACACCCGGCCAACGGTGTCCACGAACCGAGATGGGCAGTCGATCCGTGTGGGTAAGGTGGCACTCTGCCTCTGTCGATCCAAGTCGCAAGGCTCCCTAACTAACGTGACAAGCATGGATGGCCTCCCCTCCTGGTTGGGAGAACAAATCAAGCCGCAACCACTGGACCACCCCACCCGGCACTTTAGCCCATGTGCCCGGGTGTCATATGCCACTGCCCTGGCACGTTGGCCCCAAGGCGGTCCAGGTACCATCGACTCAGCACCTGACACCCGGCCAACGGTGTCCACGAACCGAGATGGGCAGTCGATCCGTGTGGGTAAGGGCAAGGTCTCAAGGCAAGTCAACATGTCACTACGGCCTCCCTTCTTTGTTCAATCACAACCCAAAACTATTTAAAAAGATTAAATTTTAAAAATTATTAACTTCAACAACAAATAAACAACAATTTTGTAGACATACAGCAGCAGGAAACCAGGTAGAACAACAGGAAGCCAATTGACTCACTCAGAAACAAAATTCACAAACATGTATTTTTTACACCAAAAATAAAATAAAAGAATTTTAACAACTGTAAAACGCAAAAAAACCTATTTAAAAAACTTTTAAATACAAAACAATACTTTTAAATACAAAAAAACACTTTTAAACACAAATAAAGCCAACCACATACAAAAATGAGATTTTGGGTTCCTTTCATATAAGCCTTGTTGATCTAAACCCTGTGGTTCTGGTTCGGCGCAAAGGGTTAAGGATCTGAGTGGTACGGACCTCGGCACTGAACAGGTAACTCATCCACCCCCACCCGGTAATGCTGCTACTGTTCCAGAGGCCCCAGTGCTGCCCCTGATTCTTAGGCCGCACATCGTGACCACCCTGCGCACGCAGCACTGGCATGCTTTACTTAAACTGCCTGAGTTGCAGCATGAGCTCACTCACCACTGCCCCTTGTGTCGACAATGGTGTGTGGATACCGCAGCAGTGAAGCGCCACATGACAATCCAACATGCGGAGTGGACCGAGAAGTTTCCCAAGGTTGTTGAGCTCCTTAAACCCTTCCGTCGTACCATAGTCTTCCCATGTAGATACTGTAAACAGTCGCAGGTTAACCGGCACACACACTGGCGATCCTGCATTGTTCTTCAAGTTAGCTGCTTTCTACAGCTAACTCACGGCAGTAGACATGGAGGAGGCCCTGGAGATGACCGCACAGGAGAGACTCTTCTTCGGGGGAGTCTGTCCATCGCTCCAGTCCAAGAGGGAACGGGAGGAAGGCCCCTCGGAGAAAAGACCACGGACTGCAGACGCTCTGGCCTCCTTTCAGTCATCGGCGGCTGCGCAAATGCCACAGGCACCGAAGGGCAAAGGGAAAGGCAAGAACAAGGGCAAAGCAACTGCAAAGGGTCAATGGGGAGGCTGGAATCGACAGTCAACCACCTGGGGCCAGGACAACTGGCCCGCGGGACAGGGAGCATGGAGCACGCCATGGACTTCGGAGTACGGTCTGCCGGACATGGTACAGAAGCTCACCTCCTTGGCGATCAAACACGAATATGCCATCAACAGCATGATGCAGGACCACACGTTATACCTATTCGTGAAGCCAGGGGACGAGGGGCTGCTTCCAATTCTGTTTGCCACCTCGGAGAAATGGAATGCTACCCAGCAGACGGATCCGTCCCAAATCACGGAACCGCTGCGACTGGTCATGATGAAGGCGTTCCTCATCGAGCTGGGGCAGAGGTTGAAGGCCACGAAAGATCAACCGGAATCCATGCAGAAAGCCAAGGAACTGGGCTGGCTGACGGAACAAGGCCAGTGGAAGACTCTGGTCTGGGACCCGACAGCACAGGATCTCCGCGAGAAACAGGGAGGCAAGCTACACGTGACGGACGACTTGATCGGCCAATCAGTGGAGCTTCGCAAGCTCATCACGGACGAGACTCTGTTTCGGTTTCAGTCACTTCGGGGACTGAGCCGGGCTCCGCAGACGGCATGGGTCCAGCTAGCGATAGAAGTCAGTGTCCGGGACATGGGGAATCGCGTATGGGAAATCCTTCATTCCTGGATAGGCTGCGCAGCTTTGCACACCATGGGATGCCGTCTTCGCAGAGAACGCGGCGGCCTGTCGCAACAGGCCAGAACACTTCGCGGGTGGTGACGAGGCCTGGACGTGCTCCGCTTGCACATAACTCCCATAACCCCTCTAATGCTGCCGCCCCGACCCCACCCTACAACCTGTCCAGCTGGCATGTTCGTGACGCCATTCCAGGCCTGCTTCAGATCCTACAATGCCTTCTGTGGCCGCTCTGGTGCGACACTACCAGGTCCCAGCAAGTGCATGGGTTGCTTAAGCACCTTTGGCATCGAATCCGCACCACGCCTGACACACCGATCTCCCTAAAAGGTGACCTCCTTTGGTCTGCTATCGCGGGGGGAATACCATCCACGGTCCAGGCCCCATACTTGCGTGCACAACTCCAATACCTGCTACAACACCTTGCACCTGGTGATACGCCAGGTCCGTGGGAATGGTGTACAACAGGGGACGCTGCTACACCTGCTTCCGAGCAGGCCGACTTGACGATTCCCATGCCAATAAATCTGCCCTGGCAGCCTGCTCCTACCGCAGGTGGCCTATGGGGATGGGGTGACTCTGCCTTCAGGCCGCCATCCACCTTGTATGTGTACGTGCATGACCATACTACAGGCCATACATCGGCCGCTGGAACACATACTTCCTGCACGTGGCTGGCTGCTGCCGAGGAGGCATGTCAGCTCACCATCGAGCCTGATGCCAGACCTCCATACTCATGCCTGTATGAGGTACGATCAATCGTCTTGCATCGGATTTCCGGGGACCCTTGCAGCTACCACGCAGTGCATCGAAAACTGTGCGAAGATGTGCTGACACCCTTTGCACCAGCACTGACCGAAGCTGATCTGTGTGATATGCAGCCATGCATCTTCGTCCTGCGACGACGCTCTAGCCAGGTACCCTCTGGCTGATTGACTGTGGCGACTCCTTTTAGTTAACGTTTTCCAGCATGTGCAATCGACACTTGCTGTAGTTGCATCTGGCAGTTGCTGCGGCCCATGGGCACAGCATCGAGCTCCCTGGAGAGCTCCGGCATAAGACCGTGCTTCTCGCTAGGTGGACTGGATCCGCTGCGTGGGGAATGAAAATACTGCTACTTCTACTGCTACTGCTACTGCTACTGCTACTGCTACTACTACGACCACCACCAGCTCATGTGTTTCTTGAAGTTCAGCAGAGACAGACGTTCAAAGTAACTATAGACGTAAGCCCCCAGGGAGATTAAAGCAGAGTTGCCTGCATTGGGGTCCAGGGTTAAGGTTGCGGGGTCAGACGTAGGTGATGTGAAGAGTCGAGAGGTGATGTGAAGTCGCTCAGGGTTTCTGCTTTTGGGGCGGGTTGAAGGGGCTCAGGGGTAGCAGCTTAAGGTAGGTTAGAGTCTGCGGGTTTGAGGCAGTCTGGCTTCTGGAGTCTTACTGAGTCTGCCAAGGCGCCGTGAAGATTTCTTCAACCTCAGGCCCAAGTCCCACACAGACGTGCGGGTTTTGCTGAGACATGGCCCCTACTTGCCCAGAGTGACCCCGAAACCCTAAACCCCGAAATCCTTAACCCGCACGCCCCCGCACCCTTCCACTCAAGCCCTCACCCGTTGCTGAGGAATCCGGAGATGAGGCGCTACCCGTACTAGAGCACATCGACGTCACGGTCGAAAGCACGTTCTCGCGAAATTCTGCACAGCCGGGGCGCCCGGCATTGTGCCTCCAGGTAAGGGACCCTAATCCCGAAACTCGGCGCTAGTATCCTAAGTCTTAAGTACAAGGAGGTATGTGTACACTTGTCACCAAGTTCCCAGTCTCCTAACTCTACTTACCTGAATCTGCAATTGGCTGGCATCAAACCCTCAAACCTAATTAGGCCTCAAGCCGTCACCACGCAAGATGACCATCAAAGCTCAAAGCTCAACGCTAAACCCTAAATAAACCCTTAAGCCTTAAAGCCCCCTAAACTAAACCACACCCGAGCCCTCAGGGAACCTTTATGACTAACTCCGTACAAACCCTGCTTGGAGGATCATGGGACTTGGTAAGTAGGGTTCTAAGTGCCTGAATAAGGGTTGTGAGTAAGCACAAGTAAAGTTACCTTCCTTATCCCTGATCACTGAGTCGCATGATCCTTTATTTGTTGAACTCCGTGTATCCCTACACTAGACCCGAAGCCCCAAGCTCTAGACCCTGAGCCCTAAACTCTAACAGCCCTAAAAAGTCTTATATCCTAACCTTAGGCCCTACACCTCAAACCCTAAGCCCTACACCACACCCCCTACACTCTAAAAGTCCAGGAATCTCAAGTCCGAGCTTTAAACCCTACACCCGACACAACATCCCAAAGGATACAAACCCTAAACCCTTAACCCCTGAACCCTAAACCCCTAAACCCTAAACCCCTAAACCCTAGACTGTTACCCTAAACCCTCAACCCCTAAACCCCCCTAAACCCGACACCGCATCCCAAAGGATGCGGAGTTTGATGGACAAGTTCTTCGAGTCCATGGCCGATGACACGCTTGCAGAGGCGCGGCTGCTGTGGGGGGGGGGGGGACTGTGGGCTTAGGGTTTAGAGGTTTAGGGTTTAGGGGTTTTGGGTTTAGGGTTAATGAGTTTAGGGTTAAGGGGTTTAGGGCTTAGGGTTCAGGGGTTCAGGGCTTTAGGGTTTAGGGGTGTGGGGTTAAGGCGTTTAGGGCTTTAGGTTTGGAGGGTTTTTGGTTTTGGGGTTTCGGGCTAAGAGGTTTAAGGCTCCGGGTTTAGGGTTTAAGGGTTTAGGGCTTAGGGTTTTAGGGCTTTATGGTTTAGGGTTTAGGGTGTAGGGTTTAAGGGTTCAGGGTTAAAGGTTCAGGGGTTTGAGTTGAGGGGTCTAGGGTTCAGGGTGGAGGGTGAAGTATCAGGTAGGCTTATATCTCCTTCTAGTTATCATAGTTTCACTTTTTTGCTTGTCCGCTGTTCCAATTTTATGCCGTGCGCGTGAGATGACTGTATTTAGGGTTCTTGGGTTTCATAGGTGTTCGTCAGTAAGAGCCTGCAGTGTTCAGTTTTTCAGGGAAGTTTCGATATTGCGCCACATGGTTGGCCGTTAGACTTGAAAATTTCGTGGAATCGAGGACATTGAAGCTCTTGAACCCATCAACAACCACGGATGTGTTCATGCAAACAGGAGCATCAAGAACGGAAAGAGTACCTAAGAATCTCAGACTCAGGATCACAACGAGGCTGGTGCCAGTGGTAACAACCTCGAAGGACTTGTATTCGCGGCGTAGTACTGGCTCGTGATCACACTTGCAGTAGGGCGTACGTGCAGGCTTTGGGACTTCTGTGGCTGATGCCTTTTGCCGGGGCTGCTGCCACAGCTCCTCCTCCTCCTGCTATTGCTGCTACCGCTGCTGATACTTCCACTGCTACTGCTACTTGCTACCCCTACCCCAACCCCTACGCGTAGGCGTACTCGACTCCGACTAAGTCTACGACTACCAATGCTACCGCTACTAACTGCTCCTTCTTTGACTACTACCCCTTCCTTCTGCTGATGGTAGTAGACACGTTTTCATTCGCGCAGCCTGGTGGCCGTCGGCGGAACCCGGGTGGTCACTGGCTCCTGCAGCGGAAGCACACGGCTTCATCCATCAACGCCCCTTGGACGGCATAAGCGAGCCTGGTTTTTGTGTAGCAGTGGCCTGAAACCGTACATCCTTGCATTGGGTGGGTGACGAGGCCCGAGAAGCAAATCCATGAACCCTAAACCGCCCCTCAACCCGCAACCCCAGACCCTAAATCCTTAGACCTCGTTTGCAAGGCCCAAAGCCCTCGACCTCTTCAACTTCTAAGCGTTTTTAAGCCAAGAACGTCTTGTATGCATTCTGTGATGTTGACAGATGCACTTTAGGTTTCGGGCTTGTGCATCATCATCATGGCCGTTGCCAACACCGTGTGCATCATCATCTTCATCATCACTGTCATCGCCATCTTGATGTCCACCATTGCTATCCGCACCACACCACTATCAAAGCTGACAACCAGTTTCTTCTTTAAGTTTCTTGCCCCTCAGCATCATTTCTGCCCTCGTTGCTGGCCTCACCGACACCGCCACCATCATCATCATCGTCACCATCGCCGTCATTAGCATCATCTTCGTCATCATCATCATCACCATCATCATTATCACCGTCATCATCATCATCATCATCAGCATCATCATCACCATCATCATCTTCTTCACCATCGCCGTCATCAGCATCATCTTCACCATCGCCGTCATCAGCATCATCTTCGTCATCATCATCACCAGCAGCATCACCATCACTGTCATCATCATCATCATCATCATCATCATCATCATCCTCATCCTCCTCATCACCTTCACCGTCACCGTCATCATAAGCCTTACCAGCCTCATCAGCATATTCATCGCCTCCCTAAGCAGGCTGCAAGCTTGACAAGCCGTGATGTAAGCTGAGGCAGTGCCACTCGAAGAGTGCAACCGCGAGTGGAAGCCGACGGACACCAGCAGTTCAAGAGTTCCTAAACCCTAAGCCTTGAACCCTGAACACTTAAAACCTCAAACCCCTAAACTCTAAACCCTAAACCCCTAAACCCCATACCCTTAAACCCTAAACCCAGGGCATACAGTCAGGGTTTATGGTTGAGGGAATGCCCGGATGTGTCGGAAGATTAGACGATCGCACTAATTATATACACATGCTGCACATGCTGCGTTAGACCCCAACACCCTGTAACAACTATCCAGGCTTATTCAGACTCCCTAGGACCTAGAGTAGGCCCTTATTCCCTTTTTAAGGGTGCAGGTTTCCTTATAAGCCGCTTTAAACCAAAAAGGCACACCCTTTTTATTCCTAGGTTACTCTTGGGTCTAGTTCCTTTTTAAGGGTGCAGGTTCCCTTATAATTTAAAGCAAAAAAGGTACACCCTTTTTATTCCTAGGTTACTCTTGGGTCTAGCTCCCATCTGCGCAAGTCCAGGGCAGGGAGCCTGCAAGAGGCCCTACAGTCTTTAGGGTTTTAGGGCTTTAAGGTTTTAAGGCTTTAGGGTTTAGGGTTTAGGGTTTCAGGGTTTAGGGTTTAGGGTTTAAGGGTTTAGGTTTTAGGGTTTAGTTTTTAGGGTTTCAGGGTTTAGGGTTTCAGGGTTTAGGGTTTAGGGTTTCAGGGTTTAGGTTTTAAGCCCTCCTGCTTGTCGACATCCGTGAGCCTAAGCTCTGCTTCATCCTTCACCTGCGGGATTTGGGGCGCAACGGTCGATGATATAAATCCTAGGGTTCCTTTAAGGGGATCTTTAAGGGTACCTTTAAGGGGCTCCTTTAAAGGGATCTATAGGGTTTTAGGGTTTAGGGTTGATGATGTAAATCCTGCATTACCGTAAGGACCCTAAACTGTGGGGATTATGGTATATTCCCTATTATGGGTCATGCAGGACTTATATCATCAACCGTAGGGTTTGGAATTGAGACTTCCAGCATGTAAACCCCGCAGATACCCGATGAACACACCATCGAACACCAGGGGATATGTAAAGGGTGATCATCTGAAAGGGTTTGTGTGGGTAGTTTTCTTAAAGGAGGGCCCCTTCTTTAGGTCCTACACATAGTACGACACCCTTACAAACAGGACCCTCAAAGGGCCCCTATATTAAGACTTTAGGGAGAAGGGCTTTTCGGGCTCGGAGTTCGGTATCCCGCAATTTTTCAATTCTGTTAAGGTCTAGGGTCTAAGAGCTTTGCGCTTCGGGCTTTTTCTTTCAAAAGACGTCTACGGCTTGACCTTAGATCCAATGCTGCAGTGTCTGATTTCATGCTTTTTGCATCCTAAGCCGTGTTTGTCGCTTTTCTACAGAGTCGTTTCATACTCCAGCACAAATAAGCGCAGGAACTAAAGAAAGAAGACCTGTCGTATGGTTCTGAAGGGACCACAGCCTAAACCCCCCTAAACCCTCAGCCCTACCCTACAGGACTGGCAGCTGATGTGGCACTGTGCCAAGGTCCGTGGTGACGAAGTTTAGCGTCTTTTGGTTTTGGGTTTAGGGTCTTAGGGGTTTGGCTCAAGACGAGGATTACATTGAGGTGCTTTGGTTTGCGAACTTGTGTAGCTTGCAGGGCTTCTTTGCAAAATTTGGGATCTAGGGTAAGACTTGGGGATGCGCCGTCAGGACCATTGTGATTTCATCGCTGCAGCAGGTCGTGTACACGCCGTCCCCAGCCCCAAATCATTTTTTGTGCATGTGAGGCCTGCTAGTGCAAATCCCCAATGCCTGACCCTACAACTCACACCTCAAACCCTAAACCCTAAACCCTAAACCCTAAACCCTAAACCCTAAACCCTAAACCCTAAACCTCGACCTTCATGCAGTTCTGGAACCTCTGGAGACCCTGAAATCGCATTCCCGCCCGTCTTCAGCGGCCCTGGTTTGAGCACATCCCACAATCTGTGAAGCTTAGAATCCAAACCATATCCCTGAAATCTTAGTCCCATGAATCTAAAGCCCAAACTCTAAACCCCAAGACTCCCAAGCCCTCGAATCCAAGCCCTGGACACTGAGTCAGTAGTCGAGCCCAGCCCCGGCTTGGATATTGAATAAGGTTTATAGAATATCAGGACCCTAAACCCTACTTGGAGGCCCTTTTGACTTAGTAAGTCTACTTAGTATCCCCTAGAAACCCTATTAGAAACCCCATAACCCACCTTACTAACCCTACTTACTAAGTCAAAAGGGCCTCCAAGTAAACCCTAACTCCAATTCATGTCTTCTGCCTGCAGGGTTGAGGTTCCTCTCTGGAAGGCTTAGAATTGAGTTTGATGCTCTACGGTAGGAGAGGCATTGATTCGAATCTTTGTTCGGTTGTGGGATTTTAAGCTCGAAGTTAAGCTGTCCGGGTTTAGGGAAAGATTCGATTTCAAGTTCATCCTTCTTGGATCGCAGGGTCTTAAACTCGAGCTAACAGCTGTAAGCTCTCGTCGGAGCAACGCCTAAACTTGAAACCCTAAACCCTAAACCCTATACGTGCTGAAGCTTTCCTCCTAGCAGGGGGTAAGGACTCCCTTAAGACGAACCCATGGATCCCTTAAAGGAGCCCTTAAAGGAACCCCTAGGAGGGCTTAGACTCGAATTGATCAGTCCAGGGTTTCGTCATTTTGTGGCTTAGAATTGGATCTGACAGGGCTTACCTGTAGCCGAAAAGACCTACCTTTTTAGGGCCCCCTAATATGATTTCTTTATATAAGTCCCTAAAAAGGTAGGTTATTTGGGGCTAAGGTAAGGCTTAAGGCTTCATCACGACATTCAAACTTATGGTCTGCTGAGTTCCATGTCTGTCCATTGATATGATTGTGTGTATCTACGTGTATCTGTATGTATGTGCCAATGTCCCCTTTATGTATCCATGTATGTTACATGTAGCTATGTATCTGTGTCTGCGCAGCTATACAGGTTTTCCAACCATCTTCAATTGGACTTTGTGAGTGTGCAGAGTCTTTCAGCAGGACAGAGCAAGACAACGGAGCCAGGAATTCCTTGGACCCTAAACCCAAACCCTAAACGGAAACCCTAAACGGCAACCATAAGCCCGTGTGGGGTTTAGGGTTTAGGTTCCAATCCCCCGAGACGGCAACTGTCACTTTCTATCCGTTGTGCTCAGTGCAAGGATTCCGGTCGATGCTACTCGACTTCGACCGGAGATCGTCTCGTACTTGCAACGGCTGCCATCTATGTTCAATTCTTGGTTGACGACCATGTTAAAGACTTAAAGTCTTCTTCATCCCATATGTCGAGGGACGGGAGCTGGAGCCACGGAGTCACCCTTGCCGCCGCAGCACACCTGCTCCTGCGCCCGATTTGCATAGTCAGCGACGTCCAAGATGATGCGAACGACATGCCATTCGATCGTGACCTTCTGCCCCCTGCCATAGCTGAAAATTGGGTAGTATAGTCCCTATATATAATCCCTATTTATATAACCAAAAAGGTTAACCGTTAGTTCCCCATGATACCCGACAAGTAGGTAGACCTTGAACCCCATCCCTCAGACCCCAGACCTTTGAACGCTGAGCCCCTGTTTAATCCGGATTTAAGCCGTCTGGATGCGACGGCTCGCCTTACGGGGGGGGGGAATAGGTTCGAATTTATTTAATCCGGAATAGGTTTGTATTTAATCCTTATCTATGTTTGAAATCCTGCCTCATCCCTTGGATATTTGCCCTCGCCCCCTCCGGCCCCCTCCCCAGCCAATGCTCAATGCTCGGCTCCAGGCGGACAATGCAACCAAAGGTGACGGCTATGATGTCCGCAGCTCAACACTCCTCTGCCAGAGTTTCGGCCCGACTTAGCATCTGTGAGCCCTACACCTTCAAATGGGTGGTTGTCAAAATTATGGTCCCTTTTTGGGGAACCCTAAATATTAAGTGCCGTACTATATTAGGGACCCAAAAAGGCACCATAATTTTGACAACTACCCAAATCCTAAACCCGAAGCTCGCCACCGCCAGAAAAGCCCCAGCACTGAGTCCCCAAGTCTCTACTCTTCCCTTGATCCACCGTTTTCCCTCCACTCTCTGAAACTACTATTTGCTTAAGAACCCCCAAAAAATGAACAAATTATAATCCCCATATTATCCCTATAAGGAATATATTTTTTTATTTTTTGGGGGTTCTTAAGCAAATTTAGTAGGAAAAACCCTGAACCACACAAACCACGAAAGCCTCAACCCGTCAAGCCGACCAGCAGGGTTATACGCAATTGGAGAAACTCCATTAAAGGGAACTCCAGAAAGTTGGAATTTGCTTTCAGGGTAGGATACCCTATAATTTACCATAAAGGGTTTAGGATAATCATCTTCCAACTTTCTGGCTTTTACTTTAAGGATCTAAAGCAGGGTCCTATAATCTAAGGGCCTTATTAATTAGAATAGAGTCGTGGGGCCCATTATAAGTACTACAAATAACAAGCTCACTGGAACTTTCTGGAGTTCCCTTTAAGGGCACTTAGAACTCTACTTATAACCTACCAAGCTCGGCCCCCGGAGCTCTTCAAGCCTCAACCCGAACCTAAACTTAGGGACCCAAAAAGCACATAAGCATAAGCATTTTGCAGGGATATCCCTACCGTATTGGGCTTCCTTACAAGGGGGTTTATATGGGATATCCCTATCCTAATTTTTGCTTATGTGCTTTTTTTGGGGCCCTATAAACCCTCTGAGGTCGTCCCGCTGATGGAAGCCGAGTTCCGGCGCGACTGCGTTCGGCCCCTGTCGGACCATCTGCTGCGGTTCCTCTACAAGTTCTGCTCCAGGGTTCTACGTACCGGGCTTCTACAAGGGCCAGGGTCTATAAGGGTTTCGGGGGTTTTGGGTTTCAGGGTTCAAGATCCAGAGTTGGAGATTTGGGATTTCGGTCCTCGGATTAGGATGATGGGCTTAAGGTTTAGGGTTTCGGGTGGAGGGCTTTAGTTTAAGGTTTAGCCTTTAGAGTTATGTTTGCTGGGTTTGGAATTGTCAAAGGATGATGAGGCAGAGGGGTTTTCTGTAGGGGTCTGCATAATGAGCAGTAGTTTCTCCCTTTTGTCTTCGCAAGTCTTTTAAGCAAACTTCGACCCCTAAAGTGTAACCTTAGGCCCTAAACCCCTATCCCCCGCCATTCGGTTATCTATGCCTGAAGGCGTTTGTTGAATCCTGAACGGGCCTTTTTTGTGGGTCCGCACCTGTCTTGGCTCAATGTAGAGCGACAGCAGCACCTCCGTACATATCTCTACTACTAGGTGGCAATTTGGGAAGCTTCTTAATTTCCCTTATGCTTCTTATAGAGGTACCTAGTCATAAATACCTTTCCAGAGCCCCCAAACTACAACCCAGTCTATGTTGGTCATCCGTCTCTCTCCTTTCTGTCTCTCTGCTTCTCTCTGACCAACGCCGCAAACTTACGTCGCCTGTGTACTTCGGTTGATGATATAAATCCTGCATTACCTTAACGACCCTAAACTATGGGAATTATGGTATATTCCTTATTCTGGGTAATGCAGGATTTATATCATCAACCGTTCAGCACTTCAGCATCTTTGGCGCAGACTTCGTCCTGAGCCCCCGTCCGACAAACTATCAGAACCAAGAGCCCTAATATAGGAGCCTTACTAATTACCTATACTATTTTTTTTTTGGGGGGGGTCCTTATTATAGTTATAGCATAATGGGCCCCCAAAACCCTATTCTCATTATCAAGGCGCCCATCTTAAGCCCTGAAAGGAACCTTAGCTGACTTTTTTTGCTGTATCCTACGCCTCGCAACAGGAAGGAACTATTGTACTGAAAGGCTCATGGGAGTTAGTAAGTAAGTTTATAAGTAGGTTAGAATAAGGATAACCCCACTTAGGGGACTTATAGCCCCAGTTATAACCTACTTACTAAGTCCCATGATCCTTTAAGTAGGGCTGCTTGCCTTCATCTTCAAGGCTTATACGTCCAGGAATCCTAAACTTCTAAACTGCCTTAACCTACCAAAAGCCGCTTTTTCGTAGGGTCCCTGTATTTTCATATTAGGGTTTAGAAGATCTACAAACAAGTAGGGTTTGGTAGTCTAGGGTATTGGGCGTTCACCGAAAACTCAAAACCTGGGATTCAGTGTCCAGCCTCTCGGGTTGCTACTGCTAGTGCTTTACGTAAGGAGCTGGTTTCAAACTACCATGGAGCTTTACTTGTTGCGGTAATTTAGATTGATTGTCTGAAGCGGTGTGCACAGCACCCCAAGAGCCCATGAGGTCGTGTTGTACAATACGCTTTTTCCCAGCGTCGACAGCCGCTCTTTCCAAGTGTGCGCCCGGCCATGTTGCGAACTGATTCGTGTTACAATGTAAACCCAGGCTACATCCACTACCTGTCATGACGGAAGACGACATTCCTTTAAAGGACGTATAAGGAAATCACATGAAGCAGGCCTACGAAGGCAGGTGTGTCTGGGCTTTCTTAAGGGACCCACACAGAGCTCAATAACCCAGAATGGAGCGAACTTACTCTGTTATACATGTATGTATGCATCCCTGCATGCATGCATGCACGGACGGGTGGATGGATGGATGTGTGTATGCATGTATGTATACTTAGATTCAGATCTGTGTGTGCGTACATATGTGTATCTGCATAACTACATATATACACATTCATGTTTTTTTGGTTTTCGTAGCCGAACTGAGGTTTTCTGTTTGGAATTCGCGAGCACTTTGTGCCTGGAAGGGCAGTATGGTTTGGCATGCAGGAGCAACCCCTCGTCCCTAAACCCGAAACCCTGAACCCCAAACCCAACAGTTTCGAGCTTTGGGTTGAGGGTCGAAGTATTTCGAAGTATTTGGTTTCAAGTTCTGACTCAAGGACTAAGGCGTCGGGCGCAGGGTTCAAGCAATAGCTTGGGTACTACCCCCACCGCCGCCCCCCCCCCCCCCACCCCCCCAACCTGTAACAGTTATATTCGGGGTCATAATCAGGGCTAAGTAGAATTAGACGGTAAATGCTGTCTAACTGTTGCAGAGTGGGATGAGGGCTTTGGGGAGTTGGTTTTGCTAGGTTTGATATTTGCTTGGCCATTCGGCTCCTTGCACGCCTGACCAAACCCTAAACCCCTAAACCCTAAACCCTAAACTCCTAAACCCTTAAACCCTGGACCCCTAAACCCTAAACGGGTTTAGGGTTCCCTAAAGCGCAAGCCCTCAACCTAACAGTCGGTTTCAACTGCAGGACCTGGCTGGCCAAGATGACTTTTAACTTCAGCTTGCCGCAGGGCCAACTTTTGAAACACAAGCCTTCTCGATTTCCGATCCAAAATACAGCCTACTTGGAGGATCATGGGACTTAGCAAGTAAGGTTATAAGTACCTTAATTGGGGTTATAAGTAATTATAAGAAATAGTTACCTTATTTATAAGCCCAGTTACTAAGTCCCATGATCATTTAAGTAGACCTCAACCCTAGCTGCTAGCTTCCTGCCCCAATCCGCACAACCACCTCACCCCAAGCCCTGCACCGCGGACTGGACCCTAAATCCCGAGCGCGAAGCCCAAAAAATCAAAGCCTTGCGCCCCAAAGGCCTCGGCTTTGAGCGTTTTAATTCCGTAGGATAACCTCCTTTACTTGTAGTACCCAGGGAGCCCAATACCCCTTAATTAAGGAACATAGCTTAAATCATAATATGAAATTGAAGGTATATTCCTTCATTAAGGGGTATTGGGCTCTCTGGGTGGAAGCCCTTAAAGAATCTCGGCCTCTACGTCAACCCTAAACCCTAAACCCTAAACCCCTAAACCCGGACTCGCCAGGGTGAAGAACTTGGCTCTGTCCAGCGATGCGGAGCAAGCCATGCGCTTCCGAAAGGCGCATGGGGTCTGGAAGGAGCGGTGTTCGAGGTTTTGGGATTCGTCGTCTTGAGATCGTAGTTAGGGCCATTAGGGTTTTGTTGTATAGGGTGCAGGGTATTTCGGGCTTACGGTATTTGGGTAGTTCGCCAAATTAGGGTCTCATTTTCAGGTGCACACAATAGTACGGCACCCTTACAAATTGGACCGGACCTTATTTGAGAAAATTGCCCATTTGAGCTTTATAGAGTGTCGCAAGAGAGCTTCGTGTGAGCGGTTTAATGTAGGGGCCCCTTGCTAGATCCCTTATAGTAACCCTTACAGAGCCCCTTTAAAGGAACCCTATTCTCATTATTAACTAAGGCTCCTACATTAATAGCCTGAAGCACTAAGGCTTCCAAGGGTCCGCGGAGAATCTATATTTAGGGTACTATAATAAACAATGTAGGCACCCACTGATTAAGAAACACTGGTTTTTTTTATGAGGACTCCTTATATGAATCCTACTCTTTTGGGGTTATAGGCCCAGGGTTTCTTAATCAGGCTCCTACAGTAGCTGGTTTGAGACTTGACTTGAAGTTGCGGGGCTTAAGGGTTAGGGTTTGGGGTTGTTACCTTCCGTCTTTGTTCTAGCCTTTTTGTTCTTGAGCCAAGCCCGAACTCCGCACCCTGCGCCGTATTGTTGCTTTCTTGTTTCAGGCTTTGGACGAAGGGCTGCAAAAGTGAGAACCTTACGCCCTAAACCTCAACCCGAAGCCCAAACCCCGAGCCCTTCAGGGCTTGTGGGTTTGTAGTGTAGGCGTGAAGGGTCAGTGTTGCCGTTTGGGATCAAGTCTTGGGTTCATGGTGTGGGGTTCTAGAGCATCTTACAGATTCTGTCCAGAGATTTTCCGGTTGTCAAGCATGGCGTGTTTCGCTGCTGCTCCTCATTGTGAGCATGTCATCATTGCCACCACAATTTATGTGTTTCTGCTTCTTTGTTCCCCGAAACCCCTAAACCCCAAGACCCCAAACTCTAAACCCCAGTGATGAGCCAGTATCGGAGGCCCCCAAGCCTTTCCTGTTGTTGTTCCGTCCGAGAGTCGTGCGTTCTGCCAGCTCGCGGTGGTCGGGTCCACTGGTGCTCAGCGCGAGCAGCCACTGTTTAAGCTGCACACAGTTTGGCGCTTTTTTGCGCGGACCAACCAACTCTAGGCCCGAAACAGGTTTGCGCAGGATGCCGCTACCATCTGCACGGCTGCGCCGACCGGAAGGGCAATCTTTTTTTTGCACTTCCTGCAGCAGCCTCAGCTCACTGGTTCGTGGCGCATCAGTCCGTTCCATCCGGAGCAGTTAGCACTTCATCTGGTCAATACCGTATACAACTACAAGTGGTCATCACCATGATGGGCCTCAAGCGCGGTGCTGGCGTGGGATGTCTCGAGTTGCGTAAGCACCCTTTCAGAGCCTCCAGTTCACCTGCACGTCGACGTTGCGAAAGGCACTCTGGTTCGTAGCCGTGGGGAGCCGTGGTCTTTCTGCCGACCGGAGTACTGTGGAAAGGTGGTCACAAGCGCTGGGGTACGTTGTGGGTTGAACGTCACTGGACATATCTCGGTCACCTGGCACGTGGGTTATACTGCACACGACAGCATCTGCGGCGACCCTCCTCTGCGCGTATCCTAGTCGTGAATGGTGGGAAGCCGTAAGACCTAAGCACTAAATACCTCAATCCCTAAGGCCGGACACCCTAAAACCCAGAAGCCCAAACCCAAAACTTTTCTTGGCTTGCGTGGTGGCGCTTTGAAACTAACACCCCCCCCCCTCCGAAAAAAAATAGCGTTAATACGTTTTGGTCAAAACCAGGCCTGAAGACGACTTCGTGCGTAACGAACGCCTGAGCCCTGAAACGCTGGATCTCCAAGCTTCGCAATTTAAAAAGCCCTAAATTATTGGATCGGAAAGCCCGAAATCCTCTCTGACATTAGGGATTAGGGTTTAGGGTTTAGGCTACAGCACTGTAAAGCCCCACATCAAACTCATAGGCAAGTCGTACAAAATCCACCAACAAGCCTTACGACACGCGGCTATTATGGAATTAGGCCCTGAACGACCATCCCCAGTATGGTTTTGGGGACCTAATTCCATAATAGTAGTGTATATGGAGCCTCCGGGAAAACCGTCACAGGTCGGCCTGACTCGGGAAACCCGTGCGGGAGGGAGGACTCACAAGCGGGGCTCTAGGTGATATGCTTTCTAAGGCATTTGGTATGTAGTAAGCTTTCTAGTAGTCATTCTGTGTACCAAGGTGCAACGATTTGTGAGCTGTTTTTTAGGAGTTTAGAGTTGGTGTGAAGTCGAGTGTATATTGCTTTGATGACCGCTGGTGAGTGCATACAGGGCTCCCAAGATTATGTAGAGTCTGGATGGCTTAGTGGTTCGAAGCCGCACTTTTCAACCTTTGTGGGGCTCTGATAAGGTGGTCTTATTCTGAAAACTTGGACTTTTGACCCCATGGGTATTTGGTAAGTTCTTGGGGCCGTTGTGACTATCGTATGCGGGCTTTCGAGATCGGAGCTTGAGGGATTAGGGTTTAGGGAAACAAGTTGAAGGGTTTGGGGTTACGTGTATGAGAACTAAGGGCTTCAGGAGTTTAGTTTACGGTTTGGGTGTAGTTAGCGTTAAGAGTTCAAGGCGTCTAGGCTTTAGGTTTTGGTGTAGGGTTTAGGTTTAGTCTCTAGGCTGAAGGGTTTAGGCTTCAGACACGGCCGAGGGTCCAGACTACCTCGAGGCCCCGAACTTAGGCTGTCGAAGACCTTGAGCTCTGATACGGCGGTGTAAAAAGTTAGTTTGAACCTTGCCTTATATAGCGAGCCTATACTGTTCCCTGAACTGTGTTCTAGAGTACCTTACTTGAATGCTTTTTGTGGAACCTCTTCCTTAGAGGAACCATTGTGAAGCAAAACTGTATGCATGTGTACATGGTTCTCTGTTTTGGTAACTTCAGAGCCAGGAAGAATTGAAAGCTCGGCGGAATCGTTAAGCTCCTTTTTCGCATCTCAGCCCCCGATGACCGCCAGAAATGTGGGAGAGAACCCCCCCCCCCCCCGCCCCCCTCGCGTATCCTCGCCGCATCTATACTAGGTTCATGAGTAGTACCCTTGCATTTTTTTGGTTCCCTTATTAAAACCGAACAGTAACACCTACAGATCGAACCATACTAGGTTCATAAGCAGTACCCTTTTGCCCTTTGTATTTTAGGGTTCGCTGGGTTTCCTTTTTTTCACCGAACAGTAGGAACAACCGTCCCATGATCCCTTCAGCAGGAGATCAGAGGTCGATGCCCAGATGTATGGCGGTGGCAGGGGCCCCAAAGCAGGGAAATCACGTCCGGGCGAATGAACTGTTGAAGCCCTTTTTGGTTTAGGGTTTTGGGCTTTAGGGTCTAGGGTTGAGTGCTTTCGAAGGGTTGTGTGAGGGTTTTGGAAGGTTTCATCTGGTCTCATAAGGGTTTAGGTTTGGGGCAGTTTAAGGATTGTCGGGTCTGAGGTTTGGAGTTTGGGGTGTGGGGTTCAGCGGTTAAATTGAGTTTCAGGGCTTCGCAGGAAGCCCGGAAGAAGCTACTGCCAGTCTCAGCAGGATGTGTAATGAGGCCGAAGTAGCCATCCCGAACGCCAGAGTTCTCAACACGAAATGTAGGTGTGCCAAGAGTCAGAACAGGGTCTAGGGAGGGTATACTATCGAATATGTACGATAAGGATTCTTGTAGTAAGGGATAGTACTATTGCTATAAACATGTACAACAACCCCTTAGTTATAGTAGCCAGCTGCCCGCCGAGGCATCGTGCAGCATCTCTGGTCGCGCGTTTCCGCCCGAGGGATTCCAAGGACATCCGACACCCATCCGGGCCAAGCGGCTACGGGGCAGGGCGTGCTTTGCTAGAGGCCTTGTTGGGTTTGGGCTGACAGGAATGAGGGATGAGGGTTTAGGGTATTCGGGCTGTTCAAAAGTTCTGACCGAAGGTCTTACTTACATGAGTTAAGACAACTCAGTTGTTGCGTTGTTGACTTTAGTCGTGTTTGGGGCCTTTGAGATTTATGCTCCGCCCAGGCTGTATACCCTGGGTATCCCCGGGTGCTGACATGGTTCACAAAGATCAAACTCTTAGTTGGGGAGGCATGGCGGCTCACGACCCCAAGCCCTTCAAGAGATATATGGCACAGTGAAGAATATCAGACTCACGAAGGGCCATGACATCAGCAGGATTACAGGGTGCAAGAACAGCTGGCTCTGCCCCCCCCCCCCAATCTGAAACTGGCATTTTTTCTAGAGCCCGCCAGCTTTAAATGCGCTTTTGTGCTCAAAGCCTAAAGGCGCGAAGCTTCGAACCATGAACAGAACCTAGGTAGGGCTTTGGGACATTTTATATTTTCCCTTATTGGGCTTAAGAGGATCTTATTTACTAATATTTTTCAAAGGCTTTAAAAGCCCCACCTAGGAACCCTAAGTCGTAAACTCTCATGAATGTTTGGGGCTGTCTGCATTGGGTTTTAGGGTTTTGGGGTTCGGGGTTTAGCTTGTCAGGGTCAGGGTTAAGGTTCGGGTTTTTGGCGTTTGTGGTTGAGGGTTTCGGGTCTAAAGTTTTAGGGTTTTGGGGTTTAAGGCCCAGAATCCTACTCCTTTGTTTGGGCGCCCTAGAATGCATATTGTAGGGGCTTCAGTATTTCCCAACATTGTTCCTTTGGCTTCCTTATCACAGCGCTTCCATAATATGCCCCCCGGAACCCTCAACCCTATAGGCCCTAGACCTTAAAACCGTATGATTATGGCCTGGTTATACTAAACACTGGAGGACATCTCGTCGCAGCTCGGTCGCGAGGGTGCTCCGTGACTGGGGCGGTGCACAATCGACGAGGCCTTACGGAGGGTTTCCCTCACGCTTCAGGGTTCAATGTTTTCCTCTTCGGGTTGTTGAAAACGAATTGTCGATACGTGTCTTGAAGGTTTGTTTTCTTATGGTTGTCTGTAGCTTTCATTGTCGCACTCTGGGGCTTTAGGATTCCAAGCCTGGAGCTCTGCGGGTGAAGGCTCATGGGATCTAGGGTGTATGCTGCCGCTGAACCCTAAACCTGGTGGGTTTATAGGTCTTCCCAATTCTGAGTGAAGCCGCAGGCCCTAAACCCTAAATCCTATATCCCAAACCTTACGCCTTAAACTCTTTGCTTGACCCTTTGTTTGCCTTTCACAAGTTGAAAGCACCTAGATTCTGAGCCCCTCAGCATAGACACAGAAAATAGAGAGCTACAACATAGGCTTTCCTTGTCCTTCTTGGTTCTTATCATTACTGTTCTTCTTCGTTAGTTTCTACGTTTAATAGTTACACCTTTTAATTTTATACCTACAGTTATGATAATGGTGACATAACGTAGCAAAGTGCTTAAACCCTAAGCCCCACCCTAAACCCTAAACGCAACAACCGTAAACCCTAAATAGAGCACAACCCACGGCTGCACAGGACGACGAACCGTAGCGAAGCCCCGTCGAAGGAGGCCTTCGTGAGTGTCTGCCTATATACGAGTATAGATAAGTACATTTACATATACATGTGCATGCATCTATACACAGTTGTAGTACATCTTTGTTTGTACATATATACTACATGCACATTCGTATGTTTTCAGTTTATACAGTACGTCGTATGTATATATATATATATATATAGATATATATGTAGATGTGTGTATGCATTGCATGCATGCATGTATGTATGTATGTATGTATGTGTGTATGTCCGTATGTATGTATGTATGTATGTATGTATGTATGTATGTATGTGTGTGTGTGTGTAGGTATATATGTATGTAATAATGTACCTATGTACTTATGTATGTATGTGAGTATTTGTGTCGTTCTGGTCGTTACATGGGGAGAGTTGGATACGAATGGACATTGGCAGGTGCCATTGAAGTCTGACAGGTTGATAGCAGTCCTTTTTTTCCTGGTCTTCCAGAGTTTGTGACGGAAGCGATCTGTGTTGTGGTGCCAGATCGGGTTTCGCAGCGTGCTTGATAGTTCTAGAGTGTAATCAGGAGGATGAATGGGCTAATAAGGCGCAAAGGGATTGGGGTTTCAGTGCCTCGACGTGTGGGTTTGGAAATGCCCTTTACTTTACTTGGGAGTCAACACGACTTGGCGCTTGACCTAAACCCTGAACCCTAACCTCAGTTACTTGGCCTTATGCCTCAGATACTGAGCCGGTAAGAACTCCCCGCAGAACGAAGCACCCGGCAACCAGCCCGACAGTCGTAGAAACCCTAAAGCCCCAGAAGCACCGAACACCCTGTACGCAGACTTTGAAGACCCATAAGAGGACTGTGCTCTTCTTCAGGAGCTTGATTTAATTTCATCATATAGTTTAAGTTTATCACCAAGGGAACCATATCATACACTAAAGATCCCTATGGTCGTAACTTAAACTAGGTTCCCGAAAATGTTTACTACAGATCCCTATACCCAGATTAAGCTCCCAGTACCCTAAACCCTAAATTCTAAACCCTTGAACACTACCCTTAAATCCCAAACCACAAAACCCTGAAGCCCTAACCCCCAAAACCCCCAGAACCCCTAAACCCCTAAACCCTAAACCCCTGAACCCTAAACCCCTAAACCTCTAAACCCAAAGCCCCCAAACCCCGAACCTCTGAACCCAATGAGCCCAGAAGGAGCCCCCTTTCGGAGAGGCGCCAGATGTACCCTTATTCCCTTTTTGTAGTCCTAGGTTCCTTATAGAGTTACCCAATACCAAAAAGAGAGGCCTTTTTATTCTTAGGTTACTGGGTATCCTAGTTTCGGAGAGGCGCCAGATGAAGACCTCGACCTCGAGACTGGCGAGTACTTGACGAGCCCTGCCGAGGCCGCCCGCCTTTCCTTGGGGGTTTTAGGGGGCAGTTAGGGAGTTGGGATTTTTCACGGGTTCCTTTAAGGGATCTGTCGGGGTTCTATAAGGATTTGTGGTTTTGGGGTTCAGGTTTTTAGGGGTTTCTTTTGGGTTTGGGGTTTAGGGCTGTTGGGTTTTGAGTTTAGGGGTTAAGGGTTTTGGTTTTGCGGCTGAGGGGTTCGGGATTTAGGGTTTTTGGGGAACGTTTTTTCGATTCAACGTGTGTTGATCAACAAGGAGGACTGCGAGGGTTTGGGGTCGAGGGTGTTTTTGTTGTTGTGAGTCTGCTGTTTTGTTTGCTTGTCGGTGTTGCTACTTTTTTTGAGATGGATCGGGTTTAGGGTAGTGTTTGTCATTTGAGGTTGGCGATTTGCGCTTGGGGGTTGATGACATCAACCGAAACACTCTTTCTCAGGGTGTCAAGGATTTCAACCAAGGCTTTGGCAGCTTCAACTTCTGGGCTTTGGAGTACCATACTTTATTACTTTTTTGGGACCTGTTACTTAAAGGGAACCCATTATGAAATACAAGTCTATACTTCTTCCCCCTGGTTACTTCAATGCCAAGATTTTGGCTCCAGCTTTCCTCATGCTCGCCATGTTTTTTTCTTACAGCTCCGGCCGAGAACCTGGGGGCTTCATTTTTTGGTGTATACAGAACATATAAACAAACATGTGAATATGTATATATATATATATATATATATGTGTATAATATATATATATATATATATATATATATATATATATATATGTGTGTGTGTATATATATATATAGGTATATACATATATATATACACACACACACACATATATATATATATATATATATACATATGTGTATATATATATATGTGTACACACACATGCATACACACATACATACATAATACATACATACATGCATACATACATAATCGCATACATACATAATCGCATACATACACATATATATATATATATACAGATATTTATATCAAAGATTACAGCCGCATATGTGGTGTGTATAGGTATATATATATACATATACAAAGATATATATATATATATATAAACACACACACACACATGTTTATAGTGGCTATGCTACCTTCGAACCCCAAGAACCTTAATTGGGGCTGTGAGCAGCTACAAGTATAGTCACCCTAATCATAACTTTACTTCCCAAGTCCCATGATCCTCCAAGTAGAACCTAAACCCTAAACACTAAATCCTGTAGTTCCCTATGAAGGAGCCCGTTGTAGAGCCCTTTACGGAGTCAGCTGCAGCTGCGTTTCAGGCTGGCCAGTCTGCCACAAGCAGCACAAACAGCAACTCCGTCCGCGCGGGTTCAGGGGCCATGGCCTCAGGTTGTTGAGGTGCTTCAGCGAGTACATGGGGTTCCTTCAAGGGTTGCGGTAAGGGTCATAGGTTGGGTACAACCCCCAATCTGTAACAGTGGGATACTCTTTATGAACCTAGAAATTATGATATAACTATATTTGGGTGGGGGAAGTACCCAAGCTGTAGGGCTTCAGGGCTTGAAATCAAGTACTCAGGACCCTCGTATGATCTCCAGGGCATGACTAGATATATTTTAAGTATTCTTGTCCCCAAGTGGGCTAGAGTCGCCAATGCTGGCTGCCGAAAAGGGGAAGCTGTGCTTGATGTCACCTTGCGTACTCAGCCCTGTAACCGTGCTAGAGGGGCCTCAATAATTACAAATACTATTTTCGGGGTTCCTTAGTATAATTGCAGCACAACGGGCCCCCAAACCCTATTCTAACTAATAAGGCCCTACATTCGGTTCCGATGCACTTACACTGAAGCTCTCGAATGTTGCAGCCTTAAGACATAAGTCGGCAAACCGTAAACGACGGTGTGCCTGAAGCAAGAGAATATAGCGGCGCGAAGACTTAGTATTACTTGAAGGATCCTGGGACTTAGTAAGTAGGTTATAACTGGGGTTATAAGTCCCCTAAGTGGGGCTATCCTAATTATAACCTACTTATAACCTTACTTACTAAGTCCCATGAGCCTTTAAGTAGGCAATATGCCCTCAGATTCCTCAACGCCTTTATATATTCATGGCATATTCTGCCCCAAAGACGCCTATATTCGATACAAAGACTCACAGATGTGCTTGTATGTGTGCTTGACAGCGCTACAGGTCAACACGTATCAACAGTGAATATGATCCATGGATGCAGTCAGCCACCAAGCTGAAATTCAACGTCCACGTAAATCAGTATAGGCAAGGACGTCAACCAACATTATAAACGTTGTTTCAGAATGCGCACACATAACTAAACAGTCAAGTCATGTGAGCAAGATTAAGTCTTCTCGGAATTAACCATCACCAAGTATAATGCAGTAGAGTCACTATACAGGCATATAACATTCTACATGAACAGAAACATAGATCGGTGGATAGATAGATGTGGGTGCATATGAGCAGTTGATCTCTCTCTCTCTCCGCCTTTCTGTGAGCATGTGTCCTACTTGTATCTGCATGTTTAGATAGTTATGTTTAGATCTTTCTGCCCGTATGCATACAACCGTAAACCCTAAACCCTAAAACACGAAACTTGTATCTGCATGTTTAAACCGTTATGTCAAAAAGCCCCAAATCCTGACACCCAGAGACTCCAATATCCCTTAATTAAGGAATATACCTTAAATCATATTGGGGATGCTACTATAATTTAAGGTATGTTCCTTAATTAAGGGATATTGGAGTCTCTGGGAACACAAATCCCTGGCAAACGAGGGCGCTGCGCCGTCCGAGTCAGATGCCACGGCTTCATCCATGATCGACGACGCCGGGGCCTCAGGGCAATTTTGGAGGCTGGGATGCAGCTTTTGAGCTTCAGGTCTCGAGCTTAGGCAAGGTTTAGGATTTTGGGGTTGGGTTTGGGGTTTAGGGTTTAATGTTCTGTTTTGAGGGTTTGGAGGACTCGTTCTTTGAGGCTTAGCGTTAGCTGTTGTCGAGCTTGACGCTGCCTGGTGCCAATCAGAATGGCAACCAAAATATACGAAAGAAGAAGACACGCTCTGCATAAACCTTAAGTGCCAAAACCTAAACGGACCTAAACCGCTAGCGACAACAGTAATTACTGGCAGCAGCACTGCCTTTTCTGCCGTTGCAACTGTCGCTGGGGATGCTGCTGCTGTTCCTCCTACTATGCAGTTGCTTCTACTAGGTTCTACTACTAGTACTTCATTATTCTTCTGCGACGGCGACGACGTACACAGCAGCGTCATGTGTCATTCTGGAAGACGGATCCGTCGTGACCTGGCGTCAGGCTGTCCACAGTTTCTATCCAAATATGTCAGACTCTCAATATTCGTTGTATCAATGCTACCCCCGTCAGTAGCCTCCTGCCTTCTTGCTTGGCAGGATCAGCTGTACGTCCTGAAGCTGGCCAGGGACTCTGGTGTGAACAGGGGACCGGGCGACTGTCATGGCTGGAGGCTCCTATTAACAACATATGTTGCCATGTAATATGAGAGAAGCTGAAAGCCCAGCAGTGACAGTCTGCCTCCCAACTTGCATGAGCGTAGCCTAAACCAGCGTAGCCTAAACCCTAGACTTCCTAAACCTTAGACCCCAATTTTCAAAAACCTTAAACCCTGAATTTCCTAAACCCTAAACTTCGTAAACCTTAATTAAACCCTTAACTCTGCACCCTTGGGTTTGGGTCGGTCGCGCCGCCATGATGCTTCTAATACTTCTAGATAACCTATGGGTGTCCGTGGCCGGGCAAGGCAGGCTTCGGGCCCTGGGATCAGGAGCTGTGGTTGACCGTCGGGTTCTTAGCGGGGAATGGGGGAACGGGTTTTAGGGTTCCTTTAAAGGGTCCTATAGTAGGGATCCTATAAAGGGATCTACAAGGGATCCTATAAAGGGATCTACAAGGGGTCCCTGACTGCCTGGTTCTTAGTAGAGAATGGGGGAACGGGTTATGGAGACTTTGGGTAGGGTTTATATTATATAGACGACTAGAGGGATACACTCCCCCATTCCCTACCAAGCACCAGACAGTTGAAGGTGAGGGTATGTCAAAGAGAGTTTTGTGGCCCGGGTTCAGCCTGATGCTTTGGGTTTCAGGTTCGAGCTTTGGGGTGAAGTCGAGAAACCTGGAACAGTGTCCTGCATGCCAAGGACATGCTGCACAACATGGATGAGGTGTGGAGCCTCAGTTACTGCAGCAAGTTGGACATGGATCTGCGATACTTGATAAGCGCCAGTGCAAAGACTTCGACTGCACAGGCGTCTGTATTGGGCACGAGAAGACACGTAGTAGCACGCAGTAGTAGCGAGGGAGTTACCGGATTTGTGCTAAAACATATCAGGGCCGTGTGCCCTCGCCTCTGGCAGGGGAGTTGATACTCGGGCCGTACGCATGCTTGCATGTAGGTCAACGAAGGCGAATATGAGGTACCTGAGCCCCCAATCACAGTATATAATTTCAGCCCAGACTGTAAACCCTGAACCTCTATTTAAACCCCGCAAGCCCCAAATCCCTCAGCCCTAAACTCTGAACCCTAAAGCCCTCAAGCCCTAAACCCCCAAATCCCTACATCCTACACACCGTATCCCAAAGCCACCCCGAGGCGCGAGGCGTGGTCTTGCACCCGCGCGCCCCGGAGACGCCACAAGGTCAGCTGCGGAACTGGGAGGGTTTAGGGTCTCGGGTTACCATAGTTTAATAAGTCTAATACCTTTTAAGACATTTTTCCTTAAAGGAACCATTATGAAATACAAGCTTATACTTTTTTCTCCCTGGTTACTTAAAATCCCTAAACCCGTCTAAACTCTTTGCCCTAAACCCCTGAACCCTAAACCCATCTAAATTCCCTAAACCCATCTAAACCCTAGACACCTAAACCACAAAAACCCAAGTGTAAATGCAGCTAGTTTCGTGCATAGCGCGAAACACCCCAAAGCCCAACTCCTCTAGAAACCACAACACCGAAAACTAAGCCCTAATTCCAAGCCTAAACCCCCCGCAGATGAGCTTGGCCTTCAAGGTTGAGGAATACGACCACGATTACGACTATTTTATTACACACACACACACATAGACATAGATATATGTATATATATATATGTGTACATCTCCATGCCATGTACATGTACTGCGACTACAGATTCGACTACGACTGCTGCTGCTGCTGCTGCTGCTGCTGCTGCTGCTGCTGCTGCCAGCTCCTGCTGTTGCTGCTGCCACCACACAACCTGTACCGGTGGGATTGGTAGGGTTCAAGGGTTTAGGGCATGTTTGGGGTCTACTTGCAACATTTTGAGACGTAGTAAGTAAATAAGGTTATCATTAGTTGCAACTAGGGGTTAGAAGTAATCACAAAACACCCACTCCAGAGTGAGGTATATAGACTGTTTATTATTCACAGGGCATTATGTTTGTCTTTCTCCGGTTTAAGGCGATCTTCGCTTACACCACATTGCGAGCAGTTTGTAATTTGGTGTTTTCAGAATAGCTTGCAATATCTGTTGCATGGGGTTGCCTTTCTTACGGTTGCTACATCCAAGACCCGATTCCAATTATAGTTCCCGCATAGAACTCGTAAAGACACCCCTTAGGTTTCCAAGAGAACGCTATGTCAATCGTTCAGGCACAGAAGTTGTATTCGTCAAAGAAGGGCTTTGGATTTTTCCCCGTAAACCAACCCTTTTAAACCCTAAACCCTAAACCTTAAACCCTTTGGTGTGTGGCCAGGCCGCAAAACCAGCCGGTCGACGGAGGCGCTGGCTGGCGTGTGTTGGGGTTTGAGGTCACCCTCAGCCCTCATACCGAAAGCCTCCCCTACATCCTAAACCCTACCTTGAACTGCCATAACCTACTTTTTTTGTAGGTTCTTATTGTAAACCCTAATAAGGGATTTATAGGGACCCTACAAAAAAGTAGGTTTTGGTCGGTTAAGGTAAACACTTCCTGCAAGCCGTTTGAAACATATCCTCGACACGTCTTGGGGTTTAAGGTGGCCCTAAGCCCTAAAACCGAAAGCCTCAACCGGCATGTTTTGGGCCCCTAAACCCTGAACCCGTAAACCCTAAACCCCAAACCCCAAACCCTAAACCCTAAACCCTAAACCCCAAGCCTTATTTGGGAAAGGCGTGCAGAGTAGCAGATCTCAGTTTCGAGGGTTTTGCGGGTTTGGTGCGACGTGGTCATTACTTAAAGGATCATGGGACGTAGTATGTAGGTTATAACGGTTATAATTGGGGTTATAAGTCCCCTAAGTGGGGTTATCCATGGTTATCCTAATTATAACCTACTTATAACCTTACTTACTAAGTCCCATGAGCCTTTAAGTAGGAGTCTTTCAACGACAGGCACCGCCGTGTGGACTTCCTGCAGGCCGTTTGAAACATATCCTCGACACACCCCTAAACCCTAAACACCCCAAAGTCTAAACCCTAAACCTGCCAGAAGCCCTAAAATCCTGCATTACCTTAATGACCCGAGACTATGGGAATTATGGTATATTCCTCATTATGGGTATTGCAGGATGTATATCATCCTAAACTCTAGACTTGCCAGAAACCCTAAACCATAAGCTCTAAACCCGAAACCCCAGAAACCCTAAACTCTAAACCCTAAACGTGCCAGAAGCCCTAAACCCTATACCCCAACCCCTAAACCCCAAAACCCCAGAAACCCTGAGCCCTAAACCCTGCCGCCAGGAGGTCTAGAGAGCTCTCTAGACCTTCTGCGGGAATAGAAAGAGGCGCTGAAAAGAAAAGCAACGCCGCCAGGAGGACGAGCCTCGCGATCCCTTCGCCGACATCCCCGAGGAGGGCTCCTTGGTCCTCAATGCCGAGAAGGCGGGCGACTGAGGGACCGTAGGTTTAGGGTTTTAGGGTTTAGGGTTCAGGGTTGGAGATTTGTGCTTTAACCGGCTTCGTCACGTTTTGATGATACTTATTCTAGGCCTCCCAGTGGGGCCTTTTTCCCTTTTTGTAGTCCTAGGTTCCTTATAAAGTTACCCAATACCAAAAAGGGAGCCCTTTTTATTCGTAGATTACTGGGCATCCCAGTATTGGCTGTAATTCTGTGTCGATACGTTTTCAGGTTTCCATAAGGGAATCGGGGAGGGGATTAAGTAATAGCGTGCCCATTTTTTTGCTTGGAAAGGGTTTCTGGGGAGCCAACAAAGATAAAAAAAAACATGGGTCTGGGTTGTTTTGCGGGTTTAAGTTGTGCGGCTCCAGAGTTGCTACGCCCGTACCGTTTTTTCTTTGTGCTTAACCTTACCCCAGCCAGTGGAGGCTGAATTCGGTCTGGAATGTGCTTGTTATGATGCTGCAAAAGGGGGTGCTGCGTTACTGTCAGCCGCTGACGGAGCCGCGGATAGGGCAGCCGCACTTCATCTTCTTCCTTGCATGTGCTGAGGCTGGCCCAGAACATGTCGGATCCGTGTGCACAGGGATCACAAGCCACCTCGTGATTTGCGAATGGTTCCGAACGGTTCCGATGTTGCTCATTGCAGAGAAGGCCGCAGCACCGCATTCACAAACGTATGTTGAATGCCGACGCTCACCGTGTTGAGCTGCTGCTTGGGTGGTGGCTCGCAGGACATTCGGAAGGTGGACGCATTGGGGCCTTTGGGTTTAGGGTGGCCTTTGGGTTTAGGGTTTCGGGGTGTGGAGCTTAGGGTGCGGGCTTGAGTGGGGAGTAGAGCTGAGCACTGAGTAGGGGCATGTAGGGGCTATGGGGCATCATCCCTCTAGGTTTTGGGGGGTCCAGGCATTGGGGGTTTAGTACAAGGGCCTGGATAATTTGTGGTAGTATCTTGTTATTGGAGTTCCTCTACAACAAAATCAATGAAAGCCGCACAAACTCTTGCGTGACCAGTACGGTCTCTGTATTCAGCCTTGGCAGTTGCAGTCTGTGCTCGCATTTCGGAACGGGGTGCAGGAGAGTTTGGGGGCATGGGGTTCGCGGCTTCAGGTCTTGCAGGTTATGGGACACTGCAAATTTTGATTGCCGAAGTCGGATTGTTAGGGTTTGGGGTGAGGGATTTAGGCTTTTGAGGGTTTTGGTGCTTTGAGGATTGTGGGTGGAGGTTTGCAAAGCCTTGAAAGATTAATGCCTCGCGAATGGGCTTTGGATCTTGCGCGTCAGCATGCTTAGCCGTAAACCGATGGGAGAACTGTGTTTGCAGTGATAGCTGGCGTGCAAGAAACCCGAGCGAGCGAGTGAAGGGTGGGTTTAGGGTTTAGGGCGTTGAGGGTTGAGTCAGGGTTTAAACCCAAAGCCCTAGACGCTAAACCGTGGTGTTTATTGTTCACATCTTCACGGAGGTCAGTTGCGCTGCCGACCTGTCAGCTACAGTTTCAAGTCCCCTGCGTGTTTTGCATCCTACCGTGTTATATGGGTAGTTGTCAAAATTATGGCCCCTTCTTGGGTACCCTAATTATTAGGTGCCGTATTACAATAAGGACCCAAAAAAGACCCTAAGTTTGACAACCACCCATATGTATACATAGACACACACACACACATCATTTTCTCCTCCTCCTTCTTTTTATTCTTATTCTTGGTGTTGTTCTTATCATATGTATATGTATTTGAACTGCTTACCCAATTCCGATAGCTTGGATACAAGTAATTACGGTGATAGCGACGGCACCCCGAAAGACGGTTTAGGGTTCCGGTGTTTAAGGTTTCGGGTTTAGGGTTCATTGTTTAGAGTTTAGGGAGAAGCCCTTTCAGTAGAGCAACCACACCGAGAAAGCTACAAGCCATCAAGCACCAACCCCTCCGAAACCCTGAGCCTGCACCAGGGGGAGTATTCGAAGAAGGCCTCATTACCTGAGGCTGCGGGGGGCTTTACAGTTTAGGGTTTAGGATGTGCGATTTGGGGCAGAGGCAGGGGTTGGATGCCGAAACCTTGTTGAAAAGGCTTTCGCTTGCCAAGAGCACTTAAACTAACCGAGACCCACAACTCTTAATCCCCGAGCTCCATGTTCAAGGGTCTTGAGAACTTTTCCGTGGGCGGAATGATGTGGCACTCACCGAGAGGAGCAAACGAAGACTTCGACTTACGTGAACCCTCAATCGTGGAGCCACCTGGTTGTCTCGCTACGCGAGACCCTACATCCTAAACCTGACCCAAACCTTAACCCTGAACCCCATGCCTGAAACCGTGAATTTTAATTCAGCTGAGGCTCCCAACACTTGGAAAATCCTGACCTGACCCCTCTTGAGCCTAAACCTCAAAGCCCGAAGCCCAAAAACTCTAAACCTGAAAGCCCTATATATAGGGTCCTTATAATTAAAAAAGGGTTTTGGGGCCCATTACACTTTGTTTAATCGCTATCCTCATGTCCTTAAGATACAGTATACGGGATCCTAGCACTAATCCTCCTAAGCCCATGTTCCAACTTTCTGTGGTTCACTATATTTCGGCCCCTATCAAGCCTGAAAGCCCAATGCCCTATGCCAACAACCCCCGTCTGAAGCGCCAGAGCTGGTATGAAGCGCTAAGGCCCTAGGGCCCCGAAGCAGGTTTTGTAGGCTGTTAAAGGGTTTGTAGAGTTTTAGGGGTTTTAGGGTTTAGGATTTAGGTTTAGGGTTTAGGGGTAGGGTGCTATAGGTGATAGACCCTGAACCCCAATCCTAAGAACACATCAGGGAGGCTTTACGCCCGCAGGCTTAGCGTCTTTCGAGAGACTGCGTGCATTGGGAGTGAGGGCTTAATTGAGGGCGTGCAGGCATAATGTGATCTGGGGTTAGGGGCTTTGCGGATTGCTTGGAGGCTTGGAGGATCATGGGACTTGGCAAGTCAGGTTATAAGCCCCTTAATTGGTGCTACAAGTAACTAGTGATAACCCTAGTTGCTCCGTCCCATGAGCCTCCAATTTGGGTTGAGGGGTTAGAGTTGGAAAGGTATACAGGCAAAATGGCGACATTTAACGCTGTTTTTCTTCTCGGCTTCGGCGGAAGTTGGCGTGACGGAGTTCTCCGTATCCCTTGATAGCCAGAGACTCCAAAACCATTCAATTCGGATATTCCTTAAGTTTCTGAGCGATCCTGCATCGTTTATCTGGTTCCTCAGTTCGTGGGCTTGGAGTCTACCTGGCACAGCAATCCTGAATCCCCGAAAGGACTAAGCCAAAAAGCCTGGCATGCGAAATCAGCCCAAGCACCGAAGTCCTAGATCCTTGAACCTGCCCCAGACCTCTTCCAAGCCTAAACCCTGAACCCTAAGCCCTAGACCCTAAACCCCACAAAAATCCATGCAGTTCGAAATGCTGCGAGACGAGGGCGAGGAGGAGGAAAAGGCCCTCCCGGCAGTTTCGCATGAGTTCAGTAAGCCGAGCGTGTGCAGAATTGTCATGCCCTACTTGCAGGATCATACTTACTAAGGTTAGCAATCGGGTGAATACACTTATAATATCTACTCACAATCTGCCAGTTAATTTTCTGATAACCTGACTTACGAAGTCTCATGATCTTCAAAGTACCCCCTGCTTGCTTGGCATCCCTTGCGCCCCTAGGTCAACAAGCTTGCACACGCATTTTGTGATGGAGAGTTGTGGGTTCAGTGGCTCAAGTTTACAGCCCGGCTATCGCAATCGGAGTCCAGGCTCCGGGCACTCCTGGTAATAGGCCAGATGGCCGGAATACCATGGAGCCGGCTAAATGGGCCTGCGAAGGCCACCATCGTGGCGGCATTGGTGATCAGTCTCATCGGCAGCATCCTTTTGGCCATCGTCCTAGTGGCACAGAATCGGGATTCCGCCGATTCCACGGATACGAATGTCGATGCCTTCATCGTAAACGGGCTCCGAGACTTTACCCTGTCCAGCAGCAGCGGCAGTTTCTGGAACATGAGGTTCTATACGTCAGAAAATGTCACGAGCTGCCAAGCCCACGTGGACTCACTGAATATCACTCATGTGGAGACAGGGAGCCGTGAGTCTTTGAGAAACAGCTGGTGCCCGAATGAAACCCTTTCCGACTCTAGGCATCGATTCGCGAAAGTTGTTGATTTCCTTTGTTGCTTAAGATAGAGCCCTAGCAATAATTTATACATAATTTCGGGCAGCTTGTTGAAATCGACACCTAGGATTGGTTCGCCCTGTACATGGAAACTTACATAATCGGAGACTTCCGGCCTGACGAGGACTGGGGCACCTACACGGTTACCGGGCTTTGGAGTACCATACTTTAATACTTTGTTGGGGACCTCTTACTTAAAGGGAACCCATTATGAAATAAAAGTCTAGACTTTTTTCGCCGTGGTTACTTCAATGCCAAGGTTACTAGTGGCTACCCCACATGGGTGGAGGATCTGGCAATTGTTTATGAAGCCCAAAAATCTGCGAATGAGCTTTCCCCGGCGTTCAGAGTAGTGGGTATTGTGGGCGTTGTCATGATTTTACTCGGGACCGCCCTTTGCCTCGTGGTGGGCAGTTGCCGAGGCTTAAGCGTTCGCAGAGACATTTCTCAGTTTGGTCCGGACCATCCGGTTGCGGCGGGGGCTTCTCCCCCAGCCTACACGGGGGGTGTTCAGGTGCCGGTCGTGGTGATGGCGCAGGTGGTGGGACAAGGAGAGGAAAGTCAGAAGGCGTAGATTGTGCAAGGATGCTCCGGTCGAGCAATGCCGGGTTTTTGAGTTTCCAGCTCAGAGCTAACGCAAAAGGGCTGAGGAGAACCGCCGAAGCCGCGGGTTCTCACAGCAGGCAATGTAGGCTTTAGCAACGCCGTCAGCTCATCACGTGATCCAGAAGGTAGAAAGAGCCCAAACCCGAACCCATACGATGCTTAAGAGTGGCCCAGGGTAGTTTAGCGTTCGGTCCTTAACCCTATGACCAGCCTTCGAATTGGCAAATGTGGTGATGCTTGTATCTGTTGGTTTTTCTCGGCCAAAGGCCGCCTTGCCAGAGGTCTCCGTTGTTCAGGGTTCATCGCCTGGCAACTGCACTAAACATTCTACTTTCCGAAAGCCTGCCTTCACTTCGGCGCAGAAGAAAGGACATGTGTGGCCCTTGGGCGACGTGGCATGACACTTGGGCATTTCCGAGGATTCCACGTTGGGATTCTGTTCTGGACACTAAACTAGACCCTGAACCCTCAGCCGTCTTTTCAGTATATACTCCTACGACCTGCTTTGCAGTCGGCCGCGACGAACGCATTGTGTTTCGACAGACGCAATCCATAAACCAACAACTCGAACCCTCTCTCTCTCTCTCTCTCTTTCTCTCTCTCTCTCTCTCTCTCTCTCTCTCTCTCTCTCTCTCTCTCTCTCTCTCTCTCTCTCTCTCTCTCTCTCTCTCTCTCTCTCTCTCTCTAGATATATATTAATAAAATGTGAATAATAATTTTTATTATCCTCCACCAAGGCTCCATCCCTGCGTTTGATTGGGAATCCATTCACACTGCGGAAAAAGTCACGAGTTATTCTCCTTGAACTGGAGCTTAGGATAAACAGGCCCCCTGAACCCTAAACCATGAACCGCAATTCAACCCAAAACCCAAAATCCTGCATCCGAAAACCCAAAGACGGCCCTGAGCCCTGAAGCAAAAGAGCCAGGCGGACCAGAAGAGTCCGTGCTTGCCCCAGCCGTCGGGGGAAGCCTTCGTCGTCACTGCACTGCGGGTTGAAACCTTTAGATCCTAAGACCATACCAGCACCCCCCAAGTACCCTTGAATAGAGCCCTTGTTTATGATCCTTAATAGTGGGTATTTGGGGTATATAAGAGGGTACTTGGGAGGTCTAGGTAAGGTTTAGATTTAGGTTTAGTCTAGGGTTTTGTGTTAACTGGCAAATCGTGGAGGTTTGCCTTGAGGGTTTAGGGTTTGGCTCTTGAGGTTTAAGGTGTTGCTACCTCCGCGGGAAAGCATTAGCCACTTTGCCCCTCTAAACCTTAAAGCTGAGCTGAAGCCGCACCTTAACCCCTAAGCCCTACCACCAAACACCAGAAACCCACTGTCTTCTTGACTCCCTGCCTTCAGGTCTGTAGTTCATCCCTACACCATCAACCCTACAACCCTGAGCTCGATTGCCTAAATCCCAAACCCGGGCTTGTTGCCCCGGCTTTTTGGAACAATGCTCCGGTAGTGGGGCATATGGGAGTTTCCGAAAATTAGAGGTACCTATGTTGGGGTCTTTAAAATAAGGATCCTACTATTTAGGGTATTATATTAGGGTCCCCTACTTTCGGAAACTCCCATAACCCTAAACCCTAAACCCTTTATGGAACCCTTATAGATCCCCTTAAGGAACCCTTTAAAGGAACCCTAGGGTCCCCGATTTTCGGAAACTCCCATATGGGCCTGAGGTAGTTGGAGATCATTGGGTTGTGTGCGGCTGAAGGTCTGGAGCTTTAGTTGCAGGGCTTTAATCTTTATAGGCAGCCTGTGGAGTGCTGCTACGATACGGTTTGGGGTTTAGGGTTTAGGGGTTTAGGGGTTTAGGGGTTTAGGGCTTAGGGTTTAGGGTTGGTGATGATGTGTGTACCTTGGATGTACCAGAAGATGGTGCAGCACCGCGGGTGCACTATGAAATGACCTAAATAGTAGAAATAGCAATAGTGGCAGTAGCAGGAAGCAGCAAGGGTCGTAGCAAGAAAACGGCAACGGTCGCGGAAACCGCAAACCGCCAAACCGTAAAACCTATTATAGAACCCTGGCCAAGCGGTAAGCCCCGGACGCCATAGAACCCCTACTATACGACCCTATACCACAAACCACATGTTGTTTATAACCCCTAGGCAATAAACCAACCCTAAGCCATAAACGCTACAGAAATCGCATCAACACCCTATACAAAGCCCGACAGCATTAATCCCCGAAGCCCTAAACCGTAAGCCCGAAAGCCCCAAACCCTAAACCGTCCTAGACCCTAAACCCCAAACCCCAAGCCCTCAAAATCCAAAAGACATCAAAAGACCCTTGACCCTCAACCCAAACAAACCCTGAACCCTGGCCCTTCACCCCATACCCTACAGTATCCCAAGACAGGCGCCCCAAGTGACCTCAGGTCTTCCGGCCCGGACGCGCCAGGAAACCGCCGGCCGCTACCACGGCGAAACGTAAGGGGCTGAGCGGTGCGAACCCTAAGGGTCCAAGTACCCAAATAGTAGGGTTTCAAGGTCCAAAAACCATTCAGAGTATGGATTTTGGGCCCTAAAACCCTACTTGGACCCTCTCGGCACGGGATCCTGTACCGCCTGCTATGAGGATCATGGGGCTCATTTATGGCGAGTTGTGGGGTTTAGGAGTTTAGGGTTTACTTTGAGGATCATGGCACTCAGTAAGTCCGGTTAACAGTCCCTGGATAGGGGTAAAAGCAATGCCAAGTACAGTTCCGCATTTATGACCCCAGTTGCTAAGTCCCGTGATCCTTTAAGAAGGGTTCCTTTTCAAGGGTTCCTTTCAAGGGTTCCAGAAGAGTTACTAGACGGGGTACTCGTTGTAGGGGTTTAGGCTAAGGGGCCTGAATATTTGGAACAGGGTTTTGGGGTTTAGTTTAGTAGAATTGTAATTGGGAACTCAAAGGACTAAAAACCAAAATGCTGAGGTTGTTGTTACTTAAAGGGTGTGAAGGCGCGACGACACGACAGCATCAGGCTGTTGAAGCTGGTATTGCTGCAAGTCCTAAACCCTAAACCCCCCGAAACCCTAGACAGAAACCCAAAACCCGAAACCATGAAAAGACGCCCTAAACCCTAAGCCCTGAACCCTGCATGGTTGCAAACCAGTTGAGCCCTGTCCTAAGCCCAGGTTCGACATGACAGAACCTTCATGCGGTTTAGGGCTTCGGGGATAAAGCTCTAAAGCCCGCCAAATACCAAGTCCCATAAAGCAAGAGCATGAGGCTTCATCATAAACATCCTGCAAAGGCTCCTAGTTTACTTAATAGCTGAGTGGATACACTTTGCACTTTTTGGGATAATATTGCCCAATATAAAACAAAAAGTGTACACTGTTGGGGGGCCTATGAACTCAGCAACTAAGCTTATGTTAAGTTCGCAGCCCCTCAACCCTCAACCCGAAGCCCTGAAGCCTAATCCTTGAGCCCCTACTTGCAGACCCTAAACCCGAATCCCCCAGGCCCTAAATCCTAAACTCTAAGCCCCAAAGACTAAACCCCAAATCCTATACTCTAAACCTTAAGCCTTAAACCCCGAACTCTGAACCCGAAGCCCTAGAGCCTGAACCACAAACCCGAAGCCCTAAGCCCTAATTTTCGATTCTCTGGGTGCTTCCAGTCCAACGTCTCCACCGTTTCTGCAGCAGAGTCCTACACGATCCACTGCCGCAATTGGTTTCTTTGGGTTTGGGGTTTAGGGGTTTAGGGTTGACCTAGAGGCTCATACCCTACCCCTTTTTTAGGGCGCCTACTTTCCAAGATTACAGATCCTCACCATAAAACTAGCTATCCCAAAATTGAGGCAGGGTTAGAGTCTTCGGAGGGCTTTAGGGCTTGAGGGTTTGAGGGTTTAGGGTTGAGCTGCTGTGGGTTTCGATCAGTGACATTTGTGTTGTGGTTTTAGTGGTTTAGGGTTTAGGGTTTGGGCTTTGGGGGTGCGAGCTCGTTTTTTGGAAGTCTGTTTTCGAGGCTCTGGCGCTCATGCCAACCTCATAGCAAACGTATGCGGGCACAGTGCAGCACCAATGAAACGGACGTGTGACTTGTTGTAGTTGTTGAGCAACCTCAGACCAACCCTTAACCATAAAGTTTTGGTATGAGCAAGTACCAGTATGGTGTTTGTGGTTTCCTTCACATAATTGCTGTATCAACTCGCCGACAGCCCCCATCCCTTCTATTTAACCCCACAGCCTTCAGAGCCCGCTGCAGGACTTTGGACCTGGCATTAGTCCCCACAGCCTTCAGAACCCTACAAACCGCACTCGAAGACCTCTAGATGGGAGTTTCCGAAAATAGCGGACCCTAAAATAGTACCCTAAATAGTAGGATCATTATTATAAGGATCCCAAAACAAGGCACCCCCCAATCTCCGGAAACTCCCAGATCCCTGTCGACAAGACTATTTAGGCCCTCTAGGATGCACAGCAGTACCCTTGTTCCCTTTTTGTAGGCCTAGGTTCCTTATAAAGTTACCGAATACCGAAAATGGAGCCCTTTTTATTCCTAGGTTACTGGACATCCTAGTTAAGGGTGTGGTTCACGGTTTAAAGTTTACCCTATGCCTCCAGGGACCTTATTACGGGGTCCTTAAGGGGTCTAGGGCCCTAACTATGAGGTTCTTGGAGGGATAGGGTTTAGGTTTAGGATTTGGGATTTGGGGATTTAGGCCCTTATGTCAGACCCGTCTCGAAGCTGCACTGCAAAGGACTGTCAGAGCCGGCGTGGCGCCGTCAGAGCCGGCTCGCTTTGGAATGTTCTCTTGTCGAGGAACTTAACTTAACTAGGTATCGATTTAGGGTAACTTTTACGTCCCCTTATTGTTTAACGTAGAGCCCTAATCCTACAGCATTTTGGTGAAATCGACTTAGTTGCGTTGGCATCATACGACGAAGGAAAACCTGTGATTTGCAGAGTATTCCTATCGAGTGTGGGGACCTCGCCCGCCGGAACGCACTTTCCAACTTTCCGGCATCCAGCATAAGCCTTAATACCCGAAGCACAACAACCCTCGCACACCGAGAGCTTTCCGGCATCCAGCATAAGCCTTAATACCCGATACACCCAGCTGTAAGTTCCATGCTTTCAACAACGACGGCCAGGCTGTTGGCGAGGATGCCTGATGGCAAGGCCATGTCTCGCCTTTTCTGCCTCGAAGCGGTTGAGGAATTATGATGATGATGATGATGATGATGATGACGATAACCATGATGATGCAGCTGAGACTAACGAAGGTGATTCTGAGAATGATTAGTTGTGATGTTGTGAAGGCAAGTATGATGGCGATGGCGCTGGATCGTGTTCTAACATGTTGATGGTGTCGCTCTTAGCGATGACATTCATACTGAGTTGCTGTGGCGACAGCGAGTTTGCCTGTGATAGTCGAGGTTGTTATTATGCAACGTGTTCCCTAAACCCTAGCACCTATACGCTAAGCATGGACATAGCACCCCAAACCCTAAAACCCTAAACCCTAACCCCTAACCCCTAAACTCACGAAACCCCATAACCTAAACCCTGGCTTGCTTTACATCTCCAGCAGCGGAGGTTGAATGCTTTGGTGTTTCAGGGGCCTGCCCTTGGAGCGATGGCCTGGGGCCTTATTGATTTGAATAGGGGCTTTGGTGTTGTTATACCATACCCCAAGGTTCCAAAATTATCATATACTCTGCCAAATTCCTAACCTACATAACTACTATCCTAAAAACCGAGTACCTGATTATTGGGTCCTTTGGACTGTTGGGGATACCTAGAATCAAACCCGACGCGATCTGTCAACCTTAACTGAGCGCTTGAACGGTTTCTGGTTGAATGTAGGTCTTCCTGCGCCCTACACTGTCAGGGATTTATCACGAATCCCAGAGACTCCAAAACCCCTTAATTAAGGAATATACCTTAAATTATAGTAGGATCCCTAATATGATTTAAGGAATATTCCTTAAATATTGGAGTCTCTGGGATCAGATCACAGAACATTTGAGTTGAAAGGTGTAGGGTCAGAGATTAGGGCCCGGGGCTTGAGATTCAAGGCTGAAGTTCACTTAGCAGCTGAGTGGATACTTAAAGGATCATGGGACTTAGTAAGTAGGTTATAATTGGGGTTATAAGTCCCCTAAGTGGGGTTATCCTAATTATAAGCTACTTATAAGCTTACTTACTAAGTCCCATGAGCCTTCAAGTACACTTTACAATTCTTGGGAGAATAGTACCCCTTATAAAACTGAAGAGTACACTTTCTCGGGCTTATGAGCTCAGCGACTAAGTTCTGGGTTGAAGGTTCAGGGTTCAGCGTTTGTTCAGGGTCAGTAGGGCCGTGCAGATAGTTAGTTTGCGTCTATGTTGGTGGCTTGAGTTAGGGCTGTGAGTTTGGGTTTAGGGCAGGGTTTTAACATGCAGGGTCCTTAACATAAAACGCTAAAGCTTTAAAGCCTAAAGCCCCAAAATTGATGCTCGCAGCTCCTTGCCGCAGCGCATGTTGCAGGTCATGAGCACGGTCGCAGGGGCCAGGGCCTCAACCGGTTCAGAGTGTTAGTTTGTTTTTTTCATACGTGTTTATCTTTGCATCTATCTATCTATCTGCCTATCTGTCTAATATATATATATATACATATATATACACATACATACATACATACATACATACATATTTGCAATGCATAATTATACATGTTTGCAATGTACACGTTGTCTCGAGTTTGGGGGAGTGCGCGCCTTGGTTGCTTTGTGGTTTGCAGAAAGCCTTGTTACGGGTTATTGTTGGTAGTACTCCATCATGAAACTATGATTTTGCATGTGACAATGTGTTTGGCACTGCTTGATACAACACCCCGCAGCGGTGGAGTGTCAAGTTCAGCTTGGCTTGGCATTTCGGGAAGGTGCACTGCGCCCAAGACTCCAAGACCCTAAGCCCAATGCCCTGTGGGTGTCGCTGTGGACCCCAACAAACAGTCCTGTGAGGACATGCCACACCTGAACAGCAGTCAAGAGATCTTCATCGACGATTACAGGCGCATTTGTTGCTTCTCAAATTCAGAGAGCTTAAGCAGACCCCTAGACGACCGGTGAACCCTTTGAGAACCGAAAACCCCAAACCTAGAACTCCGGACCTACAAAGCCTCACAAATAGCCTGCCAAAGCCTTGAAACAATGAACCAAAGCCTAAACCCCAATTCCCCGGACGTGAAAAATCAATGTCCGGTCGGCCCACAAGCCCCCAAAAACCAAAAGCCCCGAAGCTCAAACTCGCAGAAACCCTAGAACCCGCACTCCGGAGTTCTGAGACCACCCTAAACCCTAGGGTCAGTTCTCCCAGAGGGTCCAAGTACCCAAATAGTAGGGTTTTAGAGCCCAAAATCCATACTCTGAATGGTCTTTGGACCTTGAAACCCTGCTATTTGGGTACTTGGACCTTTAGGGTCTGAAATGGACGGTCGGAACACCCACTGACAATTTAGAAGCGTGGCATCCAATCCAAACATCGTCGACGGTCTTGTCGACTCGGTGGCGCAGCTGCGAGAGATGCAAACAATATTGCCAGTGTGTCTGCCTCGAATCTGATAGGCATGAAGATCTTACTCGATCGGGGCTCTGTGAACGTGCATTACGCAGTGCAACAGACAGCGAAGAGCTGAAACCCTTAGGGTCAGGGTTGTGAAGGAGGGGCACTAAACGGGCCTGAATAAGTACCAATACTATCATTTTGTGGTTCCTGATTCTCACTATAGTATACTGGGCTCCAAAACCCCATTAAAAATAAGAAAGGCACCAACATTAGCCTAAACCCAAACCTGCACTGGTAGTACAGGCGGGCCTTTGGGATAGTTCACATTTTCCTTCAGTGGGCATAAGAGAGCCTTCTTTACAATCATTTTCAAAGGCTTTCAAGAACCAACCTAGATAATAGAGGCACTTGATATTTAGCTAAGCCTTACGACCTGAAGGACTAAACCGTAAACGACTCCAACCCAAACCATAAGCGCTAGAGCCATGTAACGCACTGTCGCAATAAAATACGCCGTAGAACCTTCATAAACCCTCCTCGGCAAACCTTAGGCCCTCACGAAACCAGCATCAAAGCCTGTAGTCAAGCCTCTGCCGCAGCCCGCGCGTGATGTTCCTGAAGCGCCTCTTGATTTGCTACACGTTCTGTGGTGTCTACTACAGCGAGGTGTGGCTTCGAAGAGAGACGTTTTAGCACAGGGTGTAGGGTCTACTGAAGTCAGGGGCGGCGTTGAGGGGAGATGGCAGGCAGGTTGGGCGAGAGGTAGCAGAGCTTGTCTTTGAGGAGGTTTCTGTCTGAGGGACATCACCGCGGCGGTGGGTTGCACTTTGCTTTCATGTTTGCTTCCCCCTCTGCGAGTGATATAGGGGGCAGAACGATTAGTAATTGTATTCCTCTTATAGTCCCTATACAGTTCTACAAGAGTATACCTTGGATACTGCCCCCACTCAGTAACAGTTGGATAATGTTCAGAGATATATTAGGACCTTAATTGTAGCCCTATTACAGACTGTTACTGTATGGGGGCAGCATCCAAGGTACACCCGCGAACCCTCTTCTAATTATGCAGGCCTTTGTGTGAAGGTCTGGTCCGAAGTGTCGCTCTCGGTCATCTGTCAGTGAAAGCCTGGTTGAGCCTTGCAGACTGGCAAAAACCCTTGCATCCCTAAGCCCTGCATCCCACCACCCTCAACCCTGAACCTTAGACCCCAACACCGAGCCCAGACACCTTAACCAAACCCTGAAATCCTATCAGCCTTGCGGAATGTTTCTGCGACCTCCAGTTGGGCAATGCGGAGCAGCTGGGCGACCCATGGCCGTATCCTATTGTCGCGGCCTCAACCTGCACGGTGCGAGCCTGTTTAATTAATACACCGGCCTAAATATTTTAGTATCTACCCTTTTCTGTTTTGTGGTGGTTCCTCATTGTACATGATGCTTATAGTATAATGTACCCCAAAACCCTATTCTAATTATGCCCCTATATTGGGTGATGCGTTTTTTTTGGAGGGGGGGGGGGGGGCTTTCGTCCTCGGATTAGGCATTCGTGGCATCTGGCTCCGAAAGATCCAAGGGGACAAGGAGGGACCCTTAATGGAGACCCCTAGGTATATAACCTTTAATTGATATAGCTATAATATACCCACTATGTAGCCCATTATAGGGTGGGGGTCCCCATTAAGGGTCCCTCCGTTTCCCCTTCGAAAAGAAGAACCTTGAGCATTTTACACTTTCGCGAGGCCTCCCCCGTCCAAACACCGGTTGTTTGCTGTTTAGCTGTCAAGGGTTTAGGGGTTTAGGTTTTAGGGGTTTAGGGGTTAGAGCTTAGGGACAAACAAAGCCCGTGCTGACCAGCGAGGCCACAATTTTAGGGGAACGCCTTAGGCCTCAAACTTGGATTTCTACACCTGGGGACATAGCTTCTATATAGTAAATCAAGCCATGACAATAAGACATCCATTATAATAACTAGAATAGGGTGCCTTTAAGGGTTTTACAACCGACGGTTCGACAGTTGAGTTAGGGCTTTGCTAAATTGGAATAGGGTGTTGGGGTATATCGTACATGAATTGTGACAAGGAGCCCACTAATTATCCAGGCTTCTACATTAACCCCTTGTCCTAATTTTTCAGAAATCGTTTCTTAAACTACAATTAAACCCCGTCTAGCCATAAAGCCTTACGCAAGCAGTACTATCACATTATGTACAACTGCTCTGAAACTTTTATTCAACAAGGCCCTGAAAAGAAACACATTGCAAAGCTCGTCGAACACCTCTTGCATTTTCAACCGAAGAGCCTTAGGCCCTGAATTCCAAACCTCTCCCAAAAACCCTACTCAAAAAATCCTAAACACTGCACCCCAGACCCTATAAGCCCTACACCCTAATCCGAAGTCCTGAGCTTGGGGGCGGGTGGCAGAAACCAGTGCCTCCGAGCCATCACAGCAAAAGCAGGACTTCGGTGGCCAAAAACTCTGAACCTGAAACCTCCAAAACCCCACACCTTCATCCCCCAAACCTATAGAACCGATATAAACGCTGGGCCCTTTACACCTAAATCCCCCAGAACCTACGGAACCGATATAAACCCCAAACCCCAGACCCTCAACTCTTGAATGCTTGTATTCCCAGAGTTTCACACGCCTTCGAAAGCCTCGGCTGCTGAGGCGGCGGTTCTTGGCCACGGCTCTCGTGTCCTGATCCGCCTAGAGGCAGCTTACACACCTAAACTCTTGGTGTTCCTTAGGAACTAGTCTTCATTCGTTCTTACTAGAGAGAGGTCGAGAGTACAAGCTCACGGCCTTACTATTGTTTCCGGGGTCTAATTATAGAGCTTTGCAGAACTCCATGGCCCTAAAAAGTCCCTCTATGATAATGGTATGGCAACGCCCCCAAACCCTACCCTACCCATCCAGACCCAGGATCTCGCAGGACAGTCGCCCCTGCCTTCTGGATCTTGGCGGCCTCCACCCAAGACCCATCCTAAATCCTACGAGACACTGCGTGGCATGTAATGTAGGAACGGCTCCTTATATGAATCCACATGCGGTGGTGCCTAATACAGGGGCCTTCATTCATAATTAGCATAATGTAGGAACCTGATTTAGAAACCTTCTATTTCGGGGCTCTAAGCCCAGGGCTTCTCAATGAGGTTCCTACAGTAGAACCCAATACAGCACCCCAGCAGAACAGCACTATAGAAAACCTCCATGAGCACCCTAACCAAAACCAAAAACCTGAAACCTTAAACCCTAAACCCTAAGACTCAAAACTACAGATGTATGAGCTCGAAGACCAGGAAGTTTCGGTCCTCCCTAGAAGACCCCAAACCTTAAACTCTAACTCTAACTCCAGACCCTAAGCCCTAAGCTCTAAACGGTAAACCCTCAACCTTCAACCCCAAACCCCAAACCCCCGGACCCCGAAGAAGCAGCGACCTTCTACAGGATGTCGATCCCACCGACTTCCTGTCCGGGGCCCAGTGTTCAGAATAGCAGCACTCTGTTGTCAGGGTTTGAGGTTTGTGGTTGAAGGTGTTTAGGGTTTAGGGTTCATTTTTTGGGGGGGTCTGAGGGTTGAGGGTGTTGAGGGTTAAGTGTTTCAGGATTCAGGGTTTGAGGGTTTAGTGTGCATCTAGACCCCAACGGCCGGGAGGAGGAACTCCGGACCTTCCCCATCATGACCCCTGCATGACCGATAGCCGGCTGCCACAAGGACATACGGGACCTACCCCTACAGTCCAGCTGAATTCTGTAGCCACCACAGCAGGGGTTCAGAGTTGAAGGGGTTCGGGCTGAAGATCGAGGTTTAAATTCTTACCTGTACTTTTTTTATTATTCTAATATACCCCAAAGCCTTATTCTCATTGTTAAGGCTCCTATACCATACTACCCTTATAGCTCCCTTATAGTAGCCCTTATAGTCCCCTTTAAAGGAACCATATTCTAATTATCGAGGCCCCTACAGTAGACACGTCTCCAAAGTCGACGCTCACATCCCGACAAGTTGCCACGGATTCCTATCCAAGTGGGTGGTTGTCAAAACTGTGGTCCCGTTTTGGGTCCTTGTTTTCACACGGCACCTAATATTAAGGGTACCCAAAAAGGGGCCATAATTTTGACAACTATTCAAGTGGCTACAGACACAACTGGAACTATGCAGACGCCTTGCCGAATAGCCAGAAACCGAGGAGATGCCGGTTCAACCCTTTCCCTTATCCCCCCAAACGCTACACCCTAAACCCAAAGTTGCAAACCCACTACATGAGAGCCTGGGGCTTGCAAGAAGCCGCTTTACGTGTATTTGTGGGCTCAGGGGACGCAGTGGGCTGTATCTAGCTAGGCTTACAAGTATGCTGACAGGCAATGGGAGTTGGCGTAGATGTAATCCTACTTACTCGTATCACTTTCTTGCCACCATTTAGTTCCGTGATCCCGCTGCTAAGAGGAATTTTCTGCTGACGGGCGAGCCCCACAGCATCGATTGGAAGGCGCCATGGGCGTACTCAGTTCCCTCAACCTCATAGATACCTGGACCTTGACTTGCTGATAGGCCCCCAGCATTCTCCCGCTGCTTTTCAACCTCTCGCTTCTGATGTGTAGCCGAGAAGGAAGTTGCTTAGTAGCTCTACGGAACCTCTGAAAGGTTTGGGGCTTTGCTTGACACTCAAAAAGTCGGATGCGCATGAGGTTCCTGGGTTAGTCTCGGGACCTAGTAGCCCTGAAACGTCTTCTCATAGTTTGAGCCTCTGCACACTATGGCTGTGCACCCCATCTGCAGATCTCTGCTGCATGGTTTCTTTCAACATGTTAGCTTAATCCCTAAATCCTTAGTCACACAGCAAAAGACCCTGCTCTATAAGACATCGACACCGTGGTGTCCAAAGGGTGTTGTACGGCTTCTTGGGCCAATTCGGATTGCAGTTTGAGGTTTGAAGCTAAGAGGTTCTGTGATTTACAGCCGCGCCTTGAACTGCTGTTCTTCGGAATTAGGATCTTTATGTCAAGCCCCAACACAGACATCCGAGGCATCCTGCAAAGAAGTAGGTCGTGGTAGTTCAAGGTCGAGCCTAAACCCAACACCCTAATTAGACCCTCAGGCCCTGCAGCCCCAAAGCCGCAAGTTTTATAGAGGCTGAAATACATAATCGCCACTAGTCTTCCATGGGGTTCCCTAATTTATATGAGTATATGATTTGTGTGGAACCTCTCACAACCTATCTTGATATTAAGGCCTCTGAAAAAGCTTGCTTGAAGGAGAGCGGCTGCCCAATGCCACTGAAGCCAGCGGCTCAGGCCTACACGACGCATCCGGAAGGAAGACACAACGGTTTCGAGTTTGAGGTCTAAGGTTTAAAGTTTAAGGTGTGGGGTTTAGAGTCTGTTTATTGTTACGTACACATTCAAGCGAAACATAACGTACATTTAGGTGCTCTTGTGGCGTGTGTGTTGGCCTACCTCGCCAATGTAAGAGCACTTGTCTTGAGACTCTCTTTCTTCTCTGTTGTGTGTGTGCGCCTGCTTTGTTCTAACTGCAGCAGAGCACATGTTTCTTATAGTTATTGAAACAATACAAAACAGAACTGTTTCGTGTGTGATTCGACGACTGATATCGGCAACTGCACCGGCGATTGCAACTGCACCCCCCAAAAGAAGAGAGGAGGATGGGGTGGGGTGGCCGGACGCGGAGCAGTGGTAGCTTTGGCACCAGCAACAATAAGTTCGTGCTTATTACTTGTAGTCCGATTTCTGGCAGCATTAGAGATAGTAGCAATGACAATGCGGATGAGTGCAACAGTTCATCGGCAGTCATCTTCGATGGTTGCCCGAGTTCGGCTTAAAGTAGTGATGCATGACACGAGCGAAACTTTAGCACGAATGCTTGCACGACCTACAACCCTGAAGCCTAGAACTCTCAATCCGAAAGTGTCGGAAGCGAATGCGACTAGTTCTAGACTGAGGAGCACAGTCTGCTTGGGCAGAATCATTTGTCAGATCCGCCATGGCCGTGTCTTTCTTTCGAACGTGCCACTTGCACCCAATCACGAAACTCCTGCATCAAAGCCAGACCAGCCGCGATGCACGGCCTCTAGGTTATGACATCGTGCATACATGCAGCGCAAGCCGCTGCTTGCCGAACGACTTCTGGTTTATCATTTGCTGGTCTGAAAGACCCTAAACCCTAAACCTTAAACCCTAAACCCTAGACCCTAAACCCTAAACCTTAAACCCTAAACCCTAAACCCTAAACCTTAAACCCTAAACCCTAAACCCTAAACCGTTGAAGCAAGCCATGTCGGCGAAGACCAGATCCGCACCGAATCCAAAGTTTGACGGCGGCTTGCGGATGCTGTGGTTTGGATGGCTGAAAGTTGATTCAAAGGGGAAAAGGAGGGACCCTCAATGGGGACCCTTATATAGGGTTCCTTAAAGGGATCTATAAGGATTCTACAAAGGGTTTAGGGTTTAGGGTGTATCAAAGGGGAAAAGCAGGGACCCTTAATGGGGACCCCTACCCTATTAGGGGCTATTTAATGGGTATATAATGGCTATATCAAGGGTATATTACCTAGGGGTCCTTATTAAGGGTCCCTCCTGTTCCCCTTGGATTGATTGCTCGGGTGTTCGCAAGTGCCCTAACTCGAGCCCACAACCGTAAACCTTAAAGCCTAAACCAAACTCTGAAACCCTATAAAGCAAAGGAAGTGCATATCGTCATCTACTGCCATGTAACTCTGCATCACAGCTTGTTTTTTGATACGATAGTCAGCCCCAAAACTAATACTCTCCGGCAATAAGAAACAGAAACTCAGGCTGAGCTCTCAGCACTAGACCCCATCCGGGCCCCACCCAACGCCGAAGACCCTAGATTGCCCCTAAACCCTAAACCCTAAACCCCTAAACCCTAAACCCTAAACCCCTAAACCCTAAACCCTAAACCCCTAAACCCTAAACCCTAAACCCCTAAACCCTAAACCCTAAAAGAGAACAAGCACTAAACCCTTTTCGTGCCGCGACCCTTATAAGCCTTCAGCCCCAAAGTCCCTAAAGTCCCCAAAGGCCCTAAAGTCCTTAAATTCCCTAAAGTTCCTAAAGTCCCTAAACGCCCTAAACGCCCTAAAGTCCCTAAATTCCCTGAAGTCCCTAAACGCCCTAAAGTCCCTAAAGTCCCTAAAATCCCTAAAATCCCTAAAGGCCCTAAAGTCCTTAAAGGCCATAAAGTCCCCAAAGCCAGACAACCGAGGAAGCGCATCGCGGCCACCCACTCGGTGGAGATCACTGAGACTGGCCAGGTCGTTGAACGGAAGCCGCTCCTGCTCGTTTTAGGGCTTCGGGTTTTATGCGTCTTTAGGTGCTTAGGGGGTTGAGGGTTTGGGGGTTTGGGGGCTGGGGGCCAGCCCAGCCGCTTTATGGGTGTTCAGGTGTTTATGGGCGTCGGGTTCTAGGTTTTGGGGGTTGGGGTTTGGGGTCTAGGGGTGTAGGACTCATGATTTTTCGTTTTGTTCTAGCAAGAGCCCGAGAGGTTATCAACAAGAGTATGAGTTGCACTCGGTCTCTGGGGCTTGTTGGCATGCAGGTTTCTGTTGCTCTTGTGTTACATCTTGATGGGCTTGAGACTCGTTGGGGTTTCGGGCTACGTGATCTGGGGTTACGCGGCTTGGGGCGTTTATCATATTTGCAGTTGAGGGCGATATGGGGGCGTGAGGGCGGCTATCCAACCCTAAACCGGCTGAGGAGTTGAGGGTTCAGCTCCAGTCTATGTGGGTTTAGGGCGCAAGGTTTTGCGGTTTCGGGTTTGGGGGGCGTATCGTGGGTTCGACGATGTTGGGCTGTGGTGCTGGTGGGATCGAGGGTCTAGCTACGAGTTGCACCTCACCCCATCCCTAACCCCTATCTGAACCTACCAAGGCCCGTTCTTTTATGATACATCCTGCAGCATGGATTTTAAAGGGCCCCTACACAAAAGTAGGTTCTGGTAGGTTGAGACCATGCCTCTGCAATGGTGCGGCCGAGTCTAGAAAGTTCAACCCGAACACATGCAATCATCCAACTCACAAAAAAAGCATGTAAAACCCTATAGAAGCCCTTAAGACCCTATACCTGAAGACTGGCCCCCCCCCCCGCCCCCCAGAGAAGCAAACCCCGCAAACCCCACAGCCTCAACCCGGCACACCCTCGGACCCTAAATCCCAAACTGACCGAAACCCGAGTTTAGGGGTTGAACCCCTTAAAAACGCACAAAAAAGAAACAGCAACAGCAACTACTCTTAGCACCAGAAGCCCGGAGCACTCAACTCCGACCGAGCTTGAACGCACTGCCAGGACCCCGTACGGGGATCTCCTAGCTGGAATCATGGGCAGGCATATGGGCCAGGACCCCAGTCTGTGGGTATTACCCTCGGACCTAAGCTGCTCTTAAGAGTTCCCACCAGGGTGGGCTCAGGACTCTCCCAAGCTAGGCCGGGGCCAGGGTGCGAGCATGGCTGTCGGTTTGTTGGCGTCAGCACGCTAATCCTGATCTCTACAACCCAAAGGGTCCAAGTATCATTATGGTACATACTTAGACCCCCAAAATGCCCTATAAGTATAGCCCATAATGATACTTGGACCCTTTGGGCAAGCCCTAAACCATCCTAAACCCTACGAGCCTTCAGCCTTTAAACTCCAAGGTTGGCAGTAGGCCTGTTTGAGGAGGTTCTAGGGACCCTTAAGAGTCTATATAGGGTAGATAGTAGGTACAAAAGGATCCCAAGGCTAAGGGCCCATGCTAGGGGCCCACGGTTTCAACCCTTGATTAACCCTTAACCCTCTGAGGGTTTAGGGTTTAGGGTTTCGAGTCCAAGAACCCCCAATTTCCCCCTCAAGTTGACGACTGAAAGGCTGCATGCGATTTTTTGAGGCTTCCGCTGTAGAGCTCCAGGGTCTGACCATTCCACTTGTGGAACTCCTTACCCCAGCCCTAAACCCTCAACAGACAGACCAGAGTGCCATGAGATTAGTCCCCCAAACACCAAGCCCTAAACCGTAAACCGTAACTCTGTAATATAGGGCCCCAAACAAGCACATAAGCAAAAATTAGGATAGGGATATCCCATATAAACTATAAACCCGCTTATAATGAAGCCCATTATGGTAGGGATATCCCTATAAAATGCTTATTCTTATGTGCTTTTTTGGCCCCTACTTAAAGGATCATGGAACTTAATAAGTAAGGTAATTATAAGTATAGTTACCTTATTTATAACCCCAATTACTAAGTCCCATGATCCTTTAAGAAACTCTGTAGACTTGCCAAGGCCTGAACCTGCCCATCGGTGGCGCCGGCAATCCCTCGCCCCTGAGGCCGCCGGTGGGCTTCAGTAACGGGTGCGGAGGGTGGGTTTGGGGTTTAGGGGTTTGGGGTTTAGGGTTTAGGGTTTAGGGGTTTAGGGGTTTATAGGGTTTAGTGGTTTAGGGGTTTAGGGTTTAGGGGTTTAGGGTTAAAGCGTTTCTACAGGGTCCTAAGGTTTAGCAAGGCCTTTGTGATTTAGTTTTTCAAGGCTTGGTGGTTTTAGTTTTAGGGCTTAGGGGTTTGCGGGTTTGGGTTCGGGACTTTGGGCTTTAGGGCTAAGGGATTCCATGGCTTCGGTTCAGGTTTCATAGTTTTGTTTTTGGGTTTATAGTATTTACTAAAGCACAGAACAGTAGAGTTTTGGTTTTTACCCCAAACCTTAAACCCTAAAGCCAAAGCCCTATCTCCAAGCCCCAAGTCGTACACCCCGTACTGTTTACCCTAGCCCCGCAGCCTGTAATCCCTAAGCGCTCACCAAACTCTGCCCTAGCCCGAACCCCTGAAATCCTTGAAACTGGCATCCTAGGCCCCGCAAGGACTTGATTGCGGAGACTAGGAGTTTCGGGTTTAGGGTTCAGGGATTGAGAGGGGTCCGGGGCCTGGAGTTTACACACCGCTATTGAATCTCTTTGGTTAGGATTTCTAATCAAATTCCTAGATTCTTAAGGAAAATCAAAAGACTGGAGCTATGGACCATTCCGTAACAACACTCCCGCTCCATGCCTCCAATTGGAAGGGGAGGTTTGGCAGGCCTGCACATTGACAGACTCCGGCGTACCTCCGCTGTGCAATGTGCTCCACAATACAAGCACACAGCGGGTGTTTTGTCATCTGTTCCTGGGCTTACTTCATCTGCGACCTGGAGTACAACTTCGCCACCCGGTTCCATGGACAACACCCCCTTTTTGACCAGAGCGACAGTGCAACACACGCAAAAAAGAACATCGTGGAGGTCTTGCGCACGCGAACAAGGACGCAGGTATGCAGAGGACACTTCGTCTCGCGAGTGCCCATGATGTCGAGGCAGCCACACCCGAAGCCCTAAACCCTAAATCGCCTAAACCCAAGCTTGACAGCCAATCCGATCGAGAACCGTCCTACAGCCAGTGCCGTGACTTCTTCAGGGATCCTAGGATGTTGGGTAAGTTGCCAGTAAGGCACACATGTGATCTCACCACAGGTCCCTGCTACGGTAACTTTGATGGCTTCCTTAGCAGGAATCGCAAACCCCACGCCATAAAGCTACAAAACTCTCGATGGAGCCCTGCATAAACTCCGAGTCCTGGCCCGTACAGAACCCGACTAAACGCTGACAGAACTTTCATCGAACTTCATAAATGCTCTACATCGCCCTCATGGAACCTTATATAAAGCCCGACAACCACCGCAACATCCCGCACCTTGCAGTTCGAGCTGCATGGTCGGCTTCCATGGCAACGTCCTCTCCAGGACCGACCTAAGAGGATCAGAGTTTTAGGGGATCAGCGTTTAATGATGTGATGGGTTCGGGCTTGAGGGTTCAGGGGTGCAGGTTTATATATAGGGATTTTCGCATATTGCTTTTAGGGTTCAGCGGTTTTAGTGTAGAAGGGCTTAAAGGGAATTCCAGAAAGTTGGAATATGGTTTCAGGGTAGGATACCCTATAATTTACCTTAAAGGGGTTACGATAATGATATTCCAACTTTCTGGCTTCTACTGTACATGGGACTCAGGGTTTTCGGGGCTTTGCTTCGGGCCGAGAAGCGGGGAAGGAGGGTTCAAGGCTTTCGGGTTCAGGGCCTCTAGGGGTTTGGGAGCCTCGGGGCCTCAGGGTTTTTACGGTTTTACGGCTTTTAGGAGTTTAGCTTATTGGCTGTAAACTCAACTTTTCAACTTTTGGGGGTTCTTATAAGGTAATCGATTCTGAAAGTTTCAACTTTTATTCCGTTGGGTGTTTGGGCCAGTGAGTTAGAGTTTTGGGGGTCTTGAGCTTTGAGGTTTGGGGCTTTTGGTTTAGGGTTTAAGGTTTAGGAGGGTCACAGCAAGTAGTATGTAGGTTTGAGGTGGAGTTTTAAGTCGTGACTGGGATCGCAGCTAGGGTTATCCTGTTTGTAGCTACTTCTCCAACTGGGGTGTGCATCATGATGGATTCTTTCAGAGACGCTTGGCGCAGGGCACACGCCTCAAGGGGCTTACCGCCTAGCCTCCCCATGCCTCCCCCACTTCTCATCGCGAACACAGTGCTTGAGGCATCCAAACCTATTCGTCAATGGATTCCCTAGAACGTTAACCATCGCTTTCCGTGGTAACACTTGCATCATCATGCTTCTACCCTAAACCCTAAACCCACTCATTGCCATTTTTCCTCCCGTCCCACGTGTTGGGCCGGCGCTGGCGGCTGGGAAACTCCATGGTGTCTTGGGTGCCGTGAAGCGGAGGAGCTGATCTCGTTTGACCTCAGCCAGCCGGTGCCGCTGCAGCCGGAGGTTGATCTTCAGTAAAGAGTACGGTCTCCATGGTTACTATAGTAGGGATCTGTAGTACGTAGTATATATGGTTACCATGATCTATAGTAGGGATCTACAGTACATAACACGGATACCGTGATCTGGAGGGTTCATGATAGGTGATCGTAGCTGGCAGTTCGCATCGACCCCAAAGGCGGCTCGAGTGCTGCCTGGGCGAACGTGGAGGAAAGCAAAGCGCTTGACCGACTGGATCGCTCCCCAGAGACTCCAATATCCCTTAATTAAGGAATATTCCTTAAATCATATTGGGGATCCTACTATAATTTAAGGTATATTCCCTAATTAAGGGACATTGGAGTCTCTGGATCGCTCCCCTGCTGGGCGCAGTGGCAGGGCTGGCAGGCTGCGATGCGATTATCGGGTCTCCGTCGATGCTGGACGTCATGGTTCTCAAACCCAGTTTCCTGACCGCCTGATCTCATATCCTGAACCTAAACTCCTGAACCCCAGCAGAAGCCGAAGACAAGCCACCCTTCGGCCGGTTCAGTTGAGGTTTTGGGTTTCCGGGTTGAGGCTTAAGAGTTTCGGGCTCTAGTCTTCAGGTACAAGCCCAGAAGAGAAGTAGAGCCTGCAGCAGTCGTCCCGCCCTTTTTGCCCACGTTCCATTTCTGTTGCTTCTGTTCTGACCCCTTGGTTGCTTGAAGGATCATGGGACTTAGTAAGTAGGACATAAGTGGGGTTATCCTAGTACTTATAACCTTAACTTACTTACTAAGTCTCATGAGCCTTTAAGTGTGCCAAACCAAGCGCGAACCCATAGAAACTGGAGAAGTCGGCCCAACAACCAATCAAAACTCCAAACCTCAAACCCCACACTCTAAACACCAAAACACCCAAACACCTAAGCCCTTAACCCTGAACCCTGGGTCCCCTTCTTGGCATGAGGAAGACGGAGGAGAAGAACCGTTCCATGCTGCGGTTCTTCTCCTCGCGGTGGCGGCGGTCGGAGGACTCCGCGCAAACGACGAAGACAGGCTGGGAAGCTTAAGGGTTCAGGGTTTAGGAGGATTAGTGCTAGGATCCCCTTTACACTACCTTAAGGGCATAAGGATACTCATGTTCCAACTTCTGGCTTCTACTATAAAATGTGACTTTCTCAACATTACAGCTTGGGCTTCAGAGTGACCATACTTACAGTTACTTATAAGCCCAAGTAAAGGTTCTTTGCAGGTTGAGGGTTTAGGGTAAAACGGAACAAGGACCCCCACCCTAATCATAACCCTAGTGGCTAAGTCCCATGATTTATTGATTACGTGGTCGAATAGCTCGAAGCGGCCCTACACGATACACCCAATCCCTCTAAGATCCGAAAGCTTAGGTGCTAAACCACAAGCCTCCAACCCTAATCCTAAGCCTTTTTTCCGACAGCCGACACAACATTTCCTACGTCCTCCCTAAACCCTAAACCCTAAACCCTCAATCTTGCTCAGATATCATCTCCGAGATGTCGGGCGACTCGACGCCCCGAAGCCAAGAGGCCGAGGAGACGTCGGGGGGTCAAAGGCCTAGGGCTTCGGGTTTAAGGTTAAGGGTGTGGTTCAGGGTTTAGGGGTTTAGGGTTTAGGGTAGGTTTAGGATTTGGGTTTAAGGTTAAGGGTGTGGTTCAGGGTTTAAAGTTTACCCTATGCCTCCAGGGACCTTATTATGGGGTCCTTAAGGGCTCTAGGGCCCTAACTATGAGGTCCTTGGAGGGATAGGGTAAGGTTGTGGTTTCGGATTTGGGGTTTAGGATTCAGGGCGTAGGGTTTAGGGTTTCGGGTTTAGGGTTTGGGATTTAGTTCAAGGAACTCTTCAAGTTACTAGGTCCCATGATCCTTTCAGTAACCCCAACCCTGCATAGCCTTTAAACCGATAGCTGGAAGTCTCTTGTACCCACGACCAAAAACGCCTGAACACGTTCGGTTTAAGGTTTAGGGTTTAGGGCGTTAGGGTCTGGAAGCCTGATATTGATATGTACCCGCAACCCTTTAGACCCCAAATCCCACATCCCAAACACCCCCACAGCCTGTAAAGACACCAAAACAGTCATCCTGAAAGTAACCCATGGAGTAGCACTTGAAGGAGCTTGTGCAAGATGTATTGCCAATCCTATGCTTTCAACCACTAACCACCGCTTAAACTCCAGGCCCCGATCCCTTCGACCCTGAACCTTCGGAACCCATATAAACCCCAAGCCCTAACCCGAAATCGAGATCCTAATTCTGAACCCTAAACCAAAAAAGCCCTAAACCCCTAAACCCCAAACCCTAAACCCTAAACCCTTACACCCCCCGAACCCTAAACCTGTAAACCCTAAATCCCTAAACCCCTAAACCCCAAACCGCAAACCCTAAACCCCCAAAACACTGAGGCTCTCCATGCACTGGAAAAGGGTCCTCAACAAAAAAACCCAAAACCCGAACACCCCTCCCCGTTATAGAACCCCTATAGAATAGACCCCTTTAAGGAACCCTTTTCTAGGATCCTATAGTACCCTTATTAAAAGGTCCCATGATCCTAAACCCCCTAAAGCCGCGATCCCTTTAGTAAGTCCCTAAACTCTAAGCCCCATAGATCCCTAAAAGGATCCCTATAGATCCCTTTAAGGAGCCCTTTAAGAACGCATAGATCCTTTAACCCGCAAGCCGCGATCCCTTCTTCGCAGGACCCTAAATCCTAAACCCTAAACCCTATACCCTTATAGAATCCCTATAGATCCCTTTAAAGGGACCCTTAAAGGGTCCCTCCTCTTACCTAAACCCCTAAACCCCCTAAACCCTAAACTCCCCTAAAACCCCTAAACCCCTAAACCCTAAAATCCCAAACCCCAAAGGCTTCATTATAAGGGGGCTTATAGGGTTTAGGGGTCCCTCCTCTTACCCTAAACCCCCTATATAAACCCCCTAAACCCTAAAAACCCTTATAGAATCCCTATAGATCCCTTTAAAGGGGCCCTTAAAACCCTAAACTCTATAGGGGCCCCTTTTTGAGGGTCCCTCCTCTTCCCTAAACCCTAAACCCTAAACCCTAAACCCTAAGCCCTAAACCCTAAACCCTAAACCCTAAACCCTAAGCCCTAAACCCTAAACCCTAAACCCTGGGTTCTCCGCTCTTCGCAAGGACTGGAAGCCGGAAAAGCGCATGCAGGGCGGCCACCTCTACATCCGTGCGGATGACTTTGGGGAGGCGGGGGCTCCTTAAAGGGATCCTTTAAGGGATCCTTAAAGGGATCTATAAAGGGATCCTTAAAGGGATCCTTTAAGGGCTCCTTAAAGGGATCTATAGGGATCCTTAAAGGGATCCTTAAAGGGATCTATAGGGATCCTTAAAGGGATCTATATAGGGATCCTTTAAGGGATCTATAGGGATCCTTAAAGGGATCTATAGGGGATCCTTAAAGGGATCTATAGGGATCCTTTAAGGGATCTATAGGGATCCTTAAAGGGATCTATGGGGTTTAGGGTTTAGGGTCTACTTAAAGGATCATGGGACATCCGTGCGGATGACTTTGCGGAGGCTTTGGGGTCTGTTTGGGGGCTCCTTAAGGGGATCTATGGGGGCTTCCTGAAAGGGATCTATAGGGGTTTAGGGTTTAGGGTTTAGGCTTTGGGGAGGCGGTGTAGGATTAAACCCTAAACCCTAAACTCCAAACTCCACACCCTAAACCCTAAACCGTTTAGGGTTTAGGGTTTCGAGTTTAGGGTGCTTATGGTGTAGGGCTTATAGAGTTTAGGGGTGACTTTGGGGAGGCGGGGGTTTGGACTAGGGCTTAGGGTGCTTATGGTGCACGGCTTATAGAGTTTAAGGTTTAGGGTTTAGGGGACTTTGGGGAGGCGGTGGTAGGGTTTCGGGTTTAAGGTTTAAGGTTTAGGGTTTAGGATTTAGGGTTTTGGAGTTGGGGTTTAGGGTTCATAGGAATTAGAGGTTCTAGGGTCTACTTAAAGGATCATGGGTCTTAGTAAGTAGGTTATAATTCGGGTTATGAGTACCCTAAGTCGGGTTCTCCGACTTATAACCTCCTTATAACCTTACTTACTAAGTCCCATGAGCCTTTAAGTAGGGTTTAGAGTTTAGGGTTTAGGGCTTGTGGTGTAGGGCTTATAGAGTTTAGGGTTTAGGGGTTTAGGTTTTAGGGTTTCCCTTGCGGATGTTTTTTTTTTTTTGATTGGGGTGGGGGCGCCAGATTTTTTGTTGTGTGCCTTCGCTTGTGTTCGCGAGTTTGTTTGTGTCTTCTGTTTTTGAGTAGGGGGCGGGCTTGTTATTTTTGGGGGTGTAGGGCTAGGGCTGAGGTTTCTTTCTTGTTAGATCGTCTTTCGCTTTGGAGTGTTCAGGGGCTCAGGGTTTTGGATTTCCAAGCTTTTGTTTGGGATATGCTTAGCCCTAAACCCTATATATAAACCCTAAACCCTAAACCCTAAGGTCAGCGAGGAAACCAGCTTTGCTTGGTGTATCGCAGACTTTGAGGGTCCCGAATGGTAACCCCTTTCCATGTAACCCTAAACCTTAGACTCCTAAAGCCCCTAAAACCCTGAACCCTAAACCCCTAAACCCCTAAACCTTAGACCCTAAAGCCCCTAAAACCCCAAACCCTAAACCCCTAAACCCCTAAACCTTAGACCCTAAAGCCCCTAAAACCCTAAACCCTAAACCTTAGACCCTAAAGCCCCTAAAACCCTAAACCCTCAGGCGCTTACCCGAAGGTGCTTTAGGTGCCATGCTCATAAGTGATTCCCGGACCCTAAGGAACCTAACTTTTTTTAGGGCTCCCTATTATGATATCTATATATAAGTCCTTAAAAAGGTAGGTTGCTTGGGGTTAAGGTTGAAGTTTCCAAGGCATCGACCTGCAAGTCAGTAGGCTTCTGCCAGCCAGGCATGTCCGAGTTCACTCAACTGTTTTCAAGCTCTCGCAAGACCCCCGGGCCCTAAAACTCTACAATACTCGTCCGCCCCAACTCTAAACCCAAGACCACATACTACGTTCCTAAACACCAAGATAATTAGGCAATCTCTGCACGAAGGGATCTCAACAGCCTTGACATCTAAACCCCAAACCCCACGGCCTAAATCCCCAAAACTAACTTAAATACATTAGACCCTGACCTATATATCACAAACCTTGAAACCTTCCGACTCTTACACCGAAACCTTCAAACCGTAAACCCTCCTGTAAGACACCCCAGCACCCGCCAGGTGAACTGTTTGAAAAGCTCCAGCATGGCCGTCTCAGACGAGACTGACGGAAACACCAAGCACAAGTTCAAAACTGACAAGGAGCGGGCAGTGCAATGATTTTATAACCCATGGGTAGGATTTACAAGGAGAGTTTTGATATTCAGGATGTCGAGGTGTGAATTGTTGTTTGGGCGATGTAGGGTATACACGCTTAGAAGAGGCCGCCGCGCACGGCAAACCCCATATACTTTCTGGTAGATGGCAGCTGCAAGATATAAGAATCTGTAGAGTATACGCCAAATAGACCCGTGACATAAGCCATAACCCGAAGCCGTAAACCTTAAACGCTGCCCCCCAAACCCTGGCCGTACACCCTAAACCGTTCTCTCGTCAGCCAGGACACAGTGCACATGCGGATGGCCAAGGCTGGACGGCTCGTCTTTCGCTTCATTGATTTCTTGGAGTGCGGGAGTTTAGGGTTTCCAGGTGGTGGGCTTCAGGCTTAGGTAGGGTTTGCATCCAAACTGTTTTGGGCTTCAGGGTGTAACGTCCTTCTAGTTTTCTGGTGTTTTCTGCGTTAGGGAAGGGATGCCGAATTTGGATTTTCAGGGTTTCTGCATTTAGAGTTGGTGGGTCTGGGATTCAAGGCTTTCGTGTTTATGGTTCAGCGCTGTAGGATTGTAATTTTAGCCTGTCGAAGTTGCTAGGGGTTCAGAGCTACTGCGTAGTACCAGTGAATCTACACTTTGAACCTTTGCCGGCTCTGTTCTTCTCCTTTGCAGGGTCTTTGTGATGAAGAGCACATATGGGTCCTTCAAGTGAGGGAAAATAATGCTACACAGCGACAGCATGGATGGATGAAGAGAGAGAGAGAGAGAGAGAGAGAGAGAGAGAGAGAGAGAGAGAGAGAGAGAGAGAGAGAGAGTGTGTGTGAGAGTGCGCAATCAAGTCTGTGATATTATATTGGCACTTCATTTACCGTGAGCATGTATTAGTATTAGGACCTCAAAGGAGTCAGATTATCAGTGCTGGCTGCCGCTGCATTTGACGGTGGAACCTTGTTGATTAAAGATCCCTGAGCCCAACCATCAGAATCCGGGCACCTGGAGCTGTTCCCCGCAAACGCTGTACCGCAAACGCTGCACTCTAAACCCTAAGAATCCTAAACTCCTAAACCCTAACACCCTCAAAGCCTTAAGCCCAAAAACTCCTAGATCCTAAAGAATCCCTAAACCCCAAAAGTCCCTAAACCCTAAAGCCCCCAAAAGTCCGTCGTAAACATAAAATCCTAAACCCTTGCAGCTGCAGGTTCGTCAGCAGGCGGAGCTCAGAAACGACCTCCCAGCGGGGGATCTCATCTTCCCCCGGCAAGTGCCGCAACTGAGCGCCACGAGGCGAAACGGGGGCGGCGGGGGGGGTGGGGTTTAGTGTTGTATAGGGTTCAGGGTTGTGGGTGTGGATTTAGGGTTCAGGGTTTAGGTGTAGGGTTTAGGTGATGAGTATCGATGTTGTAGATATGAGGGGTGATGGTTTGTTTTTTTGTTCTGTGCGTGCGCCAGCCTCAGGAAAGTGAACTCTGTTGGTTTTGGCGGTTGGGGTTGGGATGTTGGGATTCCGTGAACATGTTTGGGTGCAGAGCTTTAGGGTTTGGGTTTTGATCCTTGCAGCACCTCTGTTGGAAGATCTCGAAACAAATCGCAAAGCCACTCTGCCCTTTTGGCTTCCACTTGCTGGGTTGGCATCAGCATGACTGGTGCCATAGGGTCCTAGGAGCACAGCCAGTAGCCCCAAACCCGGAACGTCGGCAAAGCCCAGTCAAGCTTGGCAGGAGAGCACGCATGGCTGCCAGGCCAGCTTTTGGGGAAGGGGGTGGATTCACCCGAAACTCCCATGCCCAGCCTCCCATCTTCCCGAAACCACCAAACCCTTTCGGCTTCACGGTTTCGGGTGAGCCACACCCGAAAGGCTTGCACCCTGATCCTGACCTCCTTTGACTGTGGCAGGGGTTACCGTCAAAGTGAAGCCAATGCCAAGACTCCTGAATTTAGGAGCGTTCCTCACTCAGACCCGAATAAAGGCATCGTGTCATGAGTGTAATGTGTGTTTCCGTTTTGACCGGTAGCCAAAACCCAAACAAGCCTACTTGAAAGCCCCACTTCGACCCTGCAACAGCCTTACGAGCGCACGGGGTTTGTGTGGGCTACGTTAGAACAATGCCTTAAAGCCCTGACAACCCGGCACAACCCCACATGAACCTCACAAGAGCCCATTAAAACCCTAAACGTTGAAACCTAATTCCCAAGACGGAAGCCAGTTTTGACAACACCGACAACTGAAATTGCATTTTCACAAGCGCAGGCCCCGTGGCAGCCCTTTCTGAAACCTTGTATAAGGCCTAAACCTTAAACGCTTCAACACCCTGCAAACAACCGACGATAACCGTTTAAGGAACCGACGATAGCCCTTTGAAGGCACCATTATAGGGACCTGGTAGGAGCCCTTCTATAACCTGTAAACCGTAAACCCTAAACCCCTCAACCCTAATAACCCCTGAAACCCCAAACCCTACACCCTACTGCTATGAGAATTTGGAGGTTCGGACACAAGCCAGGCAAGAAACCCTGAACCCTAAACCCTAACACGCTCTACACCCCAATAAACCCTAAACCCTAAGCCCTAGTAAACCCTATATGCCTTAAACTCTAGACAACCAAAGCCTTGAACTCTCCACCCTAAACCCTAAACCCTAAACCCTACACCCTAAGAAGCCCTAAAGCCCACAACCCAAGAAGCCCTAAACCCTAAACCCTTCAAAACCCCAAACCCAAGAAGCCCTAAACCCTCAACACCCCCAAAACTCTAAGCCCCAAACCCTACACCCTACACCCTAAACCCTACTTAAAGGATCATGGGACTTAGTAACTTCGGTTATAAAGGTAACTATACTTACAAATACTTATAACCCTAATTAAGGTACTTGTAACCTTACTTACTAAGTCCCATGATCCTCCAAGTACGCCCTCTAAGAATCCCTCCGAGGCGTGGCGGCGACGGCGGAGGCGGCCTCCGCCTTCTGCGGGTCTCTTCCGAGCCGGACCTCGGGGGCAGCCCAGCACTCAGGGATTGGGTTTAGGGTTGAGGGTTTAGGGTTGAGGGTGGAGGGATTTTGAAAAGGGAGTTTTAGAAGGGTCTAGAGAGGTTTATGAAGCTTTTCGCAGAGTTGTCGGTATTTGTGTGAGGTTATTGTTTGGAACTCTAAGCCAGGGAAGCTTTGAAGCGAAAAGCTAAAGACGAGCTTTGCAACATGTAGCGCTTGCGGATGTAGGTGAAGGTTTAGAGGTCAGGCTTACTTAACGGGTTGTTCCTTGAAAAGGGGCTTATACAAGATCAAGAGCTCCATAAGCGTGGGTTTAGGGTTGCTCAAAGGGTCATGGTACTTGTAGAAACTAGGGTATGATTGACCAAGGACACATTTATTGTTCGAGGTTCCTTCGTGGATTTAAGCTATGACGAACCCAAAGTGCTATTCTATTTATCAAGGCCCTTACGTGGTCTGAACCCGACATTTCATTTTGGGGACCCAAAAAGCACACAAGCATAAGCATTTTACCGGGATATCCCTACCTGGTTGGGCTTCCTTTTGGAGGTTTATATGGTTTAGGCTTTAGGGCCCCTATTCATCGGACCTTCGTTGTAGGCCCATCTTCCGAGGTCTCGACGAAGGCGCCGCGCCGGAGGACATCATGTGGGTCGGTCAGGCCGGTCGCCTGTGGCGTCCAGAAAGTTTAGGGTTTGGAGTACCCTAGACCCTGAACCCTAGTTTAGAGTTTGGGTTTGGGTTTTTGTGATTTAGGGTTCGAGACTTTTAATGAGGACCCCTAAAAACTGCCAAGATCCAAGCCCTGCTTGGAGGATCATGGGACTTAGTAAGCAAAGTTATAAGTACCTCAAATGGGCTTAGAAGTGGTTATAAGTACAGTTACCGTATGTATCACCCCAGTTACTAAGTCCCATGATCCTTTAAGTAAGGACCCTAACCCTAAACCCCTAAATCCCTAAACCCTAAACCCCTAAACCCCTAAACCCTGAACCCTAAACCCCTAAACCCTAAACCCTAAACCCTTAAACCCTAAATCCTAAAGCCCTCAACCCGTAACCCTAAAGCCCGAAGACTCCGAGCCCTTCAGCCCAAAACTGGAGACGCTTTAGGCACTGGTTGCTCGAGAGAACCTGCCGCTGCCGACGCCGCCGTCCTCTATGGCCCTGAGGCTACTCCGGTTGATGATATAAAACCCTACAGGGTTCCTTTAAAGGGATCTATAAGGGTACCTTTAAGTGACCTATAGGGATTTGGGAGTTTCCTAAACTTAGGGGTACCTTATTTTGGGGTCCATATAATAAGGATCCTACTATCTAGGGTACTAGATTAGGGTCCCCTAGGCTACTCTAGGGTTCCTCCAAAGGGATGTATAAGGGTACCTTTAAGGGGCGCCGTTAAGGGATCTATAGGGCTTAGGGTTTTGGGTTGATGTTACAAATCCTGCATTACCCATTATAAGGTATATACCATAATTCCCATAGTTTAGGGTCCTTAAGGTAAGGCAGGATTTATGCAATCAACAGTCCGTGTGGTTTGGTTTTCATAGGCTCTTCTATGTGTTCTTGTACACATGGGAGTGTCTGTAAGGTTGAGGGTTTCGGGGCAGGGTCCGCTCGAGAACGCTGTCTGACGCTTTTACATGAACTTGCGGTGCTTCCGTGTTTTTGAGGGCCGGTGCGGAAGGTTTCGAGCTGTGAGGCGTTGTTCGAGCTGGATTGCTTCTCCGGGGAATGCTCGGGGATGCGTCACGTGTAGTCCGGGACAAGGTTGGCGATAGTGGATTTTGTTCTTGGGGCTTAGGCTCGCTAGCCGAGGCCCTGAACCCTCAACCCCATACCCTCAACCCTACTTCAACCTACCAAAACCTACAAAAAAGTAGAGCCCCTCTAAATTTCATATTAGGCTTTATGATCTTAAGGTAGCCATGAACCCTTAAGCCCAGAGCTCCACCTTATCCCAGTTAAGCTTCACGCCCGAAACCTAAATCCGTATCCTTGTCAGTCATGATGTGTTGTCAACTTACTTGAGCTCTAAGCCTGTCGAACACCAAAGCCAAGAAATTCCGAATTTGAGCCCTAAAGCTCTTAAGCCCTAGGCCCCAAAACCGAAACCTCGCCTTGCAAAGCTCTAAGGCCCTCAAGCCTTAATTTATCTTAGGTACCCAAAAAGGACATAAGCATAAGCATGTTATAGGGATATCCCTGGGCTACATTTTAAGGGGGTCTATATGGGATATCCCGATCCTAGTTTTTGCTTATGTGCTTTTTTGGGGCCCTATAACCATGCGAGGATGCTCTTCGACCACTATGACCCGATGAATGCACAGCTTTACGGCTTGTCCGGCATGCTTTCCAGCTTTTGACGCGAGCTTCTGGTTGTAACGGTTGATGATCTAAATCCTGCATGACCCATCATAAGGAATATACCATAATTCCATAGTTTAGGGTCCTTAAGGTAATGCAGGATATATATCATCAACAGTTCTGGTTGTAAGCATGGGAGCTTCTCTCTTTATGTTGGGCTTCAGTTTACATACACTAGGATGCCCAGTAGTACCCTTATTCCCTTTTTGTAGTCCTAGGTTCCTTATAAAGTTACCCAATACCAAAAAGAGAGGCCTTTTTATTCTTAGGTTACTGGGTATCCTAGTACAGGTTTGGGCAAGCTTCTGGGCGGGTACCTAAACCCTCAGGGCGCAGGGTGCACGGGGCCTTCCGAAAAAAGGAGAGTTTCAGGTTTCCGGGTTGGGGCGTTGGGGAGTGTGGCTTCGGATGTAGGGATTAGGGTTCTCGGTGTAATAGGGTTTAGGGATTCGGGATTTGAGGGTTCAGGGTTTATGGTTTAACCCTAAGCCCTAAACCCTAAACCGTGGCTAGCCCTAAACCCTAAACCGTGGCTAACCCTAAACCGTAAACCCTAAACCCTAAACCCAGTTTAGTGTTTAGGGACTCGAAACTCCAAACCCCTCAGCCCTGACATCCAAAAGCCGACAAGCAAAACGCTGAAACAACCAAAACGTTTTTTTTTTTTTTTTTGAACGGCCCTTTTCCTCCTTCGGTTTAGAGTTTAGGGTTCAGGGCCCACAAAGCAAAAAAACTACACACACCAAGAGAAGTATCCTGAGCCCTCTAAGCCCGAAAGGCCCCTCTCCTTTTTAAGAAGAAGCCTTAAACCCTAAACCCGAAGAAGCCAGAACATCGCCAGGCACCGGGAATTTCAAGTCTTTCGAGCAATTTCAGACCGAGCTCGCTTCGGGAACGAGTTTGCTGGCGGGGGCCTCGGTGTCTTTTCTTTTTCTTTTTTGTTGAAGTAGGCTTTCGTGTTGGGTTCTAGGGCTTAGGGCTAGAGGGTTTAGGGTTATAGGGTTTAGGGCTATAGGGCATTGGGTTATAGGGTTTAGGGTTATAGGGTTTTGGGCTATAGGGTTCTAGGGTTTCAGGTTTCGGGCCTGGGGTTTTTAGGACTGAGGGTTGCGAGGGTGTCCTTTGTTGAAACACCGAAGCCGACTGGCCGGTTTCCTAAGCCCAACTGGGACATTTCCGAACCTTAGGGGGGTACCTTAGGGTTCCTTTAAAGGGAGGCATACTAGAAGGGTACTGCAGGGGTTCCTATAGGGGTTTAGGGTGTTTCCGAAAATTGGGGGTGCCGTATTTGGGGGGGTCCTTATGATAAGGATCCTGCGACTAGGGTACTATATTAGGGTCCCCTGTCTTCGGAAACTCCCACATGCCCAAGTACCTCCAATGCTGATTCTGATTCTAGGACCCTGCACCCTGACACACTGACACCCTAAGGACCCAAGGCCCCTAGTACCCTAATATCCCAATACCCCGAAGCCCTAAACCCTAAGTCCTAAATGCCCTAAGGCCCTAGCCTAGACCCCCCAACTACCCTCCATTCTACCCCAAATAGACCCTTGAGGGGTCTTGGAGTATCCTAATACCAAGAGAATGAGGGTGTCTTTTCTGTTTACAGGCCTACTTAGGCGAGAACAGACCTTCGCGGAGAGAAAGTCCGCTGCCCTTGAAAAACACCCTAATACCCAGTACCTTGCCCAAATGCTCTAAACCCCTTAACACCCTAATACTATAGAACTTTAAATAACTGCCAATATCATTCCTTAGGGTACCTTTTTACAACTATACTATACAGGAGCATCAAACCCTATTCGAATTACTAAGGCCCCTATATTACCCTGAGCCGCCTGCACTGAGATCAGGTCCGCTCCCCAAAGGGAGGACTACAGCGCTTTTGCTAGCCGGTAATCCTCCAACTGAGGTTTCGAGGCCTCTGGGCGTCTTTGGGTTTTCGGGGGTCCCAGGTTTGAGGGCCTTATTAAGGGCTCCTTTAAGGTTTCCTTTAGGGGTTCCTTCAAGGGTTCCTTTTTGGGGTTCAGGGTTTAGGGATCCGGGTTGGGGAGGTGGGGTTGAGGCGTAGGGTTTTTAGGGTCTTGAGGGTGGAGTGCTGCGGGATTTACGGCTATACAGGGGTTTTGGGGTTAAAGGTTTACGGGTTTACAGTTATAGAAGTGCTTTGAGTTTAAGGGGCTTCAGTGGGACTGTAGGCGTCTGGGATTCAGAGTTGGGACGTTTATGGTTCAAGGATTCTCCGGCTTACGCATGCCATTGTGAATACGGTTGATGAGCACAACCCAGTGTTGTCCGCACAAGCTACTTGGTAACACATGTATATATACCATAATTCATAGTATTGGGTGTCTAGAGAAATGCAGGAGTTGGCCCATCCACAGAATGATCCGCTATCGGTGTTTCACCTCTTACGTCTCAAGTGGCTACTTGGTTTAGCAGCGTTCTTGCTGGTACTTTTAGTCTCACGGAGTACACTTGCCCTCTAAACCCTACACCCTAAACCTACTTTCATGTCACAGGTTGCGGTGCAGGTTTGAGGTTGTCTTGTGAGTGCAGAGGCTGTCTATCGGATTGTTGGAAGCGCCTACATAGGGCAGTGTCGTTTTGGACGTTTTTTCATTACAGAGTCAGAGGTGGACATTAAACTACCGCCTTTGCATCTAGGATTTCGGGGTTTTGAAGCTGAACCTCGCAGTACCCCCGCCGCAGTACATGTGACGCATACTTCCGTCGTGCTTCAGCTCAGACAGCTCAAAGAAGCAAAGTGAACTCCAGAAAGACCAGTCTACAGTAAACCCCATGGAGTTGGAAACCGGATTAAGGCCGCAAAGTGCTGGGATTCCCACATTACTCTGAAGGATTGAGGCATTCGGGTTTCCAACTTTCGGGCTTCTGCTCTAGATTGTCGTGCAGGACTCAAAGCTGCATACCTTACCCATGACAATTAGGGAAGCCCTGGAACAACCTCTGTTTCCCTATCCCCGGACCAACAAGAGAGCTTCTTGGGCTCGGATGTCGCTATAGGGTTCGTTTCGCTGCCGTCGTTGTAGATGCAGTGCATGAAAGGTCCCTCTTGACTCTATCATGCAGTTCTCTGGTGCTTAGGGTGTGGTGCCTAAGGTAGTTTTGCTGCTTTACTCTTACTGCTATGCCTGCCATGACAACTATCCGAGAGTTCTGCTCCTACAAGTCATGGTGTTCCTACCATCATCAGCACGTCAGCTCGGGTTTCCATCATGACAAGCACCATTGTCAAGGAATTTGTTTTGAGCTACCATAACAGGGATATAGAAAGGTTCCTTTAAGGGATCAATTCCTTTGAGGGATCTCTAAGATTTCCTGTAAGGATGGCACCCTAAACCCTAAAGCCTAAATCCTAAGCCCTAATGCCTATAAATCCTTAACCCGAAATCCTAAACCATAAACCCTAATACCCTCAACCCCTAAACCCTAAACCCCATAGATCCCTTTAAGGAACCCTATAGATCCCTTTCAGGAGCCCCTTGAGAACCCTTACTAAGTCCCCGGCCCTTTCCAAGTAATCCCCGAAACCATGGCGTGTAGCCGGGCCATGCTCCGACTTTGCTGCCTGGGACTGGGACTCATGAGTTTCGCGGCCTGGGATGCCGAGTCTGGGTGTTGTTAAGGAACTTCAGGTTTAGGGTTTAAGGTTTAGGGTTTAGGGTAAGTTACCATATTTTAGGGTTCCGTTTAAGGGTTCTATAAGGGTTTTTGTCAAGGAACTTAATTCAAGTTACCAAAATAGTAGGGGTCAATAGTAAATAATACGGTTTCTTTATTTGTTTCAGCTTGAATTAAATCCCTAAGCCTTTACAGTAGCCCTTATAGATCCCTTAAACCGAACCCCTCATAGATCCCTTCTTGAAGGATCATGGGACTTAGTAACTAGGGTTATAGATAAGGTAACTATACTTATAACTACGTATAAACCCAATTAAGCTACTTATAACCTTACTTACTAAGTCCCATGATCCTCCAAGTAGTCCTAATTTTCGGAAACCCTAAACCCTTTATAGAACCCTTATAGATCCCTTCAAAGGAACCCTGATAAATCCCTTATAGATCCCTTAAACGGAACCCCTCATAGATCCCTTAAAGGAACACTTACAGAACCCTTAAAGGAACCCTCATAGATCCCTTAAAAGGAACCCTCATAGATCCCCGAAAGGAACCCTCATAGATCCCTTCAAAGGAACCCTCATAAATCCCTTAAACGGAACCCTCTCCCTCAACAAGCCCTCAGGGTCCAAGTACCCAAATAGTAGGGTTTCAAGGACCAAAAACCATTCAGAGTATGGATTTTGGTCCCTGAAACCCTACTATTTGGGTACTTGCGACCCTCTGGGGTCTAGGAACCCTTGTAGATCCCTTTACAAGAACCCTTAAAAGGAACCCCTTAGAGATCCCTTAAAGGAACCCCTTGTGGATCCCTTAAAGGAACCCTTATAGATCCCTTATAGATCCCTTGAATAGGAACCCTTATAGATCCCTTAAAGGAACCCCTTGTAGATCCCTTAGCAAGAACCCAGGACTTCCTCGTCTCTCGGCCCTCGGCGTTTCCGGCGCCTGGAGCTGCCGGCGAGGGCCGCGTTTGCAGGAAACCTGGGGCCCTTCGAAGGGCCTTTCCCCTAGAGAAGCTGCTCGGCCAGCGTACTTGGGGTCGAATATTCTAATAGTATATATATATATATATATAGATATATGTATATATATATGTATAAATATAGTAATATGTGTATATATATATATATATATTCATATTTACATATTGGGTTTAGGATTTAGGGTCTAGAGCCTTCGTACTTAAGGGATCATGGGACTTATATAGTATAAGGTTTCAGGCCTTCGTACTTAGAATCCTTGGCGCGCATACAGCAACTCTAGGTCCATTGTTAGGGTTACTAATGCTTATAATTTCGGTCGTAGGAACACGGGACATCATGGGACTTTTATAGCTACTAGGCTACTTTTAGGGTTACTGATGCTTGTGATTGCTTATCACGCCCCAATTTGAGTTCTGTGGTCTGATTTTTTTCACCGGAGAGCATTGGCACCAACAAAGACAGCAATCTACATCTTAACATTGCCTGAAGCGTTCAGGGCTGTGATGTTTTGCGCCCGGGTTTTTTTCGCGGAGCAAAACCCTAAACCCTAAACCCCTAAAGCCCTAAACCCAAAACCCTGAGGCCTGAGGCCTCTAGTCTCTGGCCTGGCCTTGAGGCATAGGGACCCCCTGGGTAGTAGGTAGGGGGGAAGGGGGTAAGGGACTATACTTCCTTAAATAGGCCTTATCACGTCCTCATTATAGGTACCCTAAGGGTCCCTATGAACCGAGGCTGGTTTCGGCGAAGAAGCGCAAGCGACTTGCATCACTGGGTACATCCAGTGTATTGAGCCTTGGTAGCTGAACGGCTGCCGTTATATTTTTATGGAGGATAGCATCCCCTATAAGTCTTATAAAGCTGAACCTTTACACTCTTTTGGGCATATGAGCTCAGTACCTAAGGAGCTACCTGCTTCTTAAGTTCCTGAAGCACGCCATCATCAACGCGGTGGCTTGGTATCTGACGGCGAAGAGGCTCGGGGGTTGTTGCGGGAATCGGGGCAGCCATCCGTACTTGGAGGTTCATGGGACTTAGTAAGTCAGGTTATAAGTACCTTAAGTGGGTGTATAAGTGGTTTGAAGTATAGTTACCTTATTCTAACCCCCAGTTAATTACCTAATTACTAAGACCCATGATCCTTCAAGTATGATATAAATCCTGCATTACCTTAAGGACCCTAAACTCTGGGAATTATGTTTTAGTTTTTATGATGGGTGATGCAGGATTTATATCATCGACCGTAGGAGGAGCACTCCAAGTTCTCAAGCCTGACAAGCTCCAAGGAGGTAATATAGGCTGGCATTAATAATTCCCCATTTCGTGGGTTCCTTATTATGAATACCATTCTAACTATTAAGGCCCCTAATTTTAGAAATCATGTTCAAGCCTCATGACAGGGGTTGTTGCAGTTGTAGCAACTCTTGAGGTACTACTGATAGTAGTTCTCAGTACAGCAGTCGTGGTCGTCGTCGTCCTCGTCGTCATAATAGCCGGGCAATCACAGCGGCACAGCACCTCACGACCTCCCTGAGAGTAGGTTGGGCGTGTCGCCCTTGCAGAAGTGGCCAACCTTCTTGGCCACCTATGCAGCCGTCTATGTCGCCAGCACGCCGCTGCAGCCCGCGAAGTGGGCTGTTCAAAATCTGGGCTTACAGCTCAATACTCTGCAAAACCGAGAAACACCCATTCCCAAATCCTAAACCCCCAGCCCTAAACCATATAATCTCCAACCTCTAAGCCCCAAGTCACGCTTCTCGAGACACAGTGAAAAGACATACAGTTTGATTTATGCAGAACACTAAAACCATAATTTGGAGAGTTATCCAAAAGGTGGGCCGTAATCGTGGCGATGAGCCCGGTCTTGGATCGCACGATGGAGAAGATCTCTGACCGAATGGGCTGGCAAGCTGGCGATTAAATTCGGGTATAGGGTTTAGGTCCTAGGGTTTACGGTCTAGGCTTCTGTGCATGTGTGTATGTATGTATGTATGTATGCATGTATGTATGTATGTTTGTTTGTATGTATGTATGTATGCATGCATGCATGCATGCCTGTATGTATGTATGTATGTATGTATGTATGTATGTATGTATGCATGTATTTGTTTTCACTTGAGAGTGGTTGTCCGTGTCCATGCCTATGTGTTTTCTGAGAGGGTTGGGTGACTAAAGTTCGGGCGTAGCATCGAACCAGGAATGTGTCCACAGGCCTAAACTTTAGCACCTTCTTTCGGAAGCCTTGTGCCAAAATCGTCAAGAAACAGTGCACTTGAACTCCAACCTCGGATCCTGAAGTCCCATAGACCACCAAACCCCTACATGCCATACACCCTGAACCCTAAACCCCTAAACCCCACAAGCCCTGAACCTAAACCCCGAACCCGAACCTCAGGTCCAAACAAACGACAGCAGGGGCGATCCTGCTGGGTATTTCTGCGCTGGGTGCCAGCGTGTGGATGCTGGGCGTCCTGGTCGCCGGAAGCTTGGCGCGAGTGAGCATCTGGTAATACCAGGACCCCTCAAGGGCCCTTTAATAGGAGGGTAGATGGCGGGTCAAGGTATTATAGAAGCCTGAATTATCACTAGTGGTATTTTCCGGGTTGCTTATGAGACTTATAAACTTAAAGGATAATATACCCCAAGGCCCTATTCTAGATTCTAGTTGTTCTTGCCCCTTCATGACGAATCCTGAATTGAAGTTCTGAGTTCGACACTCCAAGGCCTACACCCTCCCTGAACACGAACCCTAAATTCAGTCGGGGTGATAGTGCTAGAACCCCAGCACCCTAGTTGAACCCTCAAAAGCAGCCTACACCCTAAATCATGGCGATTTTCGGCACTGCTGCAGTGCAGGGTGAAAAGGGGCTTCCAAGCGAGACAATTGAATCCCAAACCTTCTCAATGCCTCACACAGCTGACGCTTGCGCCTGCTCATGGCAAAAGGGCGCTGGAAGTTTCGAAGACATGCATAGACATCTGACAAGTTTGTCCACACATCCTTATGACTAGCACTACAGGTAGTTTGCTATTGTCTGTATGATTTGCCAACATTATGTCTATGAAAACGCTTATGTGTATGATCATGATTTGATGGTTAGTCTTATCCTTCTAGAGTATATACTCCCAAGGCTGCATTCTAAGTTTTGAGGCCCAGATGAGGCTCAAGGAGCAGAGCTCAGGGATCCGGAGCAAGGTCTTGGTGTTGGTTTTAGGGTTTAGGGGTTTAGGGTTTAGGGCAGTTTAGGGAGTTTAAGTTTAGGGTTTAGGGATCAGGGTCGTGCTCTTCCCTGCTTTCGAGGGCTTCGGGGGAAGTTTGGGGGTTAGCAAAAGGGGCCTTCATAGTTAGCACGGCTCTTGTTGACGGTGGTATTTTGCTAAAACATGTTTACAAGGCCATAACAGGGTACCATTCCCAACTCTTCCCCCTAAACCCTACAGTAAGCCCTAAGCCGTGTCTCCCAGAGCCCAGTCTAAATCTGCAGCGCCAAACCATCACCCCTGACCTCCGCGCTCTAAACCCGTACCCTGAACCGTCTACGTACCCTGAGCCTTACTTACAGGCTCATGGGACTTAGTAAGTAAGGTTATAAGTTATAAGGAGGTTATAAGTCGGAGAACCCCACTTAGGGGACTCATAACCCGAATTATAACCTACTTACTAAGTCCCATGATCCTTTAAGTAGCCTAAACTACCCCTTATAGAACCCCTATATAGATCCCCTTAAAGGAGCCTGTTAAAGGAACCCTACCTTACTAAGTCCCATGATCCTTTAAGTCAACATGGAACCCCTGAGGCCTCCAGAGGCGGGCTCTGGACCCGTAGCGGCATGCGGAGAAAGGATTATTGCACTAACTAGGATGCCCAGTAGTACCCTTATTCCCTTTTTGTAGTCCTAGGTTCCTTATAAAGTTACCCAATACCAAAAAGAGAGGCCTTTTTATTCTTAGGTTACTGGGTATCCTAGCTAAAAAGAAACATGAAACCCAACAGCCCTTGAAACTCAGAGGACCCCAGCTCACCGAAAAGATGGAGCCCTACACCCCAAACTCTAAACCCTGAGCCTTAATCCCTAAACCCTGAGCACCTGAGCCCTAAACCCTGAGCACTTGTGCCCTAAACTCTAAACCCAAGACCCGTAAAGCCTGAACCCTAAGCCCTGAACCCTAAGCAAGTGAATGCAGGCTGCGTCTTGATGAAGATGGGTGAGAGTCGACAGGGTTCGGATGTCGGGCCCCTGAGTATTTGCCGGTATCTTTAAGGGCTCATAAGGTCTTTTTCCAAGGGCAATGTAGACAACAGTGCCAGAGCTCATAAGGGCTTAGGGTTTGGGGTTTAGGTAAAGTTCAGGGGTCATGAGCCGGGTTCCTTCAGGGCTCTTTAAGGGCTTAGGGTTTAGGGGTTCAGGGTTTAGAGTTTAGGGATGCTTAGGGCTTTCAGGGCTCATTAGGGGTTTGTAGGGTTCGTCAAGGGCTCTATCAGGGCTCCATGGTGAGATTTTTGGGATTAGGGCTTGGTGTTTATATGTTTTCAGGGTTTGAGTTACGTGTCAGGAGTCGACAGCAAAGCCTAGAGATCCTGTGAGCCCAAGAGTTCGTTGATTTCTTTTTCAAGGAATTCCTGCTTTATTTTCTTGTCGCTTTTGAACGGGCTGTGGATACGATTAAGGACACGATCAGAGATGTTTTTAAAGCAAACTCTCGGTTAGGATCCAGATGCAGTTCTGGACAGGGTCTTTTATTGGGATCTAAAGACGGTTCCGAATGCCATTAAGATACGTGCACTCCCATTCACCGCGCTTCTGATCCCTATCCCAACTTGTATTCCGACCCCTGTTCTGAACCCTATCGCTAAGGAAGATGGTCTTTAGGCCCAAAAGCTGAGTCCTTGGAGCCTTGGGGTATCATTCTGACCCCTATTTCGCAGCCTAGTTACGCTTTTTCCGATCCCTGGCACCTGGAACGCCGGCTCCCAGGCAACACAAAGATACCATGCTAAACCTTAGCCTCCGAAGCCCAACCACTTAAAGGATCATGGGACTTGGTAAGTAGGTTATAATTGGGGTTATAAGTCCCCTAAGTGGGGTTATCTTAACTATAGTCTACGTATAACTAACCTTACTTACTAAGTCCCATGAGCCTTTAAGCACGACACCGTGCGTCCTAATGTCCCTAGTTCTTGGTAGCGAATGGGGGAATGGAGCCTATGACGGTCCCATAGAGTCCCTTGCAGAAGTCCAACTAAGAACAAGTCGGTAGTTGAGGTGCCTGGTAGTAATCCCTGCAAGCCTTCGAAGCACTCTAAGCCACAAACTCTGCCTGAACCCTATAAGCCCTACAGCCTAGAAGCCCTAAACTCTTGAATCTCTAGACCCTGCAAGCCATAAGCTGCAAGTAGTACTGGAGGTACCCATTCCGAAACCCGCCTTCGCGGTGATCAGTGCTGGGTTGACGGAGCGTCCGGAGACCCAGTGGGCTGTCACAAGTGTTTGATATTGGGTTGCTAGGATTTAGGGCTTACCCATAGGCCCCAAAGTAGTTCCTTTTGGGGATTACATGATAGGATTCTATATATGAACCCCAAAAAGGAACTACTTTGGGGCCTATAGGCAGGGCCTGGGTTGTTGATAACAATATCGTTTTACATCTCCTGTGTGGCTATGCAAGTACTAGATCCCACACCCCCTGTTCATGAAGGCCCCGCTACATCAGGGTTCAGGGGTTGGGGTTGAGGCTCAGGGAAGGGTGGGGGGGAAGTGGGGGTGGCGGAACAGGGTTAAGGGACTCGTGGATTCGCTGGATTTGAAAGCGTAGGATCTCAAGCGATAAAGGTTTGGGGTTAGGGTTCTGGGACTACAGCGGTTGGGCGTTGGGGATTCGGGATTAGAGTTCTTTCGGGTGGAATCATGCAGAGGCTGCGAAACCCGTGCACGTTCGGAGAGGCCTCCGAGCGAGGGTCCGCGCGGCCGAATGGAAAAACGAGGGTCCGATGAAGCGGGTCGGCGGTATTGGGCATCGTGGCATTTGCTAATGCTAAGCTAGATGGCTCGACTCGCCAAAGCCTCGAACTCACAGGGTGCACACGCTCGAGGACCGAGTTTAGGGTCTTATCCTTAAGCCGCTGATCTTCAGCCCCAAAGCAACGAACCCCCTTGCCCCTAGCACTAGAATCCTTCACCCTCACACCAACCCCCATACCCCTACAATCGAAACCCCGAAACACGTCGACCCTATATCAGCCCCCTAACCTTCAGCCAACCCCAAACCCTCAACGGTTGCTTATTATGATGTATAGCATAATACATCCCAAAACCCTAGTCTAATTATTAAGGCCCCCTATATTAAACCCTAAGCGTTCCTTTTCATAATTCGTGTAACATATCCCAAAACCCTATTCTAATTAGTAAGGCCCTAGTATTAAACCCTAAGCCCCTAATGCCCTAATCCGAAAACTCCAAACTCGAATCTCAGATTGGCGCTCTGCCGTGATGCGAATCCTGAAGAACGAGCTTTGCAGCTGCCCCGGGACCGTGGTGGGTTTGGGGGTTTAGAGGTTTAGGAGTTTAGGGTTTAGAATCTAGAGGTTTGGCTTAGTCGCTGAGTGGATACACTTTACACTTTTTTGGATAATACTGCCTACTCTAAAACTAAACGTGTACACTTTTGGGGGGCTTATGAACTCAACAACTAAGTTAGGGTTTTGGAGGTTTAGGAGTTTAGGGTTTAGGGGTTTAAGGGTTCAGGGGTCGGGGTTTCGGGGTTAGTTACAACTTCTTTCCGAGCAGAGCTTGCTAGGTTTATCCGTTTGAAATCGAATGTCGTTCTGTAATTATTAGAGTGCGAGGACGGGGGTTAAGGGGGGTGGGGGGGAGGGTGGTTGTGAGTTTCCTAAGCAGGGTTTCGGTGACCCTTCGTGCAGTTCTATGGTCCGAAGTTTAGGATTCGAGGAAGGCTCTAGGATGGAGGATTTAGGGTCAAGTGCTTGGTGCTGAACTAGGGTTGTGTTTATCCAGGAGCTTCGGTAGGTAGTAGTAACCCAGGGGCCTCACTGATTCGAATAGGGTTTTGTGGGCGCATTATAGTAAAAATTTAATACGGAAACCCGAAACTAGTATAGGTAATTGTTTAGGCCCCTATATAGTACGATTTTCTACCCTCAGGGCGTTAAAGACCACATGCGTGACATACCGACGCTTGTTTATGTCATCTATGCCGTAGTGTTTGGAGATCCAGACAGCTTCGGGGCTTTTCTAGGGCGTAGGGGCTGCATAGCGGGCTACAGATTTGAGATTAAGTTTCTCCGAGGCCCTAAACCCTATTCTCTTTTCTAGTCTAGCGGGCTGGAGCTTTGAGCTTAAGCTTCCCTAAGGGGATTTCGATTTAGGGTTCCGGTTTTGGGGCTGTGGGTTTAGGACTAAGGGAAGGGCCTCGGGCTGTCTTTTGGATAGAAGCCATGAAGTCCGTTTGAGGGGTTTAGGCTTAGTCATCGAGTTGGGGTCTCGACGCTAATTATGCAGGTTGATTCCTAAACCCCGAAAACCGAGGCACAAAGAGTCACGAAGGGCTTCAATCCCGAGTATTCCTGGGCACAACCTAGCTCACAACTTCTCGTTAGCTACATGTATGAGGACATTTGTGTAGGGTTTCGGGCAAAGTCCAAGGTCTTGGTGTTAGTGTGGGTCATGGCCGGCAACCCAAACCCTAACAGATCCCTGGTAAAAATCCTGCCCTAAACCCTAAACCCCTAAACCCTAAACCCAAACCCTAACAGAGCCCTGGTAAAAATCCTGCCGCAAACCCATGAAGCCACTAAGCCTCAAACCTCAGCCTCAGCTTTGAAAGCTCGCTGAGGTATACGAGTGGGCATCATTGATGCCTTTGCCCCGGCGGGTGCTTTCCGGTTTCCGTTTCGGGGATTCTTTCTTCAGCTTGAACCCGAAAGCTCTAGACCTTAAGCCGCCAGACCTTTTTGTTCTGCACGGGGGCTGTCTGTAAATTTGCTGGCACTGTTCTTACACTGAACCAGTAAACCCATGAACGTTAACCCCAGACCTTAGAACCATTGGTGGCTGCAGCGGCAGTGAGCATGAGCAGTGCCCCACCTTTGTAGGTTCAGCTGCTGACGTCATTCTGCCGAACCCCATGCACTGGTACGGTACTGCTTTTTTCTTTGGGGGTTGTTGCTGCTGAAGTAGTTCAAGGATCATGAGACTTAGCAAATTTGTTGATTGAAAATGAAAAACCTACCTAAAGTTCGACAACATTTAATACAACCCTGACAGCCAACAAACATTGCGAGAAAGGTTGGCAAGCCCTTAAAACACCATGAAATGCACATGAAACCCTATAACATCTCAATAAAAGCCCTACAAAGCCTTGAATCGTAACCCCTATAGATCCCTCATAGATCCCTTTGTTAGGAACCCTTTAACTTTGTCATAGTTGGGTAACATTTTACATTTTTATGGGTACTTAAACCCAATAAGGAGCAACGAATTAGATGTTTAATCCTATCCCAACCATGAACTAGTTAAGGGGCCCTTCAAAAGCCCCTCAAAGCCCTGGATCAGACCCAGGCTCTCACGCCCTCCGCGAAGCGGGAGCAAGAGTGTTTGACAGTGCCGACGTCAGATGAGAGGGTTTAGGGTTTAGGGCTTAGAGTTTAGGCTTTAGGGCTTAGAGTTTAGGGTTTCGGGCTTCGGGCTTAGAGTTTAGGGTTTAGGGGTTAGGGCTTAGAGTTTAGGGTTTAGGGGTTGAGGGCTTAGAGTTTGGTGTTTAGGGGTTTAGGTGAATGGTCAGTGTGAGGTTTTGGGGTTGAGGTTTCGTCTTTTTTTAAACAAGGGTTTCTGCGAGGCATCTTCTCTTGCTTAGACGGCTTTGCGCTATTAGTTGAATCTTTTTTGTTCAGGTTTTTTACAAGAGTGCTTCGGGTTTTGTGGGTAAACGGGTCTATGAGGGTTGGATATAGGGATGCTACAATTCGGATGCTGTAGGGGTGCTAGTGAGGGCTTTGGGTTTACAAGGTTTGCAGTGACAGGTGTTTTGTCTGTATTTACTCGGGTTTCATAGAAGGCCCTAACCCGAAACAAGGGCTCTAAATAACTAACCACAAACCGTAAACCCGAAACCCTAAACCCTGCTCTCATGTGGTTGTATAAGGGCGGTCGAAGGTTTTGCAAGTCTTGAAGGGGGTGTAGCAACAGTTCCGAATACTTCTCTCACATATAGCCCCCCTTGCTCTGTAATACGCGAGCCCCAAAACGGGGTTTGGGGGTTCAGCTTCGTTCTGGTTGAGCCTGATCTTGTTGAGCAATATACTTCTTAAAGGATCATGCGACCTGGCACATACGGTTCTAAGGTACTTCAAAAGGGGCTTTAAATTAAGTAAAAACAAGTATAGTTAGCCCGTGATCTCTGTATGTAGGCCAGATGGATTATTGTGTAAAGAAGGGGTGTTACTGTTCCGTTGAACTGACATGCGCGGGAGCCGCAGTCCAATCTGGCTCCAAGTTGCATTCTGTACGTGTCTTCCCAGACTCCAATCGGCAAGCTTGCGCTTAAGCGAGCCCTCAGTCCCGCAACGGTAACCCCCTGGCCCGAATCCTTCACCCCTATAAAGCCAGTTGGCTCGGGATTTAATAACCTTCGACGCCTCCAGTGCCTCCAGTTTAAGATCCACAGTGCACAACTCTAAGTCTTGGAAGGGGCCGCAATGACACAACTACTCTCTTGGCCTTCGTCGAACTACCCAGAGAGCCCAATACCCCTTAATTAAGGAATATAGTTTAAATCATCATATGAAGCCCTATATAATTTAAGCCATATACCTTAATTAAGGGGTATTGGGCTCTCTGGTTACCCCGTACTTATCCTTCATCCCTTGAAGTCGAACCCTGAACCTCAGCTTGGGTTATTTTAAGTGAAACAGACCGTCTAAGCATGGACCCGTAACCCTGCACTCCAATCGCTACAGCCCAAACCCGGAGCGCTGAACCCTAAACCCTTTTCCCTAAATCCCAAAACCCAAAACCCACGCCCTGATCCCTAAACCCTAAACCATAAGATGTGATCCCTACACCCTAAACCACAAGATGTGATCCCTAAACCCTAAACCATAAGACGTAACATCTCAGCCTGAGCACTGGAAGTGTAAATGCTTCGACTCTCTCGGCGGCTGCTGCCGGCCCTGCGATCCGCGGCCGCGCGGCGCTGTACCCTTCGTTAGGGACTCTACCTCAAGTTATAGTCGGATCCCTAGTATGATGTAACGTATATATTCCTGAACTAGAAGATTTTGGAAGGGGAGGTCTGGGTGGGTGTGAGGTCTTTGTATTTAGAGTCTGGGAATTAGAGCTGCAGAGGTAAGGCAGTTACTTGGTGTTCCGCCTATTTACTAGCGCAGAACCTACCGAAAATCCCGTGTTATTCAGAATTTTGGCAGCCCTGTAGTTATGCCGAAAACGTCTTGTGGCCGGCATATATTCAAGCCTACAGTTTACGGCTTTGGGCGTTGAGTTGGGTTTCCGGGGTCAGGTGTAGTTGTTGTGATTCTAGCGCAGCCCATCCAGATGACGCTGCTTGAACTTGATCTTTGATCTGGCTTTAAACCCTGGACACTAAACCCTAAAAAAATGGGGTGTGCCTTTAGTCTTTTGTGCAAGCCCAAAGTGTGCAGGGAGTCAGCAGTGCGGAAGTCCCAATGCACCCTTAAAAAGACCTTAAAAAAAGCCTAAACCCTAAACTCTAAACCCTTAAATTAAAGCCCAATGAAAGTTCACCGAAAGGCTTGAAGCCCAAAGCTCTTGGTAGATGTAGGATTCAGGCCTTCGGCAACCCGAAGCCCACCGTCAGTCTGGCATTTTAACTCCTAAACCTCCAAACTATAGACCTTCAATGTAACATAGGGGCTGAAATAACTACCTCTACTATTTTGGGCGTGGGGGGGTTCTTTATGATTAAAACTGTAAGTATAGTAGAATCTGCCCCCAAAACCCTAGAGCACAAGCCAGAAAATTGGAACATGGCTCTAGGAGGATTAGTGCTAGGATTCCTTATACTTTACGAGCATGAGGATACTCATGTTCCAACTTTCTGGCTTCTACCCCTAAACCCTAAACCCTAAACTCAGGCCCCTAGATTTATCGCTGAGGGTGCACGGCGCCCGGAGGGTGATGAAATGGAGTTTCTCAAGTTTAGGGGTGTTTAGGGTTTAGGGATTTAGGGGTTTAGGGTTTAGGGGTTTAGGGGTTTAGGGGTTTAGGGGTTTAGGGGTTAGGGTTTAGGGGTTTAGGGTTTAGGTTTTGTGTCAAGTTGTAGGGTTTGGGCCGGATGGGGCTGACCGGGCTTGATACGGCTTATAGGCTGTGTAGGTTTTTTTTAGACTTTATAGGATTTTTGTGGCTTATAGAGTTTATGGGGCTGATGGGGCTTATGGGGCTTATAGGCTTTGTAGTAGGGTCTAGGGCCAGCATCTGCAGAAAGCAGAACAACTTCGTAATTTTCCTTTTTCTCGCGAGAGAGTTTACTTATCAACAGGAAGGTGACGCTTGACATGGGCGCACTTTAGACATCGAATCCGTGCTAAATGCCGTCTTCTACTGTAACTCATTGACTTTAGCTAAGTCCCAATGGATGACGCAGAAGTTTGAAGAATCCTTGTCTAATTCTTCTGGCTCCTTGAGTAAGATGCTAAGGGCCTGAAGGCGTCGTCGAAGAGATGCGATCGCAGCTTGGGTGTCAAGGTCAAATTGTCAGTGGGGACAGGAGTCAGAAAAGCATTGAGGGTGTAGAGGTTAGTTCTGGTAATTGCAGTGACAACGCTGATCAGTTTCGTACTGAGAGAAACAACGAGATTGATCATCGGAAAAGAGCTAACCCGGCTCCCCACGCAGATCCAACTCGCAGTCCTTCGATAGACACTGGGTATCGTGCACATAGGCTACACAGGTTAACAGATTCAGCTGCACTGCAAATGCCCAAATTTAACCTGACGTCAACAAGAGCCCGACCCTAAACCTTAAGCCGTTAAGCCCTCAAAATCGAACCCTGAGCCAACCCCAAGTGGCCAAATGAGCCCAGCAGCCGTGCCAGTTTCCTCACGACTTTCTACAACCCTGTCTCCGCGGATTCCTAGCTTTTAAGAGGGAAGTTTCCCTGTCCCCGTGCCTCTAGGATTGGAATCGCAGTGCTTTTTGCAATAGTTTCACATCTTCGAATGCCTAAACACTTCAAAACCCATGCCTGGGACTCTCATTAGGTGTGGCATTGCTGCGGCCGGTACGATATCATGCTTCGAGGCCGCTATAGGGCTTCAGGGCTGTCGGGTTTTGGTCTGAGGATGGTCTGTGGTTCAGGACTCTAGGCTTCAGGCTTCAGGGTGCAGGGTTCAGGGTTTACGGTTCAGGGTTTCGGCTTCAGGGTTCAGGGTTTAGGGTTCAGGGTTTAGGATTCAGGGTTTCGGGGTTAGGGTTCAGGGTTTCGGGTTTAGGGTTTAGTGTTCACGGTTTAGGGTTCAGGGTTAGGGTTTAAGTTGCAGGGTTTGGTTTCGGCTTTCAGTGCATAATTTTCAGGATGATCTGCTTCGACTCGAGCAGAACACTCCTTCGCCTAAAGTTGCTGGAATCCCGACAGGAGTCTTGCATGCTAGCGTTTATATCCCTAAACAATAAACGTGAAATGCCCTAAGCCTTAAGCCCTTGGGTTTTAGCGGCCCGAAACAGCCCTGCACCCGAAGCTCACATCCGAAAAACTACTAGGAGGATCATGGGATGTAGCAAGTTTGTAGCCCCAGTTACTACGTCCCATGAACCTTAGTAGAGCCCCCACCGAAGCCAAATTCTGCAGATCCAAAAATGTCACCCCCACGCCCGAAAGTTGGAGTTGGGTCCACGAGTTCGGGGCTGAGGCTTATGTTGGGGCCTAAGAAATTACAAGTACTACTTTGGGTTCCCTTAAAGGCGTCTTTCAGGGTTTGAACAGGGGGATCTACAAGGGTACTTTTATGTAGGGCCTAAGAAGTTGTCAACACTATCTTGGGGGGTTCCTGATTATAATTATGGTATACTGGGCCCGAAACCCTGTTCTAATTATTCAGGCCCCTATAGTAACACGGCCAGGGCTCCTGGTTCAAGGGGAGTAAGTGGCTTTTGACCTTGGACACGTAACGGGCCGAAGTTTCGTGCTACTGGAGTCTCATTCTGGTTTAGGGTTTAGGGTCGGGCCGTACTGGTACCGCAGAAGTCTCAATCCGTGCTTTCATGTACGTATCTCGAGTCTGCTGATTTAGAGGAAGGCCTCACTCAGTCTCTCCAAAAAATTCGCAATACAGTAAGGGCTTCTTATGGTGGATACTGCTACTTAGCCTTCCAAGACACGTGTCCTCGTTCCAGGACGCCGCAGCAAACCGCCGTGGAGTACCTCAGAGACCCGTCACAGAGCGCATCCCCAAGGTCCCAAGGGTCCTAAGCCCTAAACCGCAAACCCTAAATCCCAAACCCTAAACCCTGAACCACGAGAGGCAGCAACCAAGGCGATGAACGCCAGCTTTGACATCCTTAACAAGGTCTATATTGGTGGTTCACAACCACCCATATATGGAAGTAGAGTCCCCCACCCCCCTCCCCCCGCCCCCCCTAAGGGTCATCATGACTGCTGGCTTCACGGAATCTGCACCCTGCGGCCCTACGTCAGATGCCTCGTTTTCGACGGCCGCGGGAGTCACCAGTTCATCCGCGGCTGCCTCCAGGCTGACTTCGAGATGGGGAACTGCAAACTTCCACTATCGGACTTGAGTACTTAAAGGCTCATGGGACTTGGTAAGTAAGGTTGTAAGTAGGTTTATAACCTACTGTTGGCCTTACTTACTAAGTCCCATGAGCCTTTAAGTACCATGCCCTTCTGGAAGGAGTTGACGTAGGAGGACCTGCCTCCACATGCGCTGCCCCGATTGCCGGTGAAGATCTGCAAACCCTAAGCCCTAAACCCAAAAACCTAAACCCTAAAACCTAAACCCTAAAACCTAAACCCTAAACCCTAAACCCTAAAACCTAAACCCTAAACCCCTAAACCCTAAAACCCGCGAGGCAATCTGAGGGCTGCCGGGACCTTGGGTCTCGCTTCGAAACCTCTGAAGTCCTCAACCGCAGACGGCAGAAGCCTTGCAAACCCTTGAACTCCAACCCCAAGAAGCCCTAAACCCCCAAACCACCGACCCCTGAACCCTAAGCCCTGAACCCCAACCCCAAGAAGCCCTAAACTTTACACAAACCCTGAGCCGTACACCCGGCAAATCCTAAACCTTATGTCTACGCCCTGAAGTTTTTGATGTAAAACCCTACACCTTCAAACCACTACGCCCTGCCTTAGCCTCAAACAAGCTACGTTTTTAAGGCGTTATACCTGGAAAACAGAAGAAGGTGTCTTAAGTATCAAGAGTTTTCAGGGTTTAGGTCAACCCTAGGTCCTAAGCTGAAACCCTACACACTAGGCCTTTACCTATTCCTTATATTGAGAACCCTAAGCTCTGAACCTATTCCGTAGAGTTTGGGCCCTTCCTCAATATCGTGGCATGAGTCTCGACGGTTTCGACGGTTTTTTTGGTAACGGGTGGTTTGCAGTTTCGGGGTCCGGGTTTAGGTTCATAATTCATAAGTAACCAACCATGAATAACCTAACTTAGAACCTAAACCGTATGCCGCATAAAGTCTCGGATGGACGTCCGCTTCGTAGTCGAGTAGGTAACCTTGAACGTTTCTGGGGTATTACACTCCCGCAAAGACGGACTCTTAGATCCCCTACTCGGGGGATCACGGGACGTAGCAAGTAAGGCTGTATGAAAGGCTATGACTACCTAACCTGGGGGTGGGGGGGGTAATGAGCAAATAATAGGTAGAGTGAACCTAAGAGCAACTCGAGTTCCTAAGTCCCATGGCCCTTTAAAACTTTAAACTCACGACACCTATAGATCCCATATAGATCCCTTTAAAGCAATCCTACACAAGGAAGCCTTTAAGTAGAGCCAAGGAGAACTCGACCAGCTTCTGGAGGATGAGCTCATCGAAGAGGCTCCTCCAGTCTCGAAGGATCCAGGTACCTTTGGTTCCCTTGAAAACGGTTCCTTGGTTCCTTGGTTCCTTTTGCCCTTTTTAGTTTAGGGTCCCCTTATAAAAACCGAGTAGTAGGAATAAGGGTAGCCTTATCATATCATAAAGGGGTTACTCAGAAACCTAGGTTCTTTTCAGCACTCTGCAATACGTGCTACAATACACAGTATCAAAGTGTAGAGGGCAGGATTTAGGGCTTTTGGGGTTTCGGATTTAGGATCCCGGTCGTTTTGACGATGTAGGCTTTTGAGATTAGACAGGGGTACCTGATTTAGGGTCCGACCGAGCGGATCTCTTGGACTTACGTAGGGTGCCTCATGCAGGGACCTTCAATTTATTAAGAGCTTTCTTAAGATTGGAAAGGGTACCTAGGGTTTATATCGGAGTCTTTCAGTTCAAGTCATATCAGGGTCTTTCAATTCTAGTCGCTGTTTGGCCTCACATATAACTGAACAGCACAACAAGCGATGAAAAGCACGGAGTGCAGCTCAAGGACAGGCTCAGCGCACAAGGTGGCGCACGGTTTACCCACAATGCCTGAGTGTGCTTTAGGGTTTGGGGTCTAGGCCGACCCCTAAAGCCCTGAAGCCTCCATCCCTGCGGCAGTAATCACCGCAACCCCCAGACACTTCGGAAGCAAAGGTCGTCTTCAAGACCCTAAAGGGTTTAGGGTTTAGGGCCAAAAGCCTTAAACCCTGGAAGCAGAAACCTCCTACTGCCTGAACCCCAAACCCTACAACCCTAGAGCCCTGAAGCCCCAAGACCTTAAGATCCTAAGGCCTTAAAATCCTACAGTCCTAGAAATTTTTCAAGCCCTACAAATCCAGAACTTTAAAATCCTAAAAACCCCTAAAACCCCACAACCCTACAGCCCTAAATCCCTAAACTATCCCAAAATCTTAAAGCCGTAAAGCCCAGAAACGCTAAAGTCTTCAAATCTAATAAACTATCCCAAAATCCTAAAGCCCAATAACCCCCTGAAGCCCTAAAAACCCTAAAGCGCTAAAGCCTTCAAATCTAAACTATCCTAAGCCGCTCCCACAACCCCTAACCCCTAAACCCCCAAACCCCTAAACCCCTAAACCCCAAACCCTAACCCCTAACCCCCTAAACCCCTAAACCCTAAGCCCTGGAAGCCCAGAGGAGTTTCACAAGCTCCAGTTGCAGCGCCTCCTCAACGGAGACTCTGCTCGAAGTTTGGTTTCGCAGGTCTTATGAGGCCTCTTAAAAAGGGGGCCTTAAAAGGTTTTTTTGGGGGGTTCTTACGACAATTATGGCAAAATGGGCCCCAAAATCTTATTCTAATTTTCAAGGCCTCTCTATTATAGTACCCTCATAGATCCCTTATAGCAGCCCCTAAAGCCTAAACCCAATTCTTTACCAAGGCCCCCACATTAGGGCTTATTGTTTAGGGCTCTGGGGTCCAGCCTTTGCTTTCACTCTCCTGGAGCTGGCCTCCTCATTTAAGAACAATAGAAACCGAGCTTTGCTTCGGTTGCCCAGGCGTGTTTCACAAACCAGTTGTCATGTCATGGTATACAGAGGTACCGATTTGGGATAAGTTCTGCTGAGTTTACATTATGAGGGCTCCTCGGGAAGCTTGAGTTGTCCTTTGTGAGGTCGAGGCATTTGGGCTGTTTCTATTGCACGGCCGAGCCTTAATGCTCCAGGTAAGATTTGTCGTATGAGATACTGGAGTTGGCACAGGCAGGAACCCAAATTCATAAACACTTTGAAGCAAGGTTTCTTCAAGCATCTGCAAAAGGGGAGTCTGCATAGTAGCAGTAGACTAGGGTTTTCTTCTATACGATGATTCATTCAAGAGTGATAACTATTTGAATAGGATTCTGGATTCGAAAGGCGGTTTCTGTGGGTCTGGTGGAGGAAATTTCCGAAGTTTTGCTCCGCCAGAAAGAAGGGGATCAACTTCATTGCAGTGCTTCAACCGAACCCTAGACAAAACCCGGATGGCTGCGTCTCAACGCACTCTTAACCCCTCGTTCCCGAACACCATAGACACCCAGTGTGACGCCCAATATGAGCATTTCTCAGTAATACATCGAGCCCTTCTAAATCTCTAGAACTCCACCGCAAGCGGAAACCATTGCAGACCGAACTTGACCTTGTACAACAGCCTCGGTTCCTGAGTAGTACCCTTTTGCCCTTTTTGCCCTTTTTGTTTTTGGGTTCCCTTATGACAATCGAATTGTAGGAAAAGGGCACCCGCTGTTAGAATGGGGCTACTCAGGAACTTAGATTTCCTAAATGGTACATGAACCTTAAGCCATTTTAGGGTTAGTTTCGTCCGTCCTTCAGGTAAAAGAGCCCTCAACCTAGTACCTACTTAAATGATCACGGGACTTGGTAGCCAGGGTGATAAAAAAAGTAACTATACTTGTAGTTGCTTATAACCCTAATTAAGGTACTTATAACCCTACTTACTAAGTCTCACGACCCTCCAAGTATAGGAACTAGAGCCATAGACCCGCAGACGCCTGATTAGGCACGTGGACTCCCGGACTACTTGTTCCCCCTGACTGCTGTAGATACTACCCTACTTGGAGGGGCAGGGGACTTAGTAAGTAAGGTTATAAGTGGGTTATAAGTAGGATAACCTCACGTAGGGGACTTATAACCCCAATTATTACCTACTATGTCCCATGATCCTTTAAGTAGACCCTAGAATCTCTAATTCCTATGAACCCTAAACCCCAACTCCAAAACCCTAAAGCCCTAAACCCTTGCACCGCTCCCCTAAGACACCGGGACCCTTGTAGTGACATCCCATGCCTTCGGCAGCCTTACCTGTGCCCCCAAAACCGACCCGTTTTAAGGAACTGCCATGAAAGGAACACCAAAAAGGTAGGGTTTTTAAACCCTAAACCCCTAAAACCCTAAACCCTAAATCCCTAAAACCCTAAACCCGAAGCTCTGTAGGACTTAGGGTAGACCCCAAGGTGCCGGAGTTGCGGATCGCGAAGCCCTAGCCGCCTTGGCGGCCTCTCCACCAGAGCCGGAGAGCTTGCAGACGGCGGAGGACCTCAAGGCGGGAGGCTTCGGTTTGGGGTTTAGGGTTTAGGGTTTAGGGTTTAGGGTGGGTTCCTTTAATGCATCTATAAGGGTCCCTGTTGAGGGGTCTATAAGGGTTCCTTTAAGGGGTCTCTTTTTAGGGCTTTTTGCTGCTTCGGTTTGGGGTTCCTTTAAAGGATCTGTAAGGGTCCCTGTTGAGAGGTCTATAAGGGTTCTTTGAAGGGGTCTATTTTGGGGCTTCGGTTTGGGGTTCCTTTAACCTATTGCCCGTAAGCTCCACTTTTCAACTTTTGGTGTTCCTATGGGGTAGTCGATTCTGAAAGTTTCAACTTTTATTCCCTTGCGTGTTGGGCCGGTGAGTTCAAGGATCTATAAGGGTTCCTTTGAGGGTCTATAAGGGTTCCTTTACGGGGTCTATTTTTGGGCTTTTTGGTCTTCGGTTTGGGGTTAGGGTCTCGGGATTTTTGGGTTGAAAAGATGCAAGGTTTAGGCTTTATGATTTAGGGTTTGGGCGCTTTAGGATTTCGGGTTGGGGTGCATACATAGTAACATAGACATACTGGCATACTGACATACATCGCTGTCAAAACATACCCAGCAACAGACGTGCCGTACAAGTAGCAATTCTGCCTGCGTCAGGCTCAGAAAGGCTATTCCCAGAAAGCAAATCCCCCCGGAGCACACGCCTTCATGACCAAATGGCGTTTGAAACGCAGGGTAGCTTAAGGGGTTTTGGAGTCTTTGTGTAACAGACAAGCACACCGCCTAGCATCATAGGGATCCTTAGGGGTGTAGGGGGGAGGGGTGTAGGGGGCTATATTTCCTTAAATAGGCCTTATTAGTCCTTATTATGGGCCTTAAGGCCCCCTACCCCCCCTCCCCCTACACCCCTAAGGATCCCTATGAGCCTAGCAGTCACCGAGCCGATTGTGTCAGGACTCGCCCGAAGCCTCCGGCGAAGCTTCGGCAGAAGCTTCTGCCGAAGCTAGGCGGAGAGCTGCTGATCAGCTGAGGGAGCTGGATGAGCTTTTGGAGGTCGGGTGTTTCTAGGGTTTAGGGGTTTAGGGCAAAGTTAGGGGTTGTTTAGAGCTTTAGGGTTTTGGGCAAAGTTAGGGGTTTAGGGCATAGTCAGGGGTTTAGGGTTTAGTGTTTAGAGCCTTACGGTTTAGCAAAGTTGAGGGTTTGCGGTTTTGGAGTGTTCAAACCCCACTCATTAAGGCCCCTACATCATAGTACGCTTGTAGTATTCCCTAAGGTATCCCTTATAGACCCCTTTAAAAGGAACCCTATTCTAAGTATTAAGGCCCGTCCTCTTTTCGTGTTGCAGGTTTTGAGCTTTGGGAGGTCTGGAGCTCGGTTCTAAGACGGTGTTCGCTTCGAGTTTTGCATTGGTACAGAGTTGTGATGAGTACCCATCATGAGTAATGTAGACGCGTGATGAAGAGTCCCCGCCTCAATAAGGATTGCACGAGAGATCCTGATCAGAGCTCTCAAATCCTAGTTGGGGCCGTCAAAGACAGAGGGTTGGGGAGCCTTTTTGCCTGGTCGGTCGTTTTGGGCGGAGTGCTTGGGTTTCGGGCTTAAGGTTTAGGGTTTATAGGGCTTAGGATTATTGTCCAGAAGTTTTGCATTTCAATATTCTAGTTGTTCATGTTGTCTAGGGTTCTGAACCCCAAACCCTGGAAAGCCCCTTTAGTGCCCTTGTAGATCCCTTATAGTCACCCTTATGGTCCCCTTTCAAGGAACCCTAAACCTTAGAAGCTGCCCCCACCCTGTAATAGTGGTATTGTAGGAACACTGGTTTAGGGTTTCGGGTGTAGGGATTCTGGGCCCATCGGCGCCCCCTGCAGGATGAGCTCATCGAAGACGAGGCGCTCACGGCTGTGGTCCAACCGGCTTGGATTCAGGGTTTATATAGGGTTTAGGGTTTGGGTTTAGGGTTTAAGGGCTTAGTGTTTGGGGTTTAGGGTTTAGGTATTGTGCTCTTTAATACATGGTGCAATGCTGGTTTCACGTCGTATGACTATATTCTAGGCAGTGAGCTGGGATCTGGTCTGGCTTTCTTATGACGACTGTACTTTGGATGACTGCTACTTGGTATTGACATATGCTGATTGCAGAACCTGGCATGACGATGGTGTCACCAAAAACATACTAATCATCGAGGCTCATATCCCTAGTCAGGCTGTAGGGTCCCTCGCTTTGAGGATTGAGGGCTTGCGGCTCTACCCTAAGGCCCCATAGTAGTTCCTTGTGAGGATTACCTTATAGGATTCTGAATAGGAACCCCAAAAAGGAACTACTATGGGGCCTCCTTAGGGTAGGGATTGTAGTGCATTAGAATTCACTGCATGTGGGTTTTAGGGCCTAGATTCCGTCAGCCCTCAGCCCTATCGTTCCATACCCGAAACGAAACTTCCTGACAAGCCGAACCTCAAAGCACCTGCAGGCGAAACCCACCCCAGCCCCGTCTAAAAGTCGCACCCTGCACCCTCCCCAGAGACTCCAATATCCCTTAATTAAGGAATATACCTTAAATTATCGTAGGATACCTAATATGATTTAAGGAATATTCCTTAATTAAGGGATTATCCCTTAATTACGGAATATGCCTTAAATTATCGTAGGATACCTACATAATATGATTTAAGGACTATTCCTTAATTAAGGGATCTTGGAGTCTCTGGGTCAGGTCCATGCAGTTCAGCAACAGGCGATCCTGGCTGGAGTTGGCGCCACTTCCCGGGATGAGCTGCTTTGAGCTTTCCGCTGGCCGAGAGGACGGCGCTTCGGGCTTAAAGGGTCATGGGACTTAGCTCTTTAAAGGGATCTATAGGGTTCCTTAAAGGGATCTATGGGGTTTAGGGTTTAGGGTCTACTTAAAGGATCATGGGACTTTGTAACTGGGGTTATAAATAAAGTAACTATGCGTATAACCACTTATAACCCCAATTAAGGTACTTATAACATTACTTACTAAGTCCCATGATCCTTTAGGTGGTTTTGCTTATGTGCCTCTTTGGGGCCCTGCTTGGGGGTCCTTCAGTTTGGGGGGGTGGGTTTAGTTGGAGTAGTTTCGATCTGACGGTTTACCTAGGCCCCCCAAGTACCCTCTAAATGTACCCCAAATACCCACTATTAAGGACCATAGGGGCTCTATTAAAGGGTACTTGGGGGGTGCTGTTAGCTTTGGGGTCCTACTCTTCGGGTTTAGGGGATAGGGGTTGCAGACTTGAGGTTGGTTGTCCTGCCGTCCGTGGGCAAATCTTGCACTACCCATTGCAAAAACGCGCCTTTGATGCCGACAGGTGCGTGGTGGTCGTAGTTAATGCTGCGCCGCCTTTCAGAAGCAGTGGCAGCCATACTTGCTGGGATTGCATCGGATGCTCTAAGGCGAGAGACTGAATCCCAAGATAGCTTAGCGTCCTTAAGGTACTGACGGGGTTCTTCCATCAGTTGTAGCAATTGTAGTATACAGTTTCTTCTTCAAGGTAATTTTAGGTGCTGGGTAAGGGTTTAAGTTTCGGGAGGGTTCAGTGGTTTATAGCCTAAGGCCGAGGGCATCAGGGTTTCAGGCCTTTCATGGGGACTTCAACAATTCAAGCCCGAAATCCCTGAGGTGTTGCTCTTTCAGGATTTGGGCCTTGCTGTAGGTTGCGGGACTTGGGGAGGACTCCGTCTCAGCAATCCTTGAATTAGAACGGAGGTGCCGTAACCTTAAACTAGTCAGAGAAATACATACGTCCATACATCATACACACATGCATGCGTACATGAATACATACATACATACATACATCCATACATACATACATACATACATACATACATGCAGACATACGTACCCCAGGCGCATGCCGCTGCTCTGCAAGGCGCATGCGGCGCCAAGCTTCATGGACCAAGGCAAGCGAGCAAGGCAGCACAGACTAGATCCTGAATCCTGAGCCCCCCATGTCCAAATCCTAGGCCAAAGAAAGTCTCAATATCCTAAAGCTCTAGGACCTGGAGTAGGCCCTTATTCCCTTTTTTTTAGGGTTCAGGTCCCCTTATAAGCCCCTTTAAACCAAAAAGGGCACCCTTCTTATTCCTAAGCTACTCTTGGGTCTAGAAGTTTCAATATCCTAAAGCTCAAAACATCCTGAAGATTGAATCATGGCGAAGCAAAATATAGCCCGAAACCCTGAAGCTTGAAACTGTACACGGCTCCAAACCGCCCGCGACCTACTAATCAGGACCACTGAGTTTGGGGTTTAGGTCTAGGGTTATAAGCTTTAGGACACAGCCACGACCCCGAAGCACAAATCTTATTGGCTGTAAGCTCAACTTTTCAACTTTTGTGGTTCTTATGAGGTAGTCGATTCTGAAAGTTTCAACTTTGATTCTTCTGGGTTTTGGGCCAGTGAGAGATATGCTTGCGAGGTGGCCGTCTGCTGCCACATCCTTGTCTGGAAGACCTCCCAGGTCAGACCGCTGTTCGTTGAATTCTCCTCTCGGTGGCCGCATGTTTAAGGCTTTCATCGAAAGCTCTGTGCGTAAACTGGTGTTTCTGCGGCACTCGGGGAATGTACCCTAAACCCTAAACTAAACCCTAAAACCCTAAACCCCTAAACCCTAAACCCCTAAACCCCTAAACCCCTAAACCCTAAACCCTAAACCCTAAACCCCTAAACCCTAAACCCTAAACTAAACCCTACACCCTATTGATCTGCTGAAGCGGCTGAAATGTCTCCACCTTCCGGCTCGGAGTAGTCCTGGGTTCGCCCTGTCACAGATGTGCAGCGCAATTAATATCGGGGCCTTAATAGAATAGGGTTTTGGGGCCCATTTTGCTGAACCCCCAAAATAGTATAGGTAGTAGATGATGCCAGCACTGAGTCATTGTGAAAAACTCATCTCTAACCCTAAGCCTTAAACCCGAAACCCTATAAAAGCACTCATTGCTTGTCCGATCTGTAACCCTCAACCCCGAAACCCTAACCCTAAAGCTCAAAGGACTCGTATTTCAAGGGTTTTGGGGCTAAAGACCATAACCATAATCTACAAGGCTTTTGGGCCATTTCGAGCCTTAGGGTAAAGCAATCCTTCGTTGTCCGATCTTTAGCCATGAGCCTGCGCTGGGACTCTGCGTCTTCACCCAGTGGAGGCTTTCCGCCCGCGCCTGGAGCCCCAGCACCTACTTCAAGGATCATGGGACTTAGTCAGTAAGGTTCCTTAAAGGGTTCCCTTAATAGGGGTTCCTTAAAGGGATCTATAGGGTTTAGGGTTTAGGGTCTACTTAAAGGATCATGGGACTTAGTCAGTATGTTATAAATTGGGGTTGTAAGTCCCTTAAGTGGTGTTATCCTAATTACTGTATAACCTACTTATAACCTTACTTACTAAAACCCATGATCCTCCGAGTAAATTTGAGATGTGTGACAGCAGTGTCGGGGCAGCAGCTGTTGTTGTGTGCACGTGTGGTACTGTGCCTGAACCTAAACCCGAAACTCCTGAAGCCTAAACCAAGGCCGACCTTATTTCCGGGTCCTACTTACAAGAAGGATCCTACTATTTAGGCTACTATTATTAGGGTTTGGGCTACTATTATTAGGGTTTGGGATCCTTCAACGCCTATGAACCCCTACACCTGAAACCCGAAACCCTGCACCCCAAATCCCTCAACCCTAAAACCCTCAAAAGCGCTAAACCTTACGACGGAAACAGCGGGGGGGGGGGTTGTGCAAGGCCTGGGTCTCCCTGAAGTTGTCCTGGAATTTCCGAGAATAGGGGTTCCTTTAAAGGGCTCTATAAGGGTTTAGGGATTTTCCAAAAACAAGGGATACCTTTTTGGGGTCCACACAATGAGGATCCTACTATTTCGGGTATTATCTAAACCCTAAACCCCTAAACCCTAAACCGAGGGGTCCCCCATTTTCAGATGGCTGTCAGGCTGCAAGTCCCGTGTATGTTTCAGGGTTTAAGGTTTAAAGGTTTCGGGCTTTAGGTTGTTGGGGCTTGAGGGTTTGAATGTTTAGGGTTTTAAATTTTGGAGTTTTAGGTTTTTGGGTTTAGGGGTTTAGGGTTTAGGGAGTCTGCGATTTCATCGGGCCTACATACCCATCACTTAACCGCGAAGGTGTTTCTGATGTCTGGCTTTGGGGTGTAGAGCTCTGCGTGTATATAGTTATACATCTGTTCCTACACTCTTTTGGGTGGAGTGTCAGGGCACGAGGGTTTAGAGTTTAGGGACCCAAGCGGGTCAAGCCGCTCCAGGCAAACGGCCCCGAAGAAGAAGGCCAAGAAGAAGCCCAAGCAAGCAGCGAAGGTGCGGGGCTGAGGACGTGTTCAGGTAGTCTGAACTCTGAACCCTAAACCTCGGTCTTCTTCCAGCTGGAGATTGCGATCTGGGGTTGGGCTGGAAGAACCCTCAACCCTAAACCCTAAAACGGTCTGTGGCGTCATGTTTGGGAGAACCCTAGGACAATATCAGGTAGGACGCCCTACTCGAAACCTCAACCTCCCCAAACCCGCAAGCTTTTGATTGCATTTGCTGGCGTAGGCTTCACGAGATTTCTTCTGAGATGGTGGGTGTCCACCAGTGATCGCAGTTCGCAATATCTCACATGGTCCAGGATGTACGGATTTTGTTCAGTGACTTCGACTCCCTGAAAGGCATCTTTGGCCGTGGCTCTGCCAGAAACTGAAGATGACATACTTATGCAACCAGCACCTGCACCCAATTACAGAGACACTTGACTCTTAGGAATTATGGTTTGCTTTTCTTGTAACCTATAGGAACTAACAAGACCCTAGTCGTAGAGTAGGTAACCTTTAACATTTTTTGGGTAGTATAGTCCCTATAGATCCCTATATACCCCACAAAGATTAACCTTTAGTTCCCCAAAATACCCGACAAGTAGGAGACTATTCGTTGTACGGCTGATGATATAAATCCTGCATTACCCATAATAAGGAAGATGTCATATTTCCCACAGTTTTCGGTCCTTTAGTTAATGCTGGATTTATATCATCAGCCCTAAACCCTAAACCCTAAAACCCTATAGATCCCTTTAAAGGAGCCCCTTAAAGGTACCCTTAAAGATCCCCTTAAAGGTATCATCAACAGTATTCTGGTTAAGGACATGGCAGATGACGACATGACCTCGGCTTTCTCTTACGACCTCGAGAAGCTCCAGGTGATGAAGGCGAAGACCATGTATGAGATGGTTGAGGACACCCCTAGGGAATTTAGGGTTTAGGGTGCGGACATCCCTAAACTTAGGGTTTAGGGTGAGGACATCCCTAATTTTAGGGAATTTAGGGTTTAGGGTCTAGGGTGAGGACATCCCGAAACTGGCCCTAAACCCTAAGCCCTAAGCCTTAAATGGTATGAGATGGTTGAGGACATCCCTAAAGTGGCCCTAAACCCTAAACCCTATACACCCTAAACTTGAATCCTAAACCCCAAAAAACCCCGAAGCCTTAGACAGTATGAGATGGTTGAGGACATCGATGCCGGTAGTGGCCCGGTGAAGCTGCTCTTCCTTACCAACATGCAGGCGGATTCTATCAAGAGCAGCTCGAAGACTTTGCGCAACTGGGCTTTGAAGTACCATACTTTAATACTTTTTTCGTAACGGAACCCTTATGAAATAAAAGTTTATGCTTTTTTCTCCTTGGTTACTTAATTAAAAGCCCAGGCAAGCTGCTCGAAGCCTTTGAGATTCCTCAGCCGAAGCTGGTCATCAATTTGCTTACCTCTTCAGGCCTCCGGAATTTCCTCAATTTGTTTCCGGCAAATTGCGCGATGTTTGGGAATGAGTCATCGTCGCAGCTCAAGAATGATGCGCCACCTTTTCTCAGCGCAGAAGAGGAACATCACGTGCTGACACAGCTGGACACATTCATGTCAGATGTGCTTCTACCACTGGCAGCGTCCACGCAGGCACTCATCTTGACTTGCGCGGTGTCGGGAGAGTGCGCACTGGCCGGCGCACTGTCGCGTGCCTTCAGACAGCAGCAGGCAAGGTGGGGGCCATCCCCTCCTTTCACAATCCTCTACACCACGGTGATGACCCCATTGCTGTATCTGAACTCGGATCCAGATGCTTACTGGCGAGCTTTGCGCAGGAAATCTAAATCTTGGAGCAGCCGCGACCGGACACTCCTCGAGATGGTGCATGCCGAAGGATTCCAGGGGTTCTACCCAGGGAGCACGGATCTAAATCACGATTTGGATAGAGATGGCTGTTGCTTTCTGATCGTTGACCAAATGGGCAGCACCCGCAAGCACTTTGACGCCAAGCCGGGGAATGAACTCAGAAACGAGCTTGTGCGCTTCCTCAGCAGCACATTACCATCCATTGCATTGAGAACTGGGTACGTGGCCAAGTTCAACTCGACGACAGACAAGACATGGCAGGTATGCTTGAACCAGGCAGGGTGTCACAAGTCGTCGGTACAAGCAGTCTTGTTGAAGCCCTGTGGAAGTGATGGGGAAAGTGAGTTGGACAGGTGGGGTCAAACTTGTGTGCAAGTTGCAGGTGGCAGGAAGGTGGGTTTCGCGAACAAGCCGGTTGCAGAGCTTCCAATCAACGTCAAAGGATAAGGAACCACTGTAACCTTTCGCTGCCAGCATGCAGCAGTGTGGTACGGATACATCATAAAACCGTCAGAAATAAAGCCGTCCACGTTGCCCCATGATAGGGACAGTTTGGCAGTTGGCGGACGTTTGCTACTTTCAATAGGGGTTTGGGGTCGGCTAGGACTCTTCCCCGTGCCTATGATCTTGTTGTATATACATAGCCTGCGACTTGTCAGTCATACGATAAGGAAGAAAGTAAGATAGAAATCCGGGGCTCGGTTTTTCTGCAAACCCATGTGGGTTTACCCCGTATATAAGGGTTGCATTTTTGGTCTCGGGTTCCGGGTTTGTGGCCATAAGCACGAAACCCGAAGCCTAAGCCCTAAGTTCCAGCCCTAACGCTGACAACCAAACCTAATTAGGTCCATGCCGGAACCGAGCTGCTGCTGCTTGATTTGCGCCCGCGCCCAATGGAGGTTCCAGGTGGTGGCCAATGGGTGTCGCGCGCGCAGTACCTAGGCTCTTCAGCAATATCCTTTTGTTTTTGTTGGGTTTCAGGGTTCCCCTGTTCAGAATTACTAGGAAAAAGGGTACCCTCATTATTCAGGCGCTACTGGGTAACCTAGGTTCATAGAAGCTGCATGGGCGAAGCTCGTGGAGGGCTGCGATGCCCTGCTTGCAGAGGGAAAATGCGATTCTCTCGATGTCTGTAACGTTGCTTATGCCCACCATGCTTTATATCATTTCCCGGAGAAAGATGATGCCCGTGCAGGGTTCATGCAGCAGAGAAGAGTCATTCCTCTACACGAGGCGATTAAGGAAGCTCGCGCAGAACGCCAGCATCAAGTCAGTTCTGTCGACCTCGATGAGGACCGGTGGGAGGCAACAGATGCTCAGGTGATGGACATCGCCCGACGTCTGGCAGGCCGCGTGCTGCAAGACTGCAGGAAAGCACTAGGGAGGCCCCTATCTGACGAGTTCGAACAGATATATGACAAAAAGGCTGTCGAACTCGCCTCTCAGATACGGAGTGTGCTGGTGAGCCCGCAGGCACACCAAGTCAACATACATGACATGGCCGAAGCCAAGCGAATCGTCAATAACTTAATTCAATCCGATCGGCTTCCGAGGACGAATTCATTGGAAGGTTTGCTGTTGATGCAGCAGGCTTGGTGCGAGTGCGATGTAGCACATCACTTGGCGAACAGGTACAAGATACAAACGAAAGTCTTGTATGTGTGTCAGCTGCTGCTGGCATGGCTCGTGATCTTGTTTTCGCAAGTTCAGCTGGGAGCCACTTCATCCTTTGCTTCCTCAGACATCGTTTTTGTACTGGCAGTTCTGCACGGGGCCGTCGTGTCGGTCGAGGGGTATCTCAGGCCCAAGCCGAAATGGCAAGCATTAAGGGGCGGAGCCACTGCACTCGAGTCGATGATGTGGCTGTATCGCACTCGTGTTGGGCAATTCCGCATGGGTCCGGCGCAAGATCCTCGAAATCCTGAAATCGTCTTTTGCAGGCAGCTGAATGAGTGGACGGAGGATCTTTTTGCAGCTGGTGATTTACAGCGCAGTGCGTGGAGTAAGTCTTTTTCGTCATCCATCCATAGGCACCAGCAGTGTGAAGGGGACCCGGATAGAAACGAAGCTGCAGTTGAGGATGCCGCCATAGATGATCATTATTCACCCGTGCAGCCAGATTTGTACATTAGCTTCCGGCTGATGCGAAGGATGGAGTGGTATCAGAAGAGGCTTCCCACCTACATTTTTCATGCCTGGGTGTTCAAGCTTCTCGTTCTGTCCTGCACTGTTGCATGTGCCGTCCTCGCCCGATTTGGTCAGCCGACGGCTGTTGTGATCATCACTGCTTTCTCATCCAGCAGCACGACATGGTCTGAGTTCGTTGATGCTGGAAGCAAGGTGGAGCGTTATTCACGTGCTGTCCGGACTATGTCCCGGCTGTTGAACTGGTGGAAGCACTTGACCGAAGTGGAGAGGGCTTCCATGGAGAACATCGCCAGGCTGATAATAGAAACGGAGCAGGCCATCGCGAAGGAGCAGGCAAACTGGATGCCCAGCCATTCCGCAGGGACTGTAGAGACTGGGGGTAAGCCTCCTCCAGAAGCCCAGAATGCCCCTAGAGAGGTGCCTGAAGCCAGGCCCAGGATTTGAGGCTGTGAAAAAGCCACCTTTCGGGTTCAGGGGTTTTGGGTTCAGGGTGTAATACGGGTTTAGGGTTAAGGCAGTGTAGCAGCTTCGCAGGGGTGCTTCAAGGAGCTGTGGGGGGTGTCTGCTTAGTTTAGTTCACAGGTGCGCAAACACCCTAAACCTAGTTTATGTACTCCGTATTCCATGTGATGCCCATTTTCCCACTCCTTCGGCCTCCGCGCCGCCTCACCAGAACAAGGCGTGTTCTGTTGTCTACGGCCACTGTTCGCAGGGTGTAGTTAAGGATGTTTAAGGTGCTCTGCTGCAATTATTTTTGTGTTACATCCCTCTCCCTCTCCTCTCCTCGAGGTACCCAACATTTTCGGAAACTCCCATATGCGTCACGTTCCAGATGCTGCTGGGCAGGTCTCATGCGGCCGTCGCAAACGTGGACAAGGAGCCTGGCATACAACCTTACACCCTAAGTTATTGAATCGCAAAGCCCAGAACCCCAAGCCCTAAACCCCCAAAAATAAATCCCAAACCCTGGGCCCGAGTCCCAAAACACCCTGAAAAACCACCACACAAACCTTGCAGACACTAACCCAAGGAATCCCTCAGGGTTTTGGGGTTTGACCGAAGAAACCTTCCGACCCAAAGCGAACCAATCTGCTCAAACCTGAGAGATAGCAACAACAACTCTGAAAGAGTCATGTCGAAAAGTATCTAGTAACTAGTATTTCGGGCCATATCGGGTTACGTAAGCGGTCTGGTCGGTGAACTGTGCAGAAAGGAAAGTCTGGGGTTTAGGGTTCTGACCGTGTGGCAGTCTGTCCTGCTATTTGGGTTTCAGCATGTTGCTTCATTACTGTCTTCTGACATGGTTAGGGTGTTTTGTTCATGGTAGTTGGTGATATACAGTGGCAGCGTTTCGGAATTCGGAACCCAGTACAACACAGTGCAGTGAGCGATGTGGTAGAACACAACATCATGTGTGACATTGCAAGAATACGAGAGTAAGTGTTCCAAAACACTCATGACCCTAAGGGTCCATGTACTCATATAGTATATATATTGGACTCAAAGTACTCCCTATATAGGTACATTGGGCCCAAAGTCTATGCTATATGGGTACATGGACCCTTAGGGTGAGTCAACTTTAGATTGATAGCATTGCCACGTATTAGTAAGCCGAAGCCCTAAACACCACTCGCGTCTTTGTATACATTCCTAATTCTGGATTCTAATAATTTCGCCCAAAAGGCATAGCAAACCCCTGTAGATCCCTTAAAGGAACGCGTAAAGGGACCTCCGAATTGCCGTAGAAGAAGTGCTATAATATGGTACCCTACAGCCTAGCCCCAAAATGACCGGGACAAACGCTGAACACCTTACGCTAAGGCCTTCAGGATGCGAGATTCTGAGGTGGCTGTGGCAAAGCAGAGAAGTGGAAAAGCGATGCCGCACAGAAAGGGACCGCAACAGTTGATAACAAGGGCCACAGTTTAGGGTTTAATATAGGGGCATAAATAATTACCTATACTATTTTGGGTGGGGGTTCCTTATTAGGACGATAGTACAACATACCCCCAAAGCATATTGGGGGCTTTGATAGCCTTTCGACTCGCCCGTTTTCGGCTAGAGTAGATCGTTCCTTGTTGGGTCGCAGGGGTGGTGCTTGCAGGATTTAGTGCGTCCGGTGTGTACGTGGTTCAGGGTGTTGTTTTGAGGCTTCGGTTTAGCTTTGGGATCCGCAATGATGATGCTGGTGGTGGTGGTGGTAGTGGTGTGGTGGTGGTGGTGGCGGCGGCGGCGGTGGTGGTGGCGGTGATGGTGGCGGTGGCGGTGGCGGTTGTGGTGGTTGTCTTCATCTTCATCAGCAGCATCACGATTATCTTCGTGCCCATCTGCATCTTCACTGAAACTTTACACTGATATTCATCCTCAGGGTCACTGTGGTCATGACCATGACCTTTTCAATCGCTTGCTTGTCTTCATCATTAGGGTTTAGGGATTAAGGGTTTAGGGTTCATGATTACTGTTGCTTTTGCTGCTATGTTTGTCGGCGTCGTTGTTGACAAAACAAATCGACTCACGTGGCTCACAGGGCAAGCTCAGGCATCGCATGTGCGTCCGATGGTGCATTCCCGCCCCTCCCAAGCAAACGCTCTCTCGTCCCATAGGGCTCCGACCGACTTCTCATTTCTACCCTCTGCCCCGTCCTCCGGCTCCCGTCCGTCTGCGTCTCGTTGAAAAAGACACCATGGCCGCAGCTCCCGAGGAAGAAGCTCAGGACCTCTAGCAAGGGCTCCTTTCAGGGATCTATAGGGGTTTAGGGTTCTGGGTTTAGGTTAGGATATAAAGATCCCCTATACCTAGGTTTCGGGATTTGGGGTTTAGGGCTTAGGGTTGAAGGGGTTTAGGGTTTGGCATTTAGGGTTTAGGGTTTCGGGAGTGCCGGTACTGTGGAAGGTTCAACAGCAGCAAGCAATTCAAGCTACCATAGTAGGGATCTATAGTAAATAATAGGGCTTCCTTATCATGGTAAGTTATATTAAGTTCCTTAACAAGAACCCAGTAGTTAGTCATTCAAGCATGTTCGCACGAATCAAATATTGATGCGACTCGTAAGCTGGAAATAGCAATGTCTGGTGAATTACTAGGTTCAGGATTTGGGGTTTAGACTTGAGGATGTACTTGGAGGATCATGGGACTTAGTAGTGAGGTTGCAAGTGCCTTAAATTGGATTATAAGTAAGTATAAGTATAGTTACCTAATGTATAACCCCAGAAGCTCAGTCCCATGATCCTTTTAGTAGGGTTAAGGTTTTGGGCTTAAGGGTTTAGGGTTTTAGGGTTGATCTACTCCACCTTCAGCTAGTGCAGATACTGCATGCTGAACAGGATGGTTGGCTTAAGCGAGTCGTTGCGATGAGTTCATCTTCAGGACAAGAACGGTGAAAGGTTCAGGCTCGATGCCAAGGTCTTCGGACACCAAACCCACAGCTAAACCCTAAACTGGAGCTTTTGCGCATGCCGGTTGTTGCGGTACTCAGGGAAGCCGAACCCCTTGCTTGAAGGGAGATCATAACAAACTTTCCCTGAAAAGGAGCTTTCTAAGCCCTATAGACCCTCAAACCCGAAACCTCAACTGTGCACCCTTACATTCCGTTTTCAGGGGTACTAAATTCTTCCGTTCTTCCGTCAGGCACCCTCCACCCCAAACCGTAGGCGGGAATATTCCCACCCTTGAGCCCTCGATCCTGAACAGTGTTACACCCCATGCCTATACACCCTGGATTAAACCCAAAGCCTTAAATCCTAAACCCCAAACCCTAAACCCTAAACCCAAATCCTAAACCCCACTTTGTGGAGTCTCTGTGTTCTCAGCTCGCAGGACATCTTCTACGTGTGCGAGAAGGCACTGAAGACCGTCAAAGAGTGCCTGGGCGCTCTTCGAGCTAAGCCCAAACAAAACCCTAAACCCCTGAACCCAACCCCTAAACACCTAAACCCAAACCCTAAACCCCTAAACCATCCTAAACCCAAACCCTAAACCCCGAACCCTAAACCCCCAACCCCAGACCCAAAAAGCCCTTAAACGCTAAATCCAAAAACCCTACCCTGAGTTTCAGTGTTCCCAGAAGGGGTCTAGGGCTTGTGGATTTTGCTGCTTTTTTGTGGGGGGGTGGGTGGGTGGGTGGGGGGGGTTGGGATGCTAGGTTGTAGGGCTCACGGTGTAAACTTTCTGGGTAGGGCTTCAGGCTTAACGTTTCAGGGTGCTTTTGTGCGTGTTTTTTTTCCGGGGCGCGGGTTTTGGAGATTAAGGCTTAAGGCCTTAGGTTTGGGGTTTGGGGCTTGAGTGTTCAGGGGTTCGCGAGTTTGACGCTGCATCCCCTGCAAGGCCACGTGTAGCTATAGTATAAAGATACCGCCAAACCCTATTCTAAGCATTTAAAGCCTGTACAAGCACAACAGCACAGTCAATGCCTTGCAAAAATAGTTCTTACAGCCCTAGTCAAAACTGAAGCCCCTGATATCAAGACTCTCGTGATTCCTCCGTGCGACTAAGGAAGCTCGAGTATCTCGGCTGGAATGGTGCAGGGTTTAGAGTTTAGGGTTCATGACGACATAGAGTTTAGATCTCAAGGGTTTTGAGATTTGCAATGCTCGCTGCAAGAAAGGTAGCAACAGCAGGACCCGTTCTGGCCTTGAGGAGTTTAGGGTTTATGTAGGATTCCGGATTTATGGTTTGCGGTTTACGGCGCTTCTGCTTTTAAATCCAGGGTTGAGCATTTGGGCCTAGTCTGCGCACCTGTCTTGTACTTGCAATCTTGCATTATTGAGGTTTTGGGGTAAATCGCTTTGGCCCTAAATCCTGAAGGGTACTTCAATCCAGGAAGGGCGAAGACATCACGGAGGACCTGGTGAATGAACTCACATTGCCAGACAAGGCGTCACAGTCACTCTGGCCTCAGTTTAAAAAGGGATGGCTAGCTCTTTGGAGATTCGCAGGTTTCGACCATGTTAATCATGCTCGTGGTGATGGTGATGATGCTGACGATGACTACGACTCTGTCCGTCGCATGCGTTTTGTGTTGGTTATCGTGGTGCTGGCGGTGCAGCTGCTGTTGCTGGTGCTGGAGCTGGTGCTGGTGGCTGCCGCCGTGGTGATGCTGCTGGTGATGTCGATGGTGAGGATGGCAGCGATCACGATTCTCTTGATGGGTGGTCCTGACGTCTTCAGCGACGCATAGCGATGCTATGATGGTGACTGTAAGTCTCAGGTGTGCCAAATCCTAAACCTTAACTTAGATCTGCAATCCCGAAGCGCTAAGCTAAAGCCCGCAGCATCATAATTAGACGCACCAAAGCACGATCATGCTGTCCTACTCGTATCAAATTAGATGCCTTACCTACATGGGGAGTTTTTCTGAGAAATTTTCACATGGCGGACCATGGGTAATGTAGTACTGAAGGAAGAACCCAGGAAAATTCTATGAGAATGCGTACGGCAAGCTTCTCTAACCCATTATATCGAAGATTTGCTTCAATGAGGTAGGTGTTGCAGCTTACGCGCTTCCCTTCACCAGAAGATCGTCCTTGTTGACCCACAGGGTCTCAACCCTTCACCCCAAACTCGAAACCCTTAACTTTCAATCCAAAACCCTCAAAAGCCCTCACATCCATGGGTCATGATCTACAAGTTCTGAGGGGGCTGCAAAGCAGTTCAAACCAATGCCTTCCCTATGTGGGATTTCCGTGGGCGGATGCAAAAGAGGCGCTTAACAAAAAGCCTCACATCTCGTTGCATTAAACCCTAAACAATGACGTGGGATCCGGGCAGGTGGCTGATGAGGAGATGATGGTCCCCGTGGATATGCGCGGTGTGGGCGAGGACGTTTTGAAGCTGGTCTGAGGTTTCGATTTCAGGCTCTAAGGTTTTGTAAAATTTGAGGTCCACGGTGTTTCAAAGTTTAGGGGATTAGTTTTTCTGGTTTTATTGATTTTAAGGTTTTGCGGCTTGGGAGTTCTGAGGGCCCTTTGTTCCCTGAAGGCCTTCTGCCCTGAGCCTTTAAGCCCTGAATGAGACTCTGGGCTCTTGAAGCTTAGACTTAGACAAAACCCCTAAATCCGAAACCCTAAACCAGTGACAAGCTCGTTGGGTGCAAAAGGTCGCACTTCTCAGTCCAAGTCCCTAAACCCGTAACCCCTGAACCCTAAACCCCAAACCCCGGAACCCGAAGACCTAAAGCCTAAGCCCATGGGGCTCATATCCAAGCTTGGAAGTATGGGCCCCTGATATAGACCCTTAGGCCTTTTTGAGGGGGTTCTAGGGACCCTTATGAGTCTATACAGGGTATATAGTAGGCATATAAGGATCCCAAGGCCAGACTAGGGGCCCATGGTTTGAACGTTGACCCCAGGTCCAGAGTTTGGCTTTTGAGTTCAGGCTTCGTGTTGGGACTAGGGTTTGCGGTGCAGGTTATGACGTTGAGGGTCTGGGTTTAGGGCTTAAAGCTTCAAGTTTTGCATATTGGTGGGGGATAATTAGCCGTTGGGTTTTCTGGCGTTGGGATGAACCTAAACCTTAACCCCCTAAACCCCAAACCGCATAACAGTCGGCGCCCTTCTGCTGGAGAGACGCTGGGAGGACTACGACGACGTGGAGCAGATGCTAGAGAAGCTCGGCAACAAAGGCCAGAAGGGCTTGTCAATTGCGTACTATGGGGGCCTACAGAATTACAAACACTTTTTTGGGGGGTTCCTTGTTATTATATACTGAGGGTATAATGTGCCCCAAAACCCTATTCTAACTATGTTAAGGCCAAGGTCCCATATCAATTACTTAGAGGGATGAGGGGGCTTCAGTAATGAAGATCTCGAGTCCTGAGGGTGATACGATGTAGGAAAGACTCTGCTTACGCTACTTATACCTGTACGTGTTTGCTCAGCCTCTGACAAGTTGAAATAGCATTCGTGCTGCTATGTGCTTTGTATCTTGCAGCACTTGAGCTCTCAGACCACAATCTGTAAACTTAGCACCTCTTCACAATGTGAGACTTGTACAATCCGAACATGGTATGCAACCGAAGCGCCTGACCTACAAACTCCAAAGCTTCAATCTTCTTCTTGCTCTGAGCCCCATCTACACTTTCTACATGGGCAGTTCTCTAAGTGAGGGTCTGCTTATAACGGTGCCGGACACCTAAAACCGGGAACTCAGTCTAGAGAACTGCCCATACGTGGGTGGAGGAGGGTGGAGGCTTCTGAGTTCAGGGTATAAACGGCTTCCGCAAGGGTTCCATACTTGAAGGATCATGGGACTTAGTAAGTAGGTTATACTTGGCGTTATTAGTCCCCCAAGTGGGGTTATCCTATAACTATAACCTACTTATAACCTTATACTTACTAAGTCTCATGAGCCTTTAAGTAGGGAGGCGTCCCGTACCAAAGTTCAGTGCTCGTCCGCTCCAACGGTTCGGGGTTTGAGTCATTGAGGTTTTGGCAGGGCAAAAGGTTTGCCCTATTCCAAATTCCCCACCTCAGTCCCGCCGCAGAGCCCTGAACTTGCCAAGGCTCGAAACCCTACCCGAGAATCAAGACACAAACCTGTAGTCCTAAAGCGGTAAACCTCGAAGCCCTAAATCTTACTGTAAATCCCAAGGCACCTCAACCCCAAACTCTAAACCCTACGCCGACAAGACCTAAATTCTGAACCTCAAACTGGAAGCCCAAAACTTCCACACTCTGATATGGACGTCTGAAAACAATTTGTAAAGGCATTCCCTTTTGGTCCTTTCTCAAGCTTCAAGTATTCTTTAGTAGACCCCTTCAAAACCACATGAACCCCTGCTTTACAGATCACACAGCAATGCCAGTTAAAAAGCCTGTTGTAATTTTTAAAGCGCTTGTATGAAACTGCAAACCGCAGGCACCGCGGAGGCTTTCATCAAGGCCGCGAGGGGTTGGCAGAAGCCCAATTTTGAAGCAGGTGTTGACAGTGGCTTTAGAAAGGCTAAGAAATGGTTTGATGAAGGCATTTCACTAATACAGGGGCCTTAATAATTACAAAAGGGTTTTGGGGCCCATCATACTATACTTATAATAAGGAACCCCCCAAAAAAATAGTAGAGGTAATTCTTAAGGCCCCTGTATTGCCGGTTTATAAGGATAAGGGTGTCAAGGTTTTGAACGGGTTTACAGTGTCGGTTTGATGTTGGTTTGTGTTAGGGTCTTCACTTATGGTTTGACTACGGGGTTTCGACGTGAGTACTTCTCTAAATGACGGACGGTCCGTTGTAGGGTCCTGTTTGTAAGGATGCCGTACTAGTTTGGGATCGAACAAGGGACCCTAATCTGGAGAACTGCCCAGTTATTTGGGGGTTGTTCTAAATTATGGTCCCTTCTTGGGTGCCTTATATAATAAGGACTATATTACTATAGGGCCCCAAATAGGGACCATAATTTAGAACAACCCCCATTTAGATGTAAGGGGTTCGGGCAGGTGAGGCTCAAGGCTCGGGGTTTGAACCCAATGTTTGGGCGCGCTTTGGGTTTTGGGGTTTACTTAAAGGCTCATGGGACTTAGTAAGTAAGGTTTTAAGTAGGTGATAATGAGGATAACCCCACTTAGGGGACTTATAACCCCAATTATAACCTATACTTACTAAGTCCCATGATCCTCTAAGTACCTGGGCATCACGGCGAAGATGCGCTTTCCTTGGCTAGTACCGAAGCAATTGTTCCCAATCTCTAGACCGGATAGCCATAAGTCAGCAATAGCAATGATAATGGCAATCATAACAGCAATAGGAACCATAGCCGCAAGAATACGACTGACACTATTTTTAATCACTGCGAAACTTCTGATCTTTGCAATACGAGCAATGTCCGTAGTAGCAATTGTAATCATCAGCATATAAGCGATTACTGGTAAGACTGGTAGTATTAACGGTAAGTCGCGACCCGAAACCCCAGCTGTAAAACCTTGAACTTTCACTCACCCAGCCTTTTATGCAGAACCGGGAGTTGCAAGCCTGAACAGCCTCCCAGCGTCAAAACCCTTGTCAGCGTTTGCGCCCCAACCCTCATCCCTAAAGATAGTACAGGGCCCTTGTTAACTACGACAGGGTTGAAGTAGATTCTAGCAACCAGGGACTACAACAGCATATATGATATTTGATGTTTGTTTTGTATTATCCGCATATAATGTAGTTTACGTTGCATGCCATATATATATATACACACACAAATACACATGTTACAGTAATGATACACGCTATACCAAGCATACGTGAAACCTCGTGTCGAGGCTGCGGACTACTTTGAGAAGAACAAAGACAAAGTGCCTGAAGCTGCTTGTGGCTCAGTACCTTAGGGTTCCTTTAAATGGGTTACTATAATTGTACTGTAAGGGTTCCTTTGAAGGGATCTATAGAGGGTTGAGGGTTTAGGGTTTAGGGTTTGGGGTTTAGGGTCTAGGGTTTAGGGTCTAGGGTTTAGGGTATATAGGGCTGTAGCCACTGAAAGATTTAGCGTTTCTAGGGTTTAAGGTCCAGGGTGGCGTTTGTTTACTTGCAAACTGCGGAAGCCAATACCGGTGCCTTTCGCAAAACTATTTGTAGCACAACCCTAAACCCTAAACCCCAAACCCTAAACCCCAAACCCTAAACCCTAAACCCTAAACCCCAAACCCTAAACCCTAAACACCCCAACTTCCCCAAAGCCTAGGCCGGAACTGTGAGGTTCCTTGCAGAGGCCTGAAGCCCCATAATCCCCATAATCCCCATACTGAAAAGGCTCACGGGACTTACCCAGAGGGTCCATACACTACTATTGTGGAATTAGGCCCTAAAAAGAGCATCCCCCTTATGGTTTTGGGGACCTAATTCCATAATAGTAGTGTATATAGGACCCTCTGGGCTTAGCAAGAACCCGCAACTCTAAAGCGCTAAACCCTAGGACCCTCTAGGACTCTGGACTGTAGGGTTCAGGATTTAAGGGTTCAGGGTTGACGGGTTTAGGGTTTAGGTTTTCGGATTTAGGGGTGGGGGTTTCTGGACCCTACTTAAAGGCTCACATGACGTAGCAAGTAAGATTATAAGTAGGTTATAATTAGGATAACCCCACTTAGGGGACTTTTACCCCCGATTATGACCTACTTACTAAGTCCCTTGATCCTTTAAGTATCCAACCCTCAAAAACTGTTGTGGCACACGTGCATAGCGCCAATAAGCCGTTTCTTTCAAGCCCAAACCCGGCCCTAAAGCCCAAAACCCCTTAAACTTCCCTCAACCCCAAAACTTCCCTAACCCTAAGGGTCCAAAGGACCCAATAATCAGGTACTCGGGTTTAGCATATATAGTAGTTATGTAGGTTAGTATTTGGGAGAGTTTATGATTCTTAATTACTTGGACCCTTGGGGTAACTCCTGGACCCTCAACCCGAAAGCCTCAAAAGAGCTCTCTCAGGATCGTCCTGCCCCGATGACGGCGAAGCAGTGGAAGGAGGTGCTCGACCAGGACATCCCGGGCTACTAGAGTCAGGGTTAGGGTTTAGGGCAGTTGCTTTTCAGTAGTTGTGTTTGGGGTTAAGAGTGTTTCGGGGTTTGTATACAGCTTGCTTTGGAATGTTGAAAGGGATTGATATAGCTGTTCAAAGGTCTTGTTACAGCTGCTTGTCTTCTTAGGAGTTTAGGGTTTAGGGTTTCTCAAGAGGGAACAAATCAAGTAGTATATGGCATTAATTAGTTTTGTAGAATTGAGGGTTCCTCAATATGTCTAGATAATTCAATACATCCCAAAATCCCACTGAGCCGCAATGCTATGCCCCAGTTTATTGCTACGTTAGCTATACTTGACGTATCATCGCTCATAGCCCCACTTAAGTTCCTTGAAGCCTTACTTGCTCAGTCGCAAACCTCAGAAGCTTCCCTAGCAAGTCCGTTTTTCGTTAAAACTCGTAAAACTCGAAACCAAAACCCGCAACCCCAAAGCTGTAAACCCTAGGACCCTCTAGGACTCTGGACTGTGGGGTTAGGTTTCAGGGTTGACGGGTTTAGGGTTTAGGTTTGCGGATTTAGGGGTAGGGGTTTCTGCAACCACCAGAGTGTAAGACCTAGACTCCTCGAAACTCGGAATCCCTTCATGAACCGACTGTCAAGCACCGAAATACCTCTACAACCTCGGTCGACCCCAAGGGAAATTTAAAAAATGCCAAAATAAATTACAACACAACGTACACACCGACAAACACTCTGAAACCCAAGCCCCTCACCCTAGAGCGTAAAACCTAAACCAACCCTAAACCCGAAACCCTCTTAGAAAACCACATATACAAATCCATGTCAAAACCCACTTTTGTCTTCTAAAACCTATACAAAAACCGCCATGAGGCCCTGTAGAGACCACCTACACCCTTAAACTAACACACACGCACGCACAGTCACCTCCAAAAAGCCCAGAAACTTACACCAAGCCCTCTAAACAGTTCAAGATCGAACGGAGGCTCCCCAAACCCTAAATCCCCCTATGGAAGCATCTAACGACATACCCCCAAACCTAAACCCTCAACCCTAAACCCCTCAACACTAAACCCTAAACCCCGCACCCTGGACCCTCATAAGCGGAAACTCTACACCCTACACCCTTATAGACTCCTTTACGGAACCCTTATAGATCCCTCTTAAGGTACACCCAAATCCTCGGAAACTCCCAGGGATTTTTTTCCCCGCCAGGATCAACTCCTCGAGGATGGGGAGGAGGAGCTCCTTGACATGGAGGGCGAAGAGGAGGCGCCCAGGTTTAGGGTTTAGGATGGTTTAGGGGGTTTTAAGGGTTTAGGGGGTTTAGGATGGTTTAGGGGGTTTAGGATGGTTAAGGGGGTTTTAAGGGTTTAGGGGGGTTAGGATGGTTTAGGGAGTTTTGCGGGTTTCGGGGTGTAGTAGGGCTTTTTTGTATGATAATAAGAAGAAGAGGCGCCCAGTTTGTTTGGTTTTTGCTTTTTAGTTTGGGGCTTTAGCTTGTTTGTGTAGCTTTGGGTTGTTATTGTTTTTTTACTTTAGGGCTTTCATTTGTTCTGCAGTTTAGAGGCGTTAGTTCGTGTTTTTGAATCAAGTGGGGCTTTAGGTTTCAGTTTGGAGCTTTAGGTTGTTGTATTTTGGGGCTTCAGTGTTTTCATCTAGGGCTCCAGCTTTTTGTTGATTCAGGGCTTTGGGTTTCCTGCTTAAACATTTAGGTAATTTAGGGCTTCTAGTTTTGTTGTTAAATTTAGGGCTTCAGTTTGGTGTTGGGTTTAGGGCTTCGTTTTTTTTGTAATTTGGTGCTTTAGCTTTTTAGACGTAGGGCTTCAGTTTGTTTTACGATAGGGCTTTTGGCTTTTTCGAGTTTAGGGACTTGCGTATCTTCAAGCAGCTTTAGGGCTTTAGCCTTCTCAGTTCAGGTCTTCAGCTTTTTCGTGTTTAGGGCTTTAGGTTGTTTCGGTTGAGGTATATTCTTAGCCGACGGTTTTTGTTCTTTCTGTTTTAGTACTTTAAGGTTTAGGGTTCACCGTTTAATTAGAATAGACTTCTGTCTAGGTCCCCTTTGAGGGCCTCTTTCATGGGTTTATGTGGGTTTACATAGGGGCCTTACGACTTGCAGTAAGCGTTCATTTCAATTTTGTTTCAAAGGGTGAATGTGGTTGATGTAGGGCACCTTAATAATTAGAATAGGGCTCCGATATATGATATATAATATATATATATATATATACACATATATATATATATATGTATGTATATATATATATGTATGTATGTATGTATGTATGTATGTATGTATGTATGCATGCATGCATGTATGTATGTATGTATGTATGTATGTAGTATGTATGTATGTATGTGAGTATGTATGTATGTATGTATGTATGTATGTATGTATGTATGTATGTAGTATGTATGTATGTGAGTATGTATGTATGTATGTATGTAGGTAGGCAGGTAGGTAGGCATGTATGTATGTATGTATGTATGTATGTATGTAGGTATGTAGGTATGTAGGTATGTAGGTATGCATGTATGTATGTATGTATGCATGTATGTATGTATGCATGTATGTATGTATTTATGTATGTATGTATGTATGTATGTATGTATGTGTACAAGTATATCACAACATAAGCAAAAGCAACCTTGAATAATAGTATGTGCTATTATTCAGAGTTATGTATGCAGTATTTGTCGTGCTTTTTGTTTGGCGGTGTTAAAGGGTTTAGAGGGTTTGACGGCCTTTGTGGTTTGAATTGTTTTTTTGGAGTTGGTCTTGTTCTCTTCATGGTGGTAGGTTCTCATTTTAGCTATTGCTCTTTGGGCGGGTACGGCTTGCGGATTTCCCAGCTCCCAGGAGGGGTTCAGGGCCTCAAGGTTGTATAATCCCGGACCTTCCATTGTCCTTTAAAACTAAGGAACATACCTCCAACTCTAGCAGGACCCCTAATGATTTTGGGTTGTATTCCTTTGCATGCTCTGGGATGGGTCTGTGGGGGGTTGGGGCTTCTAGACGCACTAGGGCTTTGGGGTTTCTGGGCTTTTTGCGCTCTGGGTTAATTGTTCACGCATGTTTAGGGTACAGGGCTGCGCAATTAGGGTTAGGGGTTGCTTCAGGGGTTATGGGCTGCGGGGCTCGCGGAGAAAAGTGAAAGCTCTGTAACATCTGGAGACTTTATATGTAATCGCCGTCGCGCCAGTTGTGCGCTTGTTGAGTGGAGGGTTTAGGTTTAGGGTTTAGGAGGGCGCTAGGGGTCTCGCTTCGGGGTTTCCTGCTTCAGGTATTCGGGTTTGGGGGTTTTAGGGCCTTTCTTGTTGCTGAACCCCCTTCAAGCCCTAGCACCCTAAACCGTAATGTAAAGCATGAAGAGCCAGGTGTGTCCTGGTCCGCAGTTGCAAAGACTGGACGTTGTGCTCAAAGCGCGTTTCTCTTCTCACAGAGCCCTTAGGCCCGCAAGCGATGCCGAAAACCCTCGACCCAAAACAGAAGACCCAAGAACCTACATCAAAACCGTCAACCAGAAAACCGAAAGTGCTAACCCTAAACTCGAAACCTTAAACCCTAAGCCCTAAATCCTAAACCCTAAACCTTAAACCCTATACCCTAAGCCTTAAATCCTAAATCCTAAACCCTAAACCGACAACCCCTGACCCCGGATTCCCCCAAATGCCCACAGTCCCCGTCCGAAAACCCTCACAGCTCGGTACAGGACATGGCCGACCTCGATGAAGACCCTGAGGAGGCCGCCTTTTTGGGTGTGGTAACGGGTTTTCGGGCTCAGGGTTTAGGGTTTAGGGTTTAGGGTGTTAGGGTTCCCTTTAAAGGGATTATTGAGCCTTCAAACGGCATCTCCCAAAAGCATCCAAGTGTGTCTTTGCATATCGTTTGCTAAGGAAGGAGGATAACTACAACAACAGGCCCAATGCCCTAATAGTTTTTGGACATCCGCTTTAGCATGACAGTGGTAATAAGCAGCTGAACCGTGAAGCCTACATTACAGTATATACGTGTATGCACATGTGTATGTGAATAAATTTAATATGTGTATATATATGTATATATGCATGTATATATATATATATATATATATATATACATGCATATATATATATATAGATATAAAAAGTACACAGATGCATCTCTCTCTCTCTCTCTGTCTCTCTCTCTCTCTCTCTCTCTCTCTCTCTCTCTCTCTCTCTCTCTCTCTCTCTCTCTCTCTCTCTAGAGCGACCAATCTTTAAGTTTCACACCCGAGCCTGCGAGATCCTAGCGCCCGAAAGCCTGAATCAAAAATCCCCACAAGGCCCTACAGCCCATACTTAAAGGATCATGGGACTTAGTATGTAGGTTATAACTGGGGTTATAAGTCCCCTAAGTGGGGTTATCCTACTTGTAACCCACTTATAATCTTACTTACTAAGTCCCATGAGCCTTTAAGAAGCCCATGGAGCCCTCCGTCGCAAAGCCCGCCTCACTCGGCTCGTAATACATCTAATTACACCCTAAACCCTAACCCCCTAAACCCTAATTCCCTAAACCCTATAGGTCCGTAAACCCTAGCTCCCTAAACCCTAATTCCCTAAACCCTATAAGTCCGTAAACCCTCGCCCCCTAAACCACTATAAATCCTAGGCCTCTTTGCATTGGATCTTTGCTCGAAGGAAGGCGAGGCCGCCGAGCCGCCAAGCAAGAAGGCCCGGGCAGTGGCGAGGAACTGGGCTTATGATGGGGTTTTGGGTTTAGGGATTTAGGGGTTTAGGGTTTGAGTGGTTTATCAGGGTTTCTGTTCAGGGGCTTGCTTCGTTAGGTTTAGGGTTTGGGGCTTTTGGTTCGAACAGTTTTGTAGGTTTTATCCCGAAACCCTAAACCCAAAACCCTTATCATTAAGGTTTTATCTTCAATTTAAGGTTTTACATGTTCATGTCTAAGTTTAGGACTGCGGCTCGAAGTTTTAGCAGTTTTTTCGGGTTTTATATTTCGGGTAAGAAGGCTTTTGCAAGTTTAGGTTTAGGGACTGAAGGTTCGGGCTTTAAACTTTACTATAGGGGCCTTAATAACTACTACTACTACTATTTTTTGGGGGGGTTCCTTATTATATTTATAGTATAATGGGCCTCAAAACCCTATTCTAATTATTAAGGCCCCTACATTAGGGTTCTAAGTTTGTCGATTCAGGGCTTGTATGTATGGCCTTGTAAGTAGGCCTTAGGATGTCATCATTGGTTCGCTTGCAAAGGTTTGGGTTTCTTGAGCTCCAGGACAGGGGGCTTCTAAGTTTGTGCGTCCGAGTGCACCCTTGTGACATTCGTAGCCACTGGTACTTGTGGGGCCTGAATAATTAGAATAGGGTTTTGGGGCTCATTATACCATAGTTATAATAAGGAACCCCACCAAAATAGTATAGGTAATTATGAAGGCCCCTATATTAGCCTATCCGGGTACGGCAGCATCATGTAGTACTTCCAGCTCCAGATCTGACCTCATTTTTGGGGGCTCCGGATCTGAAGAACAGCATGCCAAAGGCGAAGCCCATCTGGGAGTTTCCGAAAGTTTGGTGTATCTTATGTTGGGGTCGGTATGATATCCCCATATGGGTAGTTCGCTAAATAAGCGTCCCTTTGTAGGCCCCCAAAATAGCACGGCACCCTTAGAAGAAACAGGGATGCAACAAGGGACCCTGATTTGGAGAACTACCCATACAATACCCCTATGGACCGTTTTCTTCGGGGGGCTTTGCTTGTATTAGAGCCTGCAGCAGTATGTTGGGTCCGAAGAAGCGAAACCAATTGGGATCGTTTACGTTTACATATCCACCTATACAAACCTTTTTGTGCATATGTAGACACGCTTATATGGCACTGCCCATAACATCTGTATATCTGCCTTAGTTCATCTATCTATCTACCTATGCATCTATATGCATGCATATACAATGTTATACACGAGCGGCTTACATACTGCATGTGCAGTGTAGATGCCGCCCAGTATTCTATAGTACTCTGCAACACTAGCCGGAAAGGGTTTATCAGTGCAAGATCTTTATACTCCCTGAGCAAAGAAGAGTGTCTCCACTTTGGAGGCAAAGACAGACTGATGCCGCCGGAGCAAGTTTTGACATGTCTGGATGGCGCTGCTTAAAGTGTATTTGGATTTAGAAAACCCTAAACCCCTGAACCCCTAAACCCCAAGCCCCAAACCCTCAAAGATTCCGCTGCTCTCAGAGCTTCATATTCATTGCTTCCAGGGAATCGTGACATTAGCAGTCCTGTAGGGTTGTAGTACTTCTAGACCGTTCTTCAACTGCTGCAATGTATATGGAAACATACATCTGAAAAAGATTTGAACCTATACATAATTGTACTTGGCAGAATAATTCAAGTCATGAACAGAAGGTTTCAGTATAGTATGTGTATTCAGCAGATATGTCAGGCCTAAACCTTAGCCCTAAACCTAAGCCCGTCGTAGACGGGCCTCCGAATTGTAATGGGGCGAATTTCAGGGTTCTTCGGGGGACGTTTCAGTTTACGGTTCAGGATTTCAGGTTTCAGGGTTTAGGCCTAAACCCTGAACCCTTAAGCCCTAAACCCTAAACCCTAAACCCCTAAACCTAAACGTTCAGGATTAAGGGTTTAACGTCCAGGGCTTGAGGTTTAGGGTGCAGGGTCAAGTCAAGGCCTCAGGCTAAGAAGTCAGCGATCTCATTTTTAGGGCTTAGGGGTTTAAGTTTAGGGTTTAGGGTCGCAAGTTTAGGGTTTGGGAGGTCGGGGTTGGGCTTTCAGCTGGAGGGTTTAGGGTTTAGGGTTTAGGGGAGATCTTTGGGTCCTTACTTAAAGGCTCATGGGACTTAGTAAGTAAGGTGTTATAAGTGGGTTACAAGTAGGATAACCCGACATAGGGGACTTATAACCCCAGTTATATCCTACTTACTAAGTCCCATGATCCTTTAAGTAGCAGCCAGAAACCTCACCCCGAACCCTGACCAACCCTGAACTCCCTCGAGGCCTTCTTCGATCTTACAGAACCGTCTCCACACGCCGTGATCCATGCCTAGGTTCCTGAGTAGTACCCTTTTGCCCTTTTTGGTTTAGGGGCCCCTTATTAAAACTGAATATTAGGAAAAAGGGCTCCCTTTATTATAAAGGGCTTACTCCGGAACCTAGATGCTCAAACGTCCGACCAAGAAAATCGAGACTGCACAGCCTAAAAAGCACAAGCTCTAAACGGATCCTTGGACTTGCCCGTGAAAGACTGAAACCTAAACCCGAAACCCTAGACCGTGAAAGACTGAAGCCTTAGGTCCCCGGCTCAGCTTTTCGATGTTTCTGTTATTGCGGGGGGCGCCATCTTGAATTTTGTGATAAAGCGCAGACGTCCGTGTGCAAGCAGAGGCTTGCAAGATCACAGCAGGCAGTCGGCCCTATGATTCCAGTTACATGTGCAGCTGAAGGAGTCTAATTGGGTTCAGTCCGCACGAGTTTGGGGTGTCAAGGGTCAACTTTGGGCTGTTGGCTGGGCCTTCCGGTAGAACTCTATATCCTAAATCCTAAGCCCTAAACTCTTATCTGGCACTGAATTCTACAGCCGTTCTGAGTTCAGGAATTGAAGTTCTCAGGCTGTTACTGTTGGGGCCTGCGGCGCAGGGGCACACGTGACCTTAGGCTTTGGGGTTTAGGGTTTGGCTTTTGGTTGCAAGTGTAGGGTTTGGGTCAATGGCATCTAGGATTTGGCGCCGTTTAGGGTTTGGGTTTAGGTTGTTGATGACACAAACAAGACATCGTCATGCCCTGCAGCGACTGCCCATGCTGGGGCATACTTACAGCTGGTGCCCCAAAGAGTCCGAAGCAGAGGCAGAAACTAGACGAACTCGCCCGGAAACTCGGCCAACTTCATCAACCGACATACATGTCCTGATGATGGTTGAAATGCTGTCAGGGTCTCAGGGGCACACATCCATCTACCTGGCAAGTCTGACAGTTGCCTCTGTGGACGGGGTTGGACACTTTTGGGCCATCGCAGTAGTATCATATTTCACTTCTCGCATGCACGATGGAGTGCAGCGCGAGGAGCTATGAGGGCCTGTTAGCGGAGCGGCTGCGACGCGAAAAGGAGCTGTTTTGTCTTTGTTCCTGTTCAGGTTTTAAGTATTTAGGCTAGCTTGGTATTTGCTGACTATTTGCCGTTTCTGGGTCTTACTTCGCAGGCTTGGTAAGGCTTAGTGTCGCTCTTGTTCTTGCATACTACAACCTTGCCGACCGCCGTCTTGCTGGAGTTTGTATGCGCATACCGGTATTGCTCAGAGAGTCCGAGGAAAGCAGACAAGGCAGGAAGCCTCTAATATAGGGGGTCGCGGTAAAGAAAGATGGTTTTGGGGCAATTAAGGAAAGGAATCCCGAGGAATTCCTCAGCCGGCAAAACGCCGTGGCAAACCTACAACAAAAACCCTCAGTGGTCAACGCTGCGCTTCACATCGTAAAGGCCTGAACCTTGACACCCAATTCCCAATTTGCATTCCGTACATGTTGCATGTTAATTATATGGGTAGTTGTCAAAATTAGGGTTCCTTTCTGGGTACCCTAAATTTTAGCTGCCGTATAAAATAGAGACCCAAAAAGGGACCCTAATTTTGACAACCACCCATATGTCTACTATCCCTACATGGGGGTTTGTTGTAGATCGTCTCGAAGGTTGGACTCTTGGGAATACATTGCTTCGTCTGGAGACCAGAACGACAAGGGAACCTACCTTGTGGCTATTTGGGGGTACCGGTATTTTGAACAACTGCAATTCAGGGATTCCCTAAACCACGTAACTTCCAACATGCCGTAAATCCAAAGACCTAAACTCTCTAGCAGCTTTATAAAACCCTTTTATACCCGCACCCTCCACCAACCTAAAGTTCGATTGCGAACCGGTTTGGGCGAAGGCTTCAGGATTTCGGGCCTAAGTGTTCAGGTTGGAGGGTGGCCTCACTGCCCCCAGTTCGGACCTACTTAATGGGAGTTTCCGAGAATGGGGGACCCTAATATTGTACCTTAAATGGTAGGATCCTTATTATAAGAACCCCTAAATAAGGTACCCCGATTTTCGGAAACTCCCAAATGAGTTTCCAGCAGTCCCTGCACCGTGGCCGATTTTGTCCGTGGACTTTTCCGTCGTGGTCTAGGGGTCTGGGTTGAGGGCTAAGAGCTGTGAATCCTAAATTACACCTGGTTCCCTAACTGTGAATCCTACATCAGACCTGGTTCCATAAATCTTAAACCCCTAAACCCTAAACCCCATAGATCCATTTAAGGCACCCTATAGATCCTTTTAGGCAGCCCTCGAAGAACCCTTACAACCTCGAAATCCGGAGCCCAACACCCAGAGCTGTAAGCCCCCCGAGCCGAAGCAGATACGACGGTTCTCCTAATTTCTTGCGAAAGGGTTTAGTTAAAGTTGCCATATTTATAATCGGGATCTATGGTCTATGGTAGGGTTCCTTTAAGGGATCTATAGGGGCTCCTTTAAGGGTTTAGGGTGTGAGGGTAAAGTTACCATAGTCGGGATCTACTAAGGCCCTTGTATTGTAGAACCCTGCTTTAGATCCCTTGAAGGACCCCGTAAATCCCTTAACAAGAGCTGAGCCTCTCAAGGTGCTCACAGAGACCACCATGTCTCCATCGTGCCTTGGCAGAAGATACTCCCGAAGTGTGAGTTGTGCAAGGGTTCAGGGTTCACGAGGATACCCGAAGTGCCCTTCAATAGAGCCCTTGTGAAAAGGAACCCTAGGCATGATATTGCGACGTTTTGGCCTCTATAGTAGGACGGAAGCACAATGCCTCTATGCAGCGGATACATTTGCAACGGTTTATCCGTCACTTGACAAGAGGCTATATACCCCAAGGGTCCAAGTACCGAATAGTCATATAGTCTCCAAAATCCTAACCTACATAACTACTATCCTAAAACCGAGTACCTGATTATTGGGTCCTTTGGACTCTTGGGGATACGGTTTAGCATTTAGGCTTTTGGCCATGGTCCGTCTCGGCTGTCGGCATCCCTAATCTCTAAACACTCCTAGGCTTTGCATACGGATATAAATGCTGCATTACCTATAAATCTTAGGGGTACTTAGAAATATTTTTTAATTTTTGGTTAGTATAATCCCTAAGAAACAGCTAAAATTATAGTTTTTGCCAGGGTTCTAAGTTCAGTATAGTAAAAGGATTGTATACCATAATTCCCAAAGTCTAGGGTCATTAACCATTAAGGTAATGCAGGATTCATATCATCAGCCGTACGAACTGGAGTGGTCGCTCGAGTCGTGAGAATATGCCCTGAGGCACCCTCAACTCGAAAGCTCAGTTTTGAAAAAGAACGTTAGCCTATTGGCTGTAAACTCAACTCTTGAACTTTTGGGGTTCTTATAAGGTAGTCCATTCTGAAAGTTTCAACTTTAGTTCCGTTGGGTTTTGGGCCAGTGAGTTAAACCTCCTTAAGCCCCGGACGCTCCAACTTAACTCGCTGAACGAAGCTTCTGCACGAGGGAAGGAGGGTCCATGGCCCTAAACCCAAAACCCTAAACCCTAAAGCCTAAACCATAAACCATAAACCCTAAACTAGGCGAAGCCCTGAACTGAACACTGGACGCTAAGTCGAAGTCCTAAGCATTAAACGGCCGTCTCCCTCACTAAAAAGACATGCCTCTTCGGTTGCCATTGCTTGCCGGGGGTGGTTGCAAATGGGGCCATACCCTTAAACACAAAACAGCCGACCAACTCCCTAAACCTCATTCCTCTAACCACAAAGAAAATTCATACCCCTAAACCCCACCTTTCAACTTTCTGGAAAGCTTTATGAACAGCCAAACCCCGAACCATCTTGGGTCCTGACTTACGAAGGTGCCCGGGGATGCAGCCTCAACCCTTAACCTGAAACCCTGAAGCCTGAGCCGGTGGTTGTCAAATTTATGGTCCCGTTTTTGGGCCCCTATTATAACACCGCACCCATTATTGAGGGTACCCCAAAGGGGACCTTAATTGTGACAACTACCCAAATCGTAAACCCATGACCCTAAACTGCAAACCCCAAACCTTTAAATCCTAAGTCCGAATGGCCTAAACCCTTAACCTGAAACCCTGAAGCCTAATCCCTATGCCCTGAATCGTAAAAGGTATCCGGGTATGGCTTCGATCTACCGGACGCACATGGTCTGTGGAAGCCTCGGTCACTTCCAATCAGCAACCTCTCAGACTTTAAGGTCTTAATGCAGGGATTTAGGGTTAAGGGTTTAGGGCTGCTTAAAGGATCATGGGACTTAGTAAGTAAGGTTATAAGTAGGTTATAACTAGGATAACCCCACTTAGGGGACTTATAACCCCAGTTATAACCTACCTACTAAGTCCCATTTTCCTTTAAGAAGGGTGTAGGGTTTCGGGTATAACTGGCTGAAGAAATGCCAACACCATCCAGCTGGGCCCCTTAACATCAGTATACTACAACATTTCCCAGCAGAATGTTCTAAAGATATTTGTGCAGTTGCTTCTAAGGATTTCAGCAAGCTAGCTCGCAGTTTACTAAGCAAAATGTGCACAATGTAAAACTGATCTGAACAAAGGTCTTAGGTTGTTGATGCCTCATGTTGGGGAGCTTAGAGTTTATCCGAATTGTTTTGGTGTTTAGGGTTTAGAGTAGGAGAACGAGATTGGGCTTTCGGGTTGACGGCCTAGCAAACTCCAGGGTTTAGGGTTCAGGGTTTAGGCTTTAAGGGCTATGGTTCCTCATTTGACATCTCCTGTCTTCTAGTTGCATTGTCGCTTTATTCCGAAAGTTGAAAGTTTCATGCCCAAGTATTGGAGATGGAAGTATACGCTTGTGTACAGCTAATCCCCGTGTGAAGAGAAAAAGCGCCTGAGTCCGCAAGCCTTCGTTTCCCAAGTCGCTGAAACCAAAGGGTTTCGACACATTACTTTAGCTAACATCAGCTGGTACTATATCGATCATATACTAGTGCTTTGAGATACCTCCCCTCTTGCTGTTGCCATTAATCTGGCATCCCTTGATAGGCTTTGCAAAAACGATTCTGCAATGCGCCCCTGAACCCCACGTGTCATCTTGCTCTCTCGCCCAAATCACCCCCAAACCTTGCTCCGACTATGAAGCCCCCCTAGTTAGGCCCTAGTTAATTTCAGGGTTTAAGGGTTTTTTCGTTTCGGGTTCAGTCAGGCGCCCAGGGTTCGATTCGGGTCTTCGATTCGGAGTTTTAGTTTGGTACAGCGAAAGCGACAGGCAACGCAGTTTACACCACAGCACATAGCCCCGTCCTAAGCCCTGCCAAACCTCTCCCCTGCACCCTAACCTGTTTATATGGGTAATTGTCAAAGTCAAAGTTATCGTCGGTTTTTGGGTACCCTAAATATTGGGTGCCGTATCATCTTAAGGATCCAAAAAGGGACCATAAGTTTGACAACCACCCGTACGTACACACCTAGCCCGGCTGCCCCAAGTTCTAAACCCTAAATGGTCCTACACGCTTCATGCTTAAAGGATCATGGGACTTAGTAAGTAGGTTATAATTGGGGTTATAAGTCCCCTAAGTGGGGTTACCCTACTTATAACCTTACTTACTAAGTCACATGAGCCTTAAGTGACTCTGTTACACCCTTATTAGGTGTTGCTATGGTGCCTACCCAATACGGGTTGGGATTGCTTCGTGCAGACTCCCCAAGAAAGCTAAACCGTTATGGAACTCTAACAGAATCGTTAAAGGAAACCTAAAAAACCGAAGCCCGAGCCAGGTTGGGAGGTGCAGCCAGAGCGAGGTGACGTGCTGAGCCAGAATGGCGCGGCTCTCGGACGGGATGCCCTAGAACAGGTTTGGATTTGGCAGCTCCTTGTTACAATGTTCTGATGGGCTTTTCTTTTCATCACCATTGTCCGAACCATCATCGACATGATTTTCTTCATCGTCATCATCATCATCATCGCGGTCATCGTAATCGTCATCATGATCAGCAGCATCAGCAGCGGTACCAGCATCAGCATCAACTTTAATATCACCATCATAACCATCATCATCATCGTCATCGTCGGTCTTACTATTGGGTATATTTGCGTCCTTAGTTCCAGTCATGCAGGTTTCTTATACCTCGGTTTATAGTTTCAGGATTTAATACATCGTTTGCCATAGTATCCCGTCCTTCCTCGCAAGCTCTATATGCATCTGTTTGCTCCCTAGAAGATTGTTTGCTGTCGCGCTGCGGCATCCAAGGGACCTTTTTGTTGGGGTTCCACGCATTGACCGCAAACCGGCTGGAAGCCAAAACTTGCTGGGGCGGTGCTTTTTGTTGCTCCCAATCGAAGTGAGCTATCAGAATTCTGCCATGTTTTACCCCAAAGTCCTGACAGAGTGTTGGAAAAGCTAGTAGTAGTTTCATTTTGAGTCCCCACATAGAGAGATCCACACTGAAGCCTCTATGGGAAGTGGTGTTTCTGTTTTGGGCCTCGCGTTTTGTGGACTGCAATCCACCAGCCATGTTTTCCAGTTGCGTGAACGTCCGGAGCGGTTGCTGAGCAAAATACTGTTTGTCAAAATAAATAACTGTGTGTGAGACACTTGCTTGTTTGTCCATGCTCTGGTTTGGGTTTGTACGGAGCGCCCTAGCGGGGTGACAGCAAATAAAGCACACACCTAAACCCTAAACCCTAAACCCCTAAACCCTAAACTCTGTAACTCTAAATTCTCTGGGGCAGGTCTTACCTTTCCCACGGACGAGTCAGGAGGGGAGAAACCCTCAAGCTCCAACCATCCCGTCGCTCTGGCCTGTGAGGTTTTGGGTTTTATACTGTTCTGCCGGGTTGCATGGGAGTTTACCGGGTTTTGTCGGGTGTTACTTAAAGGATCATGGGACTTAGTAAGTAGGTTATAATTGGGGTTATAAGTCCCCTTAGTGGGGTTATCCTAAGTAGAACCTACTTATGTCCCTACTTACTAAGTCCCATGAGCCTTTAAGTAGACCCTAAACCCTAAACCCCATAGATCCCTTTAAGGAACCCTATAGATCCCTTTAAAGGAGCCCTTTAAGAACCCTTACTAAGTCCCATGAGCCTTTAAGTAGGAGATCCTAGCATGAGCCTGTAAGTATAGGGCTCCAGAGGGTATAGAAGTGTTTTTTGGAGACGGTTCCGGGTCTTGAAGTTTAGGGCTTTGAATTTGGGCGTTTGGGGTTTCGCAAGCGGACATTTGGGTGTCTGCAAGGTTGGATACGAGCCTTTATAGGTAGTGTTAAACGTCTTTACGGGTCTCGTCAAAGTTCTACAGGGGTTTGCAGGTGCTCCTATATCAGGTTTAGAAGGGGCGTATAGCACGTCGAGGTCGGGTTTTCGCTATGGCGTTGGTAGCAATCACGTCCATACTGAAGGTGGGTGGTTCTCAGGCGTGGCTTGGGGTGTCAGGGTTTGGGCTCACAGTTGAGTTGAGGATAGTTTCGGATTTGAGCTTCAGGTTTAGGGAAAGATGAGCCAACATTAATCAACTACCACGTGGGTGGTACCATGAAGTAGGGCTGAGAGTTTTAGAGTTCAGGCTAAGTGGCTTTTTCGGGGGGTTAGCATTCAGTCTGGGGATATAAATATAAGTGACGCTCAATGTAGTACTTGCCTTCGGGCTAGTAGATTAGCAGCAGCACTGGTTGTCGCGTGGTGGTTGGCGTAGCAGCAAGGTCCCCTGTGCCGTGGCCTCATCGAAGCCATTCAGCTCCAGGAGGATCTTGGAATTTTTAGCAAGTGCAGCCAAGCAAATCTCAGTCGAGTTTTGCTCTTCAGCTTGTACGATGTTCTTCTCATATCAGAGCGAAGAAGAATACCTCTACGGGGAAGACTGCCTCTTGCAGTGAAGGCCAACAAGGAACCACAGGCCCAGAACACCAGCAAGAACTACAAGGAGCCGGGCAAGCGCGAGCGCGAAGAGAACAAGGAGCGCCAGCTCCTCCGCGCCGGCCTACGGGTCGACTACAGCGCTTGAGGCATCATTGTTCAAAACCTAAGGTGTCAGGGTTTGCGATACCCTAAACCCTGAACCCGGCATTCCGTCACTCCACACCACTTCCCAAAACTCTTACACCACCGTAAACCCTAAACCCTAAACACGTTTTAAACCCTAAACCCTTCTTAAACCCTAAACCCTAAACCCTTTTAAACCCTAAACCCTTCTTAAACCCTAAACCCTTTTCAAACCCTTTTAAACCCTAAACCCTGTTTAAACCCTAAACCCTACACGCGAGCCTGAACCGTAAAGCTTCCAAAGGTGTGAATCCTATACAGCATGGTTTTTCCCCACTGCATCCGCAACCTTGGGGACCAGATGACCCTTATTATAGGTAGGGGCCTTATGCGCTTATACTATGAATCCCTGTATGGTATGTGTTCATGTGGGAGTTTCCGAAAATAGGGGACCCTAATATAGTACCCCAAATGGTAGGCTCCTTATTATAAGGACCCCCAAATATGGTACCCCTAATTTTCGGAAAGTCCCGTGTCGTCCCTGAGGCAGAATGTAGACCATCCCGACCATAGAAGCCCCGAGCTCGGAAAGGCCTCAACCACCAAGCCGATGGCAGAGAACTAAACCCTATAAACCCCAAAATCATAAACCCTAAACTTGCCCCAAACCCCACTATACTAAACCCCTAATCCCTAAACCCCAAAATCCTAAACCCTAAACCGTATACTATACCCCGAAATCCTAGATTAAACCTTACACCCCAAACCCCCTAAACCCTACTAAGCCCTAAAGTCCGCCAGGGATTGCCTTTCCAGTGCCACTTCTGTACCTTCAGGACGGCTTTGGGGCCCCTCCGAGATTCAGAAATTTAGTGCCACAGAGTTTTAGGGTTTTGGGTTTAGGGTTTAGGGTTTTGGGTTTTGGGTTTAGGGTTTTGGGTTCAGGTTTTGGAGCTTGCGGGGCTCGGTGCAGTGGAAGACTTTCTGGCTGCAAACTCAACTTGTCAAATTTTTGGGGCTTCTTATAAGGTAGTCCATTCTGGAAGTTTCAACTTTAATTCCGTTGGGTTTTGGGCCAGTGAGAAGAAGAAGTTTTCGGAGCTTCTTTGTTGGCAAGGCTTCACTGGGGTTTTGTGTACTGTAGGAACCTGATTAAGAAACCTTGGGCTGTTATTAGGAATCCTTCTATGAATCCCAGTATTTTGGTGTTCTAGGCCCAGGGTTTCTTAATCAGGTTCCTACATTACAGGAGTGGAGACTGTGGTTTGTGCAATGTTTGCAGTTGAAGGCCTTTGTAGAGACTTGCAATGGGTTCCACAGTTTCTGCATGAGGGTTTTTTTGGGACCGTCTGAGAGCTTTTGTTTGTGTTAGGGCCCAACTTATTGAACCTGAATAGTGGTAGCCTCATTATTAAGGGGTTATACTGAGGAACCTAGTTGTGGGATAATTGCACCGATGCCGTCTGTTCATGCTTTGCAAACTGGAGCTTTTTCAATTCTTGCATCCCCCAAACGTGGGGGTTTGAGTCCTTCACCATCCCGTTCGACGTCTAACGTTACTTGGAGGGGCAGGGGACTTAGTAAGTAAGGTTATAAGTAGGGTTATAATTGAGGTAACTCCATTTAGGGTACTTATAACTCTACTTTTAACCTACTTACTAGGTCCCCTGCCCCTCCAAGTAGTGTACCACACCGGGCTCGGAGTCCGATCGCAAGCATGTAGGCTCCAATATCCCTAAACCTTACATCCTGAACTTCCAACCCACATCCCAAACCGCGCAGGAACGGCACCGGAAAGAAGATCTTCTGGTCCTCGCCTCAGGTCCCAACAAGAAGCAGGGTCATGGCCTAATGGGTAACTTAATCTAGATCCTAAACTCGATGCCTGACACCCCCCCAATCTTCGAAAGAAGCCTCACTGCTTGCACCCCAAACCCCCAAACCCCAGCCCTCAACCGTTAAGGGTATAGCCTGCATGGACAAAGCCTACAGTGTCCTACAGCCTGAATCGATCCCCTTCGCCACCCTAGGCGCTGGGTGCCCTACGCGGCCGCGCAGAAACTTCAGCGTTTCGTGAACCTCGGAGAGGACGGGCTTGACTTTACTTAAAGGATCATGGGACTTAGTAAGTAGGTTATAACTGAGGTTATAAGTCCCCTAAGTGGGGTTATCCTAATTATAGCTTACTTATAACCTTACTTACTAAGTCCCATGAGCCTTTAAGTAGGGGGGGAAAGGAGGAGGGGGCTGAGGGGACTATGCTTCCTTAAACAGGCCTTACGAGACGGTTATCAGGTCCTTTTTTTCGGGGTATCAGGGCTCCCTAGCACCCTTCCCCCTACACACCTAACCCAGAGACTCCAATATCCCTTAATTAGGGAATATACCTTAAATTATAGTAGGATCCCTAATATCATTTAAGGTATATTCCCTGATTAAGGGATATTGGAGTCTCTGGGAAGGGTCCTTACGTGTTTAAGTCGGCAGACCTCGAGTCTCGCGCTCTGGGGGTCTCTGTCTGCCTCGGTTTAGGGTTTAGGGTTTAGGGGTTTAGGGTTTAGGGTTTAGGGGTTTAGGGTTTAGGGTTTACGGTTTAGTAGGTGAAGTTTTTAGGGTTTAGAGTGATTGCTTTGTCCTTGCTTTCGTGTTGTCGTATGACTTTTCCTCCAGTGTTCATATGTCAGCTGCACCATCACGAAGTCCAGATTGAAGGTGTGAGAAACCAGCTGACTGCAAGCTTGCCACCAGTGTGACTGCGAAGTGAATACAGGAAGGGTGCCTGCCGAGCCCATAAATGGCTGAATATCCTTATGTGGTTAAAGGCTGCCCTATGTAGCCACTCGCAAATTTTAGCATTTTTGGACGGAACTCAGCAACTAGACTTCACATCCTTCGCCATGGAGCCCAGGAAAACTCTGTGGAATCTTGCACCCCCCCCCCCCCCACCAAACGCAGGCCACGGCGGATGAACGCTGGGCGAAGTATGCTTTCCAGCAGCTGGGCATGGACTCAGTTGTTGTACCTGGTTTTTATACAGGTAACAAAATGTACTCGGAACAATCTGAGCGTTTGATCCCGTAATTCTCCGCAACTTTTGGCTGCAAGCGCCCATTCGGTTATTTGTTCATGTTGAGATTGGGTTCCATGGGCTCTAGCTGTAGCGCCAGGCATTGAAGGTTTTGGGTTCCAGTGGGTGTTGGAATTTTGAACTCATTTCGGTGTTGATGGAGTGTGCTCGGCTGTTCGTTGTGATTGCAAGATTTGTTTGCTGTGCCTAGACTTAACTCATAATAGCGGGGCTCCGTGGTTTCGAGGTTCAGGGTTTAGGATATGTTAGGAGTTAGGGTCAGCACGGGTTTGGCTGTATATGGATTAGATTATGCCCAAGCTACAATACCGGTTTAACAGGTCATCAGGGGCCAAGGTGCCCAGCACTGGCCAAATATCTGCATCACTTCTTGGAGGATCATGGATAAGTACCTTACTTGGGGTTATAAGCAGTTATAAGTAGAGTTACCTTACTTATAACCCCAGTTACTAAGTCCCATGATCCTTCAAGTTCATTCCACCGTAGATCTGGTTCATCGTGAAAGAAGGAAATTCATCGCAGTGCCGCCACGACTGCATCCTGAATTTCTCTGACGATTGCTCTTCTTGAGTATATCATGTGTACAGTTATCATGCGCTTTCTATCAGTGTGTTTGAATTGAACTACCACTGCTGCTGTCTGCGCTACTGCTCTGCCCTATATAGTTCGTCGCGTACTGCTGACGCAACTTTTTATTGCGAAAACCTAATTACTTTTAAAGGAACCATACAAAGAGAAACAACAATAAGGAACGCTAAAACGGTAGGTCTTCAGGGCTACATACAGGTAGATCTTTAGCATGTCATAGCCCCAAACCCTAAACCCGTAACCTCAGGAATAATACTAAACTCTATAAACCCTAAACCTCAGGAATAATACTAAGCTAAACCTCAATACTAAACCATAAACCCTAAACCCTATCCCTAAGGCTCCATATATGTACTCATATAGTATATACTTAGGACTTAAAGTACCTATATGGGGACCCCTTTAAGGCCTAAGTATCTACTGTAGAGGTACATGGAGTCTTTGGGTATGTACTAGGACCCAGAGTAGGCCCTTATTCCCTTTTTAAGGGTTTAGGTTCCCTTATAACCCCCTTTAAACCAAAAAGGGCACCCTTTTTCTTCCTAGGTTACTCTTGGGTCTAGTGTAGCTCCTCAGGAAAGAGGGCGTGGTCCAATTCCCACCAACAGAGACGGCACTGCTGATTCTGCTGCGCCGCTGCGGCACTGGCCTTAGCCAGGACCCATCTTAGGGTTTCGGGTTTAGGGTTTAGGGCTTAGGGTTCATAGGGTTTAGGGTTTAGGGTTCAGGGTTTAGGGTTCAGGGTTCAGGGTTTAGGGTTCAGGGTTTAGGGTTCAGGGTTTAGGGTTTAGGGTTTGGGTTTTTAGGGTTTAGGGTTTGGGGGTTTAGGGTATGGGGTAGAGAGGGTAGTTGGGGGGGTCTAGGAGATCGAGAACTCTTTGGTTTGTTTAGGGTTTAGAATCATTCCGGTTTGGAGTTGAGTCTTGCGGTCTTTAGGGGGTTCAGCTTGTGGGTTCTGGGTGTAATTAGGCATGATGCTGGAAAGGTAAAACTGTGCTGCATTCCAATTCTTCAATCTTAAGCCTTCAAAGTCTGAATCCTACTCCCAGTATCGTTGTAGAAACTGCTTGCAGAATCCTTTCTGGAACCTTTGGTGGGCGAATCCCAATACCTCAGAGTCCTACGCCTCACAGACATACTTTGATCTTCTCGAAAGTAGGGTGACTACTGCACCTTAAGGCTTACGGATAAAAAACATAAGATAGAAGCCTAAACAACTACCAATGTTATTCTGCAGGCTTAGGGGTTTATGATATAGGGTGCAGGTGGGATGTCAGATTTAGGCTGTCGGATTGTTTTTTCAATTATGGCCTAAACCCTAAATCCTAAACCCGACATTTGCGCACTTTAAAAAACCTACATTTGCATTTCAAACCCTGGTCTCAGAAAGCTGATCATGTTAGTCTGTCCGAGAGGGAGAGCGCAACTCCTCTGGACGAAAACACTGCCCCCAACTTAGTAACGGTTGAAGACTATTGATAATGTACATATAGATATATATATATAGAGAGAGATATATATATATATATATATATATGCTCACCCCCCCCCCCCCATGACAGACCGTCGTGGGGAAGGGGAAGGGTGGCGTGCGTCCCCAGGCAGGATCTGTCAACGGATAGGCGACAGACACTTCTCCCAAACTCAATTCCAAAATGTTCTTTTAGATGGTTTGCAATTTTTGGAAATTTCTTCACACGCATGCAGCGCTCCTAGTCCCAATCTTAATCTCAATTCTGCTCTTCGTACCACTATTACTGTTTGTAGATCTTAATTCTTGTATCAGTGTTAGCATTAGTATTAGTTTTGTGGTAGTATTGATATTAGGATGTTTAGTATAGTAATAGTATTCGAATTAGTATTACTCTTAGTATTAGCATTAAGTATGTAAACTGATGTTAATAGTAGTAGTCGTCGTACTAGCAATAGTTGTCGCACAGTAGTAGTAGTGGTAGCATTAGTATTGGTATTAGTATTAGTATAGTATTAGTATTAGAGTATTAGTATTAGTGACTAGTATGAGTATCAGTATTAGTTTTAGTATTAAGTATGTGTAGTAGTAGTAGTAGTAGTAGTAGTAGTAGTAGTAGTAGTAGTAGTAGTAGTCGTAGTAGTAGCAGTAGTAGTAGCAGCAGTAGTGGTGACATTAGTATTGGTATGAGTATGAGTATTAGAATTAGTAGCTAGTATTAGTACTAGTATTAGTGTTAGGATTAATATGTATTGTTCTTGGTTCTATTCTTAGAACTGCTGTCATTGTTCGTAGTAGTCCTAATCCTGGTATCAGTGTTCATATGAGTAATAGTTTTGTGGTAGTATTGATATTAGGGTGGGTATTGCTTTAGTACTAGTATTGGTATTGGTATTTAGTATTAGTATTAGCATCAGTATTAGTATTAGTATTGAATAAAAGTATACATATCAATAATAGTAAATATGAACTCGTGATTATGTTCGTGCTGGTGTTAGTGCCAGTGTCGATGTCAATGTCAGTAATGGTACTCGTGTTAGTATTAGTATCAGTCTGAATGCTGGTTTTAGTATCTGTTTATTATTCACAGAAGTGCTGGTATTAGTATCAGTATTAGAAATAGTTTTGATATGTGAATATACTGATTGGTTCGTACATTTTGAGCTTAATATAATACAGTAATGTATTCGAACAATAGTATATTTGCATAGTTGAAGATTGCGCGAATATATTAGTACGTTGGTGCATGAGTACATTAGTATATTGGTGTATCATGATATTCGTATGTTAGCGTAGTAGTATATTAGTATATTATTATAGTGGTCTATTACTACATTTACTATATTCGTATTTTACCTAATAGTTTATAGGTATATCAATATGATGGCATAATGGCATGTGAACATGTCAGTGTACTTGCCTTTTACAGTATTCGTATATTACACTAGCATATTTAGTGATAATTAGTGTTAATGCCAGTGCCAATATCGATGTCAGTTTTAATCAGTCTTAATGATGAATTTAGCATCAGTGTAATATTCGCGGACGTGCTAGTATGCGTATCAATACTAAAGTTAGTTTTGATATATTAGTATACTGATAGATTATATAAACAGCTTAGTTGCGAACGGACTGCGATGCCTTGTCAAGTTCTAAGGTGTCACTATAAGAGCTGTGAGCAAGACCGTGTAAAGTGCAAGAGAAGGGGGCACGCTACGCGTCCCTCGACTCTAGGGGGCATGCTACGCATCCCTCATCTTTACCTTTCTATGTGACCGCCAACGCAACGTTTGGCTCAAGTCAATGCCCATAGCTAAGTGCTATATGTGTCTTCTATCCTGAGCAACCAGAGCTATCCCGTTGCACAGACGAACCGCCGCCGGCAGTGAGTGCAAAAGGAACGGCCGCCGGTTCTGCCTGCATAGGATCGCACGTGTGGGAGTAAGAGGGAGAGACAGGGTCCAGTCTGTGGAGAGTGCTAGCCAGCCAAACCTACATTCATTACAGCTCGAGATCAAATCCCCACGCAGGTTATCAGCCGTACGCGGCTCTGCCTTTCTACAGCAACGACTACTTGATCTACTACGACCACAATGAACTCGGGATCAAGCCAAGATACGACAATGACTTTCGGTGGCGATGTGGCAGCGCCAGCCGTTGGTGAGTCAACAGCTGATGACACAGTGGTGCAATCCGTTGATAGCTCCACGGAAGATGACAAAGGTCAATCTTCTGCGCTTGCCATTGCAAAGGCAGTTCCCAAGGGGAAAGCAAAGAGTCTACCAAGAGCATCTACGCCTTCACGTCCGACATCCACAGGTTCGAGGACGGGCAAGGCTCCAGAACGACGGGCCGAAGCGTCTGGGTTTCAGGCACCTCGGACTACGTCCAGGGCTAAGGACAAAGGAGTCAAGACCTTGGAGAAGAAGTCAAGACCATCATCTTCGAGAAGCTCTTCAGCACGATCGAGGACTTCGGCTACCCGTGGGCGTGACAAGTCCATGACTTGGAATCGGATGGTTACCAACCAACCACGCGATTCTGATGATCTGGACATGACTCTGGATACGATTCCTGCACGTGGTGATGCATCATCCGTGGCCACGCCTGCAATAGCTGACGGTCCGAATGCCTACCAGGAGCTGACGATTTCGCAACAGTTCGAAGCATCGAACCTTGCACAGCAAATGTACTATCGCAGTCAGGTGCAAGAGTACGAAGGAATCGTGCAGACCCTGATGGACAAGATCAAGGAGATGCAACAAGAAGATGAAGGATCGGGAATTCGCATTGAAGAAGTGGAACGACAACGTGATCATGCTTGTTTAGCCATGAGGCACATCAACAATGTCAATCAGGAGATGAAGCGAGACTATGAAACAGCTTTGTTTCGCATGGATGAGCAGAACTCTGCTCAACAACGTCAAGCACATGCCGTTGCCGAGGATTTAGCTCAACCGCTACACGTGTTCCGCACGGAGGCAGCCACCAACTTTGTGCAGTTGGAGGCAAGAGCGCAAGGTGATGGTGAGCTTATGGCACGTGAGTACGAGCGTCTGACTCATGAACTTCATGAACACGCCAGAGAGAACTTGGTCCTCCGGTCAAACACAGCAAGTTCGGAACAAGCCTTACAAGCAATGCAGGAACGATTCCACTTGGTCAATAACCAGGAGTTGCGGGCTGTGAACGAGATCCAAGGGCTAGCTGGAAACAGCGCAGCCATTGAACAAGAACGATTTCGGCTTCGCGAACGTCTTGGTGAAGAGGAAGAGTACCGCAAAATGGCTGTGAAGAGGATGCAAGAAGCAGAAGATCGACTTCATCAGAATGAAGATCATGCAAGGCGATCATTGCCTACCTTGCACGACGAGTTGAGTGAACTCAGGAAAACGCTCAAAGCACAAGAAGATCTTCAAGCGACGACACGCAGCGAATTGGAGGCAGCGCGAAACTCCAATCAAGCATAAAAAACCTCAAGAAAACAAAAAAAAAACAAAAAAGCAAGAACAAAAGAAAAAAAGAAAAAAACAAACACAAAAAAAAGTAAAACTCAAAGAAAAGGCAAAACAATAGAAAGAAATCACACTAAAGTGAAGGGAAGAAGATGGAATCGACGCTACCTTCGATCAATGCCCCATGTCTTCGAGGACTACTGAGTCTGGCTGGGAGCACGTAGGAAAGGATGTAATGCCTGCATTTTCCGTAGGAGATGAGGTACGATCCCCTGAAATACGGTCCCCAAGTCAAGTTAGTCCAGTCGCCAAAGAGAAGTTCGCATTCTCGGAATCGGACAAGGACAAGAACCTTGTGATGGACGGAATTCCATTCACCGGTGGAAACTTCTTCACTGGCCGCAGTTCAATGCCAATCGTGGCGGATGCAATGCCCGAGCACCACGTGCCAGGTATTAGCAGCCCAGCGCTTGCGCGTTCCACGCCTAGTGCAGCCACGTTGTTTGGCATACCAAGCGGATTTCATGGGAAAAGTGATGCGGCAGCCGTGCGTGATCGACAGCTACGCGAACTCTTGGGGGATCGCGGGATGTTGGGATCGAAGTCCACAGCATCGGCCAGCTCCTCAAGACCTGTTGGCATCGACGGTGTCACCGCATCTACTAAGGGCAACGACCTCATTGGTCCCCCTGTCACCTTTGACGATTCCATCCATGAGGCAAGGAGGCGTCAGATCGAGAAAGAGATCGCGGAACAGTACGAGGAGAAGATTGCTGATCTGCGTAGTGAAGTACTCAAGGCTCAGAAAGCCGAACAACGTCTCAGAGCTGATCGTGATGAGTGGAGATTATTCGCTGAAACGATTCAAGAAAACAATGGAGACGATGACGGTGACGAAGCTGGCGACGAGAATGGAGAGGAAGAGCATGATGAAGGTACCGGCACGGGGTATGATCCTCCAGATCCGCCTGACGACGATGATGACAAGAAGAAAGGTGGAGGGGGCAAACCCGAATCGGATCCTGGTTCGCATGCGCGTGATCCGGATGGAGATGCGGATCCTGAAGTTACAGAGGTGAGAATTTCCAGGAGGGAAGCCGACAAAGTGACCGTTCCTCCATGGCCTACTCTTACTCATCTCAACAACTGGCGATCTGTGTGCACGGCAAATGTCTTAGGGGCATCAGCCGACCCACATCATGAGGACTGGATGTTATGGCTGGCACCAGCGTTCAACCCATTCCCTGATGTCGAAGCATTGAATGATTCAGGACACAAGAAGTTCAAGAGCATCGACGTCAAATTGGGGATTGCCATGGTCGCAATGTTACGTGCCGGTGGTGACAAATCAGCTGACCTGTACCTCGAGGTGAACCGGAAGGCCAACGATTACATCAGCAGGCCTGACGTGAAGATCATCAAAGGACGACAAGTCATCGCGATGATGTACGAAAGTTTTCGAACGCATGATCGTCTTGACATGATCATCACTCTTGAGTATTTGGTGAAGCTCCAGTACCAAGGCGACAACAAGCTTCATACGTTCAAGCAGACGTGGTTGGAAGTTCTGGGACGGATGAGACCAGAGGACATTCCATCCAAAACAGCTCTCCGTGATTGCTTGTACAGCAAGATCAAGGACTCGCCCGCAATGAAAATGGACTTGGGCATGCACTATGAACACCTGCCCTACAATCATGAAGATCGATCGTACGACAACCTGATGAAGATCATTGATCGTACCATCATGCGGAAACGAGAACAGTCAAATCTCACTCAGACTCAAATTGGCTTGCGCCAGATGCTTGAGGGCAAGGATTTGCTTGCTGCACCGGCCAAGGTACCTGAGAAACCTACGCCTAACGCAGCTCCATCCGCAAAGGTCAAGGCTTCGCCGACCAAGCCGGACAAAGCAACACCTGTACTACCTCAAAGCAAAGCGAAGAGTCATGCGAAGACCAAGCCGAAGCCCAAGAAGAAGACGAGGAGTGAGTCAGCGGACAACAGAGGTGACAAAAGCAAGAAGCAAATCCGCTGCAAGTTCCATTTCACAGATGCAGGGTGTCGAAATGGCGATAAGTGTCCATTCAGTCACTCGAAGAAGACTCCAGAACGACCCTTCACGCCGAGGACGAGAACTCCAAGTCCATCTGGAGGAGGAGGAAACAGGATTTGCTACTCGTTCAAGAACACAGGCTCGTGCTCAAGAGAGAATTGTCCTTTCAAGCATGAGGCAGCAGCTACCCCAGCTCCGGAACCAAAGGCAAAAGCTAAAGCCAAATCCGAAGCGAAGGCAGCTCCAGCGAAGCCGAATGCCAAGGCCAAGGCACTCCCTGCGGCACCCGCCATCAGATTGTGTCGAAGGTGGAATCCATCAGCTCCGGCTATATGGAAGCGATCTTCAAAGCAAGATGAGGAGGAGTCAGATTGTCCATCCGTTGACAGCGACGCTGATTCGGATTGTTCAACAGATGACGAATCCTCGGGAACGACTACGTCGACCCGAAAAGTGACAAAGCGCAATGTGACATTTGCCAATGACGTGAAGTTCATTTCTTCGTGTCCGAGACGATCGAAGAAAGACAAAGAGCGGAAGGTGAAGTACGTCGACATGGAAGCGTTTGTCAATGATGAGGATCGCGCTGTGAGCTTGGAGTTCGCCAAGCACAAAGCGAGATTGAGGGCACAGATCATGAGAGACATGGTTGACGATGGATGATGATCAACGCGGAGATCGAGTTTCATTCGTACGAATCCCAGGAACGTCTCGAGTGGAAGAAGTTTCGTTCTATGACGGTGAGGATTCCATCGTTGAACGCGAGCTCGACGCTGCACACAGCAAACGGATCATCAATCAAGGCTTATTCAAATGCATGGTTCAACCAGTCATCCTTAAGAAGAAGATCAAGTTTCTCATGGACACTGGATGTGGTCATGACCTCATATCTCAGAAGAAGATCGAGAAGCACAGTCTCGAGACACTCGTGACTCCAGAGCCCATATCATTTCAGACAGCCAATGGAATCACCGATACCGATCTCGTGTCGAACTTCCAGACTGAGTCGTTCGAGGAACCGATCAACGCTTATGTGTTGGACGACACGCCGTCGGTGCTTTCCATAGGCAAGAGATGTATGAACTTCAACTACGGGTTTGTGTGGCCTCCCGGAAGGGAACCATTCATGATCAACCCGCAGGGCAAGAGAATATCTTTGTTCGTGAACGGTGACATCCCGTACGTCCGTGCTGGGAGTTCTAAGTCATTGGTTCATGATGATCCGGAGGCCAAAGCCATCACCGAAATCTTCAAAGGTGCGTTGACAGCAGGCAATGTTGACGTCAGCGTCGCAGCTGCCGCTGAAGCTGCACCGAGCGAGATCGAAGCAGAAGAAGAAGGTGATGATCATGAACGACCTCCTGATCCTGAACCCCAAGAACCTCCTATAGAAGAAGTACCAGAGTCCGAGGCCGGACGCCCTCCGGACGACGACGAAGGAAAAGGAGTGGGTGAAATTCCATTGGATGGTGATGATGAGGTGATCATTGATGTGGAAGGCGACGGTGCGCCGAGCCGCAAGGCCAGAGTCGGAACACTGAAAGCCGAAGCAAAGACATTGGCACATCTGTGTACTCATCGCTACCGCAATCCATATTGCGAATCGTGCATACGCGCGAAGATGAAGCACTTGCGAACGCAACGAGGTGCATTTCAACGTGTGATCAAACACTGGGGAGATCTTGTGACGTTCGACTTCCTTGACATGCGCAAGGCCGCCGAAGCAGGTATTGGACTCGATGACGGAGCACGTGAAGTTCTAGTCATCAGGGACATCGCCACCAAAATGATTGCAGCGATTCCCACGGCTTCAAGGAGCACTGACGAAGTCGTCATGGCCATCAGACGCCTCATGGGAAGACGCAAGATTCATATGGCGTACAGCGATGAAGCACCAGAGTTCGATTCAGCTATGGCACAGTTGAAGATCGTGATCGATCATTCCCTTCCAGGGAAACCCAGTAACAATTCACTCGCTGAACGATCAAATCAAGAAGTGATCAACACAGTTGCAGCATCCATGCTACACGCCGGATTGCCCGCTCAATACTGGTCCTTTGCGCTTAATTGCGTGATGCAGAACCTCAACGTTGAAGACGTGGAGGGCGATGGTGATTCAGCATGGAAGCGAATGACTGGAAAGGACTTCGAGGGAAAAGCCATACCCTTTGGTGCCAAAGTCTTCTTCAAGCCGACGGACACAAGGCCGAAGACATATGGCAACAAATTCGATCCAAAGGGGATTCCAGGCATTTTCGCCGGATACATCATCACTGCTGGTCAAGGATGGTCCAAGAAGTATCGTGTTTGGGATATGAAGGAATTTGCCAACGCGAACTTGTCGATGGACGCATCTGTTCCCAGGAAGTTGATGAGACCGTACGAGACAGAAGTTATCTACTTCCCAGAGGAGATAACGTTTCCCCTGAAAGCCGAGTACGAAAGGATGAACTCAACCATTGAAGGACTCAGGGACAACGTCGACCTCGCTGGCAAGGAGATAAAAGACGTCGATGACGGTGGCGACGGTCCGCCTGGAGGAGATGGTGACGACGGGGATGACGATGATCCAAGCGGACTTCTTCCTCCACCGGATCCCGGAGAAGATCCTGACTTACAGGACATAGATCCATCTGACATTGAGGCGGAGCCGCTCGGCGAAGTCTTCAAGTCAGCAGAGCATGAAGCTATTGATGCCATAGGAGACAAAAGACTCGAAGAACTAGACGAAGAGCTAGGTCTACGTGCAGCACCGCCTCCTTCTGAACCAAAGGTCACTGGGAAAGATCGACGATCGCCCCGCGAAGTCGGTCCAACCGGTAGACTCATCCCCGAAGGAGACATCGAAGAACCTGGAGAGATTATCAAGATCTTGAAAGAAAAGAAGTTGGCTCCCGAGGAGATTGAACATTGGAGTACGGGGAAGAAAGGAGACGGCATTGTATATCTTACCGATGACGGTGAAGCTTGCAAGATCGACAAAAGGGGAGTTCCGTACAAGATCCGAAGTGATGGTCGACGAACTCTTCCTACACGGCGACCTATCCATTCTTATTCTCCGGAAGCATGGAAGAAGATGAGCGAAGCGGAGAAGAAGGCAGCATACAAGAAAGAAAAGCGAGACAAAGCTCGAGTTGCCAAGAAAGACCGGAAGAAGGCTGTGATAGGAAAGAAGATAGTCACAAAGGCTTTGGACAACATGATCTTTCCCAAGATTGTTCCGTGTGAAGAAATTGATCTGCAACTCAACGTGACCGTTGACGACGACGATGGTTGGTCATGGGCACAGTCCTATGTAGATCAATATACGCAAGAACAATTCTTGGCAGATGTTGTGCCGGCCGTTCCGGCGCATATGGTCATGGATGATAATTGGATTCCTTCTATGCCGTGTACGACTTCTCACAGAAACGTACATCGGGAAAAGAATCATGCAGGAGGATCGTGCTTCAATGCCATGGTCACTCGACCCGTCACACGCAAAGAGATGATCAACAATCCCAAGGCCATGGAAGCTTTCATGAAAGAATGGAAGGGATTGTGGGACCAAGAAGTGTTTGACTTCTCAACTACGCGTGAATATGACGACGTCGTCGCCGAGGCAAAGAAGAAAGGTGAGAAAGTACATATGGCGCGAGTACACGGACTGATCTACGAGAAGAACTATCAGCTCAAAGAGGACGATCCTGCCAGGAAGTTCAAGGGGCGAGGTGTACTACTCGGTGATCAGGTCAAAGACCAGAATATGGAAGCCGCATTGTTTCAGGATTTGGGGAATTCCCCGGCTACGTTTGACGCCTCACGATGGGCAGATTATTACGGATGTCTTCCTGGCAACGATGTCCAGATGGCGGATGCTATCCAAGCATACATTCAGGCTAGATTGTCGGGCACTCCGTGTTGGGTTGAACTGCCTGATGAAGCCTGGCATCCATCTGCGAAACGGCACAAATTCCGTAGGCCGGTATGTCGCCTGATCAAAGCTCTATATGGACATCCTGACGCAGGAACCATGTGGGAACAACATTGCCACACCGCGGTACAGAAAGTAGGGTTCAAGCCGATTGGCGATGAATGGCCATCATTGTATTTCCACCCGCAAATGAAGCTCTTACTTGTCATCTACGTGGATGATCTCAAGATGGCAGGACCCAAAGAGAATCTACCCAAGGGTTGGGATATGCTGCGCCAAGAACTTCGATTGGAAGAAGAAACGCCGCTGGGCTTGTATCTGGGTTGTCGCATCTCCAAGGGCGAGGCAACGTTGCATGACAAAACGAAGGTGCAGACCGTTACCTACGACATGGAGACGTACCTGGACATGACAGTCAAGAAGTACTGCGACGTGACTGGGTTCGATCCGACAAAATTCAAGACGGTACCATCGCCGAGTCCGGCTGAGGAGACTAAGAATCACCCAGCTCGCGCTCCGGCACAGTCAGGTAAAAGCCATCGATGCACGTGGTGTGGACACACCATGCCTGTTGATAAGGATGGTCGGCTCGTTCCGCCTCCACCTATTCCCAAGGCGCCCGAGGAAGAGGAAATCAACGAGGCCAATCGCGGCGCACTTGCTCCGCAGGCAGCCAGCATTCTCATGAAATTGCTTTATGCCGCGCGCATTTGCCGCTTTGATCTTCTGCGCAGTATCAACAATCTCGCACGCAAGATCACGAAATGGACCAAGAAGGAGGATGCTCTTCTTCATCATCTCATGGCCTATGTGCACCAGTCCAAACATCACATGATGATTGGATGGGTCGGGAACTCCTTGGAGGACTCGTCCATCGGGCTGTTTGCAGATGCGGACTATGCAGGTTGTGGAGAAAGTTTGAAATCTACCTCCGGTGCTCACTTGCACATTCAAGGTTCTCATACAAGATTTCCCTTGGCGGGACTTAGCAAAAGGCAGGGATGCTTGAGTCATTCCACACCTGAGGCCGAGATTGTCGCGGCCGACTTTGCCATGTCACGTCTTGGATTGCCTGCTATCACGTTGTGGCAGCAGCTTGGGGGGCAAGACCCCAACTTCGTCTTCTACGACGACAACCAGACCATGATCGGGGTGATTCGCACGGGCAAGAATCCGACTATGCGTCACTTGGAACGTACCCACGGTATCTGCATTGGATGGATGCATTCTATCTTTCAGGAAGGTTACGTTTCTCTTGCCTACGAGGTCACTGCCAAGATGTCCGCGGACATACACACCAAGTCGTTCAAGGATTCTGTATCCTGGACACATGCGTGTCAGCTCATCAACATCTTTCCGCCGGATCTCATTGGCTCCCAAGAGATTATGGATCTGATGCGACCTACTCATTCCCAAAGTACGGATGAGAAGGGTCAGCAGCACTACTCGTTCAAGAGCGAGGTGCCTTGTTTTCCTTACACGCAGACGCCGATCCTCCCTCAGGTGTTGTATCGCGCTGGATTGTCGAGTAAGGAAGGCTTGCAAGAACATGACAGTGTGGACCCCATCCTGGTTGTCAAGTTCCCGCGCATGTTGCGGGGGCCGCCTTCTGCGTTGCCGCCTGGTCGTTACCTTCGGTCGACTTGGATTCTTCGTGAAGGGCAGTGGCACCAGATGGAGGATCGTGCTGCTATCCTTGACACACCGGGCAAGTTCGACCGCTACGTGGAACGTGCTGTGTTTCAGTACCATCCCGTGCGGGGCATTTGCGCCCCGCTGCCATTGCGGACGTCCTTGCGCCGCCGTTTTTGCCTATTCCTGAACCGCCTCTAGGCCAGTCTTATGTGCGCGCCCTGCCCGCCAAATGGCGAGCGGTGGTTGTCACACTGGCGCGTGCCATCCATGGGGGGTACCAGGGCTTTACATTACACCAGGGATTTTGTTTCAACGGCCAATCCAAGAGTCAAGCCTCTCAATTTGGTTATGACCAATGGTCGTCGGTGTACGAAGATGTATGGCATGATGCGGCGGAACAGAAAAAGGAATATCAAGGATATGATGGAGCAATTGTGCCTCACGTGGTCAATTTCGCCGAAAACAAGCCCAAGGAGGGTCTGGTGATCCAATTCCTCGACCACGATGGAAGGTTGGTCCATGCCTACAAGAATCCTTACAGCCGGTGGAAGTACCGTATCACTATCAAAGATGCTCCAAAGGCAGTGACGGTATGGACATTGATAGGAGTCGATGAGGAGAACTGGTGGAATGAGTATGCTCCAGGCAAGGATTGCATCGCCCAGCATGCTCCCGATTCTCACTACGACCCCGGGCTGCAAGTAAATGTTCTGAGTATGGGGCGAGAAGTTGACGACGCCATGTGCGCCTACATCTTTGATGTGGTGGAAGCAAGGAAAGACAACCCTAACTCCGTAATCTTCATTGGTGCAGGGGTGTTGGGCAAGAATTCGTGGCTGAGTCGGAAAATCGCTGACAACCCCGAAAAGGGCCAAATTGCGGACAGACTACCCATGGGGGGAGGTCGTCCAAAGAATTGCGCGCAGAGCGGCGTCATGGGGGTTCCAAATCATCATCGAAGTGCCTCCTCGAGTACCAGTCCAGGAAACCAAGCAGTACAAGGGACTTCAGGAAGATGCCATGTGGAAGAGCATCAAGATCCAAGGATGCACTCACGGGCAACGTTATATCTTTCGAGATCCTGTGTCTCCTGGAACCGCCGTTGAGCTCGGCTACTGCAAGGATGAATGGGAGTACATTGCCGCAAACGTCGCGCTGCATCCTAAGTCGTCTGATGTGTGCTCGTCCAAACATTTGCACATGACTGATTCGGACGCTAAGGATCGATCTGATAAATGCGAGTTGACTAGCCAAATCTCCAGAAGATTGCTTAAAGCCTTGAAATTTCAGGCAACTGGCGATGGGAGGTTGGTAGCCATGCCGTCGAAGGCTGGTGGACGGAAGCCAGACCGCATGATTGTTGACCTTTGTGGCTTGGGTAACGGCTACGCCGTACCTAAGTCCACTAAAGGTTGCTCTCGCATAACTTGCAAAGAGCTGATTAGCTCCAAAGCCGATGAGGACAGCCTTATCGGTACAATTAAGGATGCGTGCCGGAACGACCTGCGCACACCTGTGCTATTTGTGGCATCGCTTTTGCGATCAGGTGCTGGTCCTGGAAGTAGTGAAGGGGCTTGCGTGGGGGGTGAAAAACGTTCTGGTGGGAAGTACAAGGTTTTCAGAAGTGTCTTGAAATCTCTCAAACGCCTGCTGAAGAAGTGTGCGGAATTTTCCGACGTCTATTTTTCGCTTGACATGCCTTCTTCATGTTCATGTTGGTCTTGGCCAGAGTTGCATGCTCTTGTTTCAAGTGGCAAGGTGACGAAGGTTAAGGTTGATGATCATGTTGGTGCTGTGGCGATGGTGGTGGACGCAGGATCATGTTCTCTAACATGCCTGAAGCGGACCGTTTGGTGACGAGACCGAATGATTGCTTGGACCATGATTCGAAGAACAGTTTGTCGCAGCGCATTGATGTTTCATGGCGGTCAATTGCGAGGAATGTTCGCAGCCTTGTTCGAGCTCATGTCAGTGTCAGTCATGTTGCACATGAATCTGAGGACATTGCATGGCAGCAACATCAGTGTGTAGACGCTGATGAAGGGGCTATTAGACAGCCCCAACTAAGGAACAACTAAGGTCTGACCAGACGGATCGGGGAAGGGTGCCTCTTACGGAGAACCCGGAACCGTGAAGTCGAGTAGGGTGTAGGGACTTCCCTCCTACGGAGGAAGGACCGAAACCCGAGCCATGGCTGAAAGCTACAATGCCTACGAGCTGGCCTTCGATGGAGTGGACCACGAGGAAGTTTTCCCGTCTGGTGGGATGATGCGAACGTTTCTGAAGTTCCACAAGTTCCTGGAGATGTATTCTGGGGATGCGTCGCAGAGCGTCTCGCTCCCGCCGAAGATTACGAAAGACAAAGTGGTCGACAATGATCTCATTCGCACATGGGCAGCTTTCAAAGCACCTCCGTTGGTCTTGCTGTTCACGTGTGCAAATCTGTCGTCAGGAGGGAGATCTTTCCATTCGAGTCCGAGAAATCCTCAAAGCTTGCTTGCTTGCTGCTCCTGAGGAGTACATGGACAAACCCTATGGGGAGATACTCGCCATGGTCACTAAGTTTGGTGGAGGTCTCAAACACATTGTTGCTGACCACGAGGGGAAGTACAATGCCATCACCAGGTTCATGGTGGATGAGGAAGTGATCCGCGATGATGCAAAATTGGCTGTGGTTGAACTGGAACAAGAACGAAAGCAAGTTCGGTTCGACTTGAACACTGCAACAAGGAACATCGTCACTGCGGACGGCTACTACAACCTCGCTGTTCTCATCAACTCCGTGGAGACGCCCTACCAGACTGTGACAGACACGAGAATACAACAATGGTATACGGTGAATCAGGACTACTACCACAAGTTGCCAATGTCGGGCAGAGCACCTGACCAATCAGACCTGTTGGCGGAGCCTACGTTATGTAGGGTGTGCAAGCTGATGTACATGTTCGCGAAACACACTGGATATGGACTACGGACCTACAACCAGGAATGTGCTGCGAACAACGATGGCGCCACGCCACTCAACGTTCACCAGCTGGCCATGATGATGCGCACAATGCCTCAAGGCATGGGACACCCGCTCGCCTTTGCGATGAACTCGCTCCAGGCGTTCAGTGTTTGTCTCCATGTGCTTCATTCCTACGTATCATGGGTTGATCCAGACACTGGACACCCGCATTACAGATGGTCAAATGATGTGCTCCCTGATTCCGACTACACCACGTACGCTTTCCTCAAGCACCACGTGGATGCTGTATGTGCAGATCAAGACAGGAACGGTTTCCAATTGCCGGATGCGTTCCGTAGCTACACCTGGAATCAATGCGGAGTTGAATCTGGATATGTGGTCGACTGCTCTACCAAACGCGCCACGTTGAGCATATGGGAAGCAGAATTCCAACAGATGGAGGCACCAAGACCGCTTCTACAAGATGATGGCCTATTTCCGCCCAATCTTCAACGGCATCCTAGCTGGGTGTATTCAACGGGGAGGGTGGCGATGCCTACGGCAAGCAACCTCGAACCGGAAGGAATCGTGCACCCTGAGCATGGAAGAACGCCGGGACAACCACAAGGATCCGCTACCGAGCCTCGAGCCACCCCTAGCCACGGACCAAAGAGGGCAAGGACGGACGAGGCAACGGCATCGGCGTCATCATCTTCTGCGGCACCTCCTCCACAACCACCGACTTCGCAACCGGAAGAGGAACCATCGCAACCGACATGGGAGGAAGCTCCAATCCCCGCTGGCGCTCAGGAAAGTTGGTACCATTACGTCAACATCGATGAAAAGGGCTGTCGCTCAAGCTTGCTGGCGACGACCCGTGATCAAGACGAGTACCCACCTACCATTGATGAGACGCCAAAGTTCGTGGCCAACCACGACGTGGGGACCACACCGATTCAGCATTACGTCAGAAGACTGGTGACCTACTTGGCAAGGATTCGTTCCGTCTCTCAAAGTGACGACAAGGGTCTCAACCTGAAGGTCTACGTGAAGCTGAGCACGAAAATGTGGTTACGGATGTACTCGCGGCTATACCATGCATTGGCATTGGTGTCGTGCGTGCATCTTCCTTCTCCTCCAATGCTTACCTCGGCTGTGTTGATCGAGGCAGACGGCGATCTTGTCGACAACGATGAAATTCCGGCAGAAGCAAGGATCAATACCATGAACACGCTGAACGGATTTCGCAATAGTTTGGGTATGGGTGGCAAGCCTGATGCCGCGACTATGCGCTCTCAATGCACGATCCTCGTCCAAGACTTTGACATGGTCGCAAGGACCAGAGGGTCATCGCATACAGTGAGGGAGAATCTCGTCATGCATGGATGGAGTGAGATCTACATTGTGAGCCCGTCGATCACCGCAGGTGCCAACTACAACTTCCAAGTCACGAAGGGATCGTTGGAATCTGTGAATGAGACATTGGATGGCTTGACTGAAGAGCAGCTTGCAACCGTCACACTGCACTACCATCTGTCTCTCCAAGCGATCCTCATCGAGAACATTTCATTTCCGATGAGTGAGGTCGGAGACGGAGCAGCGATTCGTGCTGATTTGCAGCGGCAGCTCAAAGCCACGTACGTTGACCCCATCATTGCGGCAGGGAAGCGTACCACGCGCCCTCCAATTGTCAACATCAACCACGACTTACGGTTCGTAGGAGCAGCCAGCAATTACCTTCGACAGAAAGCTTCTATGTTCACTGGTTTCCACGCGCTGGGAATGTACATTGAACTGGAGTTGCGGGCCCGAGCATGTGTGGTGATTCATGGATCTTCGTTTTGGTCAAGAATGTACAGTCAGGCGAAACATGCGTCGTCTGGCGTGCACACTTTGTCAGTTGAGAAGGTACCACCACCAGACAATCGGGTCAGGTTCAAATTGGGCCTAGCTATCTATGAGAAGCAGCTGTTTTGCGAGAAGATGGTATCTACGTGCTTTGTTGAGGCATCGAAAGTTCGCTCATGGGACGAGACAGTCAGAACCGACTTAGTTGCTCACCCGTCGCTTGTCGAGATTTGGGAGGACAAGAGTGAAGTCAAGACGACCACCAAGATCTCGCAGACATGGTTTACGGGGGAACAGCAGCAACAGATCAGGTCGGGTGCCCAGGGTGACACGGTCGCTGAGTCGTCCACAGTCACCTGGCAGGATTTTGACATCGCCATGACCGTTCCCGAGGCCTACTACGACAACCGGCACTACTGGTTCAGGATCGACACCTATGCGACCCCGAACACTGGTTATGTCAAAGGGAGAACGTTCTATTGCCAAGGATGTGAAGGAATGAAGTTGGCTGAGTGCTACGCACAAGCCTTCTTCAAACCCACCGGAAACGGGTATCCTGGGCACTGCATTGGGTGCGCGCATACTTCAGCTTTGAAGATGCAGCATCAAATCAGCTCCTTCAATGACTTGATCGCGTCCCAGAAGTACACCTTGGCTTGCGCAAAGCACCTTTATGACCTGAGGCTTCAATTCGTGGATCCTCGTGTGGACATCAAGGAGTTCCTCAAAGTTTGTGCAGAAGATGGTCTATGAAGACATCGGCAAGACGGTTTCTCACTATGGTGGTCTCCGAATCACAGCCAGTCAGGCCATCGAGTACGCGGCATGGGGAAAAGCCAAACAGTTGGCGTGGGACAGAGGGTACGACTCCGAAGGCAAGACATGCTACATCTGCTACTACGACGCCGGGAACTGCGCTTATGCTGGTTTCATGAGGATGCTTTTGACTCCGGAAGAGCGCCAAGAATGCTACGAGGGTCAGTCTTGCCCAAGGAAGAGCTCCTGGGTGATACATTGGAGCTGGCACTCGGGCTTCTTACGATTGCCATGAGACACCCAAGTCATTTTCCGAATTGGGGTGGCCTTGAGGGAGCAAATGCGTGCGCGAGAGGAATCGAAAGGTCATTCTTCCGCTACGCGTCGGCCGAAGCCATCGAGCTGATCACGGTTGACTCCCCGCGCAAAAGGACACCGCCCAAGAAGAATGAAGCAGTCGCTGAGATCGTCAACAACATGTCCGCTGACCTCGTGATTGATTTCACAGTGATCGTCGATGGTGATATCTACCCTGTAGAGATTACGAGAACCGACGAGACACAGGCCGCTGACAACGTCACGGACGATCCAGGGTTCTCAGTTGCTCCACCAATACCTGCACAAGATGTGGATGTGGATGCGCAACCTGAAGAAGAGCAGGGTGCAGAAGGCCCTGATCCCAGACATGCAATTCGTGAAGGAGTTGTCACGCAGCTTCAGGACTATGTTGGCGTACTCGCTCAGGGCGAGATGTCAGTCGGAAGCGATCGCATCACATTTTGTGTTGCTTGTGGCAGTGACCTACACACTCTGTCAAATTGCACAGAGAATGCTGCAACCCGGGACCTGGTACTTCGAAGCGTCCAGATCATCAAGGAAAGTCTTCTTCGATATCCACGTCGAGTACCTTCACAAGAGGCTGAACCAATGGACGTTGACACCACAGATCATGTGAGTGTTGCATCCTCGGACCGACGACCCAAGGCCAAAGCCCGACCGCGACGCGGAGGCGAAGCCGTTCGGGGTGATGTGGTCTTGATCCGTTATGAGAACAAACACAATCTCTGCACGGATGTGGAAAATCGTCGGGGCCTAAATGATGCTTGTGGCGTACCATTGCAGGATTCGGGACCAGAGAATAGCCAGCGAGTGGTGGACATTATTGAGCAGCTTTCGGACCATCGCGACCGACGCCTACCCCAACGGGGAGACCGTCCTAGCTATGTGTACGACGAGAACACTAACAGCTACACCAATCCAGGCTATGAATCCATCGGCGGCGGAAGGCCAATCCGGTGCGGAATTCTCGACCTGATCCCAACCAAGGGTGCAAGCTTCATCAACAATCGGTGGGACATCGTGAACGAAGTTGTCCTTCGCAACATCACCCGTCAGCGCAGGTTGAATGCGGATTGGGCGCTATCATGCATCCAGTCTGACTTGCGCCACAGAATCGCCAGGCGCCCAGGCTCGGAATGGCTTGACAACCGGTGCCAGGTGGCATTCAACAGTGTCATCAAATGTGATGAAGGAGGGTGGGTGCTGATCGAAGACTTGGTGAGGCATGAGCCACTATGGACCCATGAAAGCAGACGCATCACCGAAGGGGTCTCAAGGACCGATGACCAACAGAAGAAGAGAGTGTACAATGAAAGACTTCAGCTATTGTTCCAGGGGAACATGATTGCAGCCACGAAACGCAACAAGGCCAAGATTCGGTTGCAGTTCCTGGGTGTGAGAGTGAAGGACCCCGGCACGGAAGTTCTTGGGTCAGCAGGTTCGAACATGTTGGTATCAGTTCGGGACCAGATCGCAGAGATCCAGAGCAACGACCATTGCCGACATGGCCAGAGGTACCTGAACCAATGCAACGGCTGGGTGAAGCCATGGGCAGTTCGGGCTACGAGTGGTCACTCTGCGCATTCAGATCCCCAGAACAACTTGCTTCAGTTGGACAAGAACAGGTTTGCAATATCTCCATCTATGACCCTCTTGCAACGTCTTGGAGGTGCATTCCACGCTACGGCATGCCGCAACTTGGATTCCATTGTCACGCAAGGCATCATGCCTGGTTCGGAGGACCCCGACGGGGACTTTGACCATCGGCGCCAATTCCGAGGCAACCAAGGCGGCAGACTCCACAGCTATTGGGGGGTGTTTGCGCCGTTCGATCACCGGAACGCAACGACCAAGATGCGAGTACACGGACGAGACGCCAAGCATATGCCATTGGCGGTTCTTCATGTCCCATCGCAAGATCTTGCACGAGAAGATGGACGTATCACAGACAGCGGCATCATGATCGTTGGTCGAACGATACCTTTCCATTTCGTCAAGGAGGTATGGTTTTGCGTCCCTGATCCTCGAGATACACACTCTTTCGCTCTGGTGGAAAAGATCTACGATGAAAGGTTGGAGAAAGAGCTGGTGTTGGACTACAATGCATCACCGTTGCTTCCCGAGTTCGAGAGATACCGAACGCCAAGCAAGATCATGGAATTGCTTTGCGAGATGCCTCCTGGACCCCACGACACAAGCAAGGAGCAGATCATTCGTGACCTCACAACTGTCTTGGAGTCCCACAGGGAGAACACGGTTCGGCATCACTACATGGACAAGGGAATCAAATTTGTCATCAAGAATTGGCGACCCGAAGACCTACGCAGAGACGAGGATGGAAGGAGAATGAGGGTATGCCCGGCATGCTACAACATTGTTCCAGCATGTTTCTCCCGATGCACGTCTTGCTGGTCACAGTTCATTTCAAGCGGATATTATCAAGGTTCTCCACAACGGGATACTCCTACGGAGATCCCCAGTGACTTCATTGCTCAGACAATGGAAGCCGCAGCAGCCGCAGTGCCTGAGGCGCCCGAAGAGGAGCAGGAAGCCATGGAGGTAGAGACCGTTGCGGAACCTGAAGAAATCCCAGAACCATCTGTCGTTGCGGAAGACGATCCAGAACAGGAACCTGATGAAGAAATGGACGTTGAGCCTGAAGAGGACTTCGATGACGCAGTTCCGGAAGCAATCGCACAGGAACGTCGTCCCGTCTTCCTTACCGGCCAGTCTTTGAACATCGATCCTGAACTACAACTTGCACGTACCGCCATGCAGCCATCCTACTATTCTGGAAAGCGAAATGCTCATTGCATCGATGCGAACATGACCGCTCTGTCGTACATGGCATACGTGGTATGCCGATCCATCTACAAAGCTTGGTCAGGATTCGCAAAGTGGGCGACTATGCCGTTGTTTCAGATGAGGGAAAGTTTCGCGCTTGGCCAACGCTATGATGTGCTTGGAAAGTGGGGATCTTTGGCAGCAGTGGACAAGGAAACAGGTGTCAGCAGGGATGTGACTGATGAGGAGATCATTCGCTTCGCGAAAGAACCTGAGAACCTCAAACAGTATGATCCCAACGGGACTTACACCTTGAAGCGCTTCCGGACGAACCAGATGCTTTCTTTACTTGTACGGGGAGCCAACATGATGGGAATTGGCAGGGACAACTTCAGCCCTACTACTTACTTGAAGAGCGACAGGGATGAAGATGTAAAGGCAATGCACTTTTGTTGCCTGAACGTCCTATGCGAGGTGATCCCAATGGTGACGGGACACCAACAATTCTCGGTGCTACGACCAACGCCAACTGGACCAGTGGACTTCTTGTACATCGACCCTGTCGGCATTCTGCTAACTCATTCTGATCAGTCAGTCCAGACCATCGCCTTGCTAGTGGATCACAGCATCCAAATGCCTGCGCACTTTATGGACAGATTGAACAGATCCAAGAATGAGAGACAGCAAAACCCGACGACAAGGCGTACAGAGGCCCTACACCACATTTCGGCCGCTGATTATCTTCCTCCAGGTGGTACTTCCATCCTGGACACGCCTGTCACTACGGAGGAACGTGAAAGCGCTTCTTCATCCAAGGGACCTTCAAAAGGGCGTGGAAGAACCGGAGGCGAGCAACATGGTGGCTGGAACACCAATTCCTACCACGACTACATCGCCGCCAAAGGCCGAAACAAAGGCAAGGACAAGGGAAAGCCAAGGAACCCATATCCAGAGGAGAACCTCCGGCCCTGGGAACGCGATCCTACGTCAACGCGAAGATGGTGGCGAGACAACGCCTGATCTTCCTCGCCTATCAGTTCGTGACCTCTGAGCTTCGCCTGTGGAATGCCATCGCGAATGCTTCTTTCTTCGGTGACGCCTGATTCGTTTGTCATTTCAGGGGATCGTTACTGACGTAGATGAGTGTCACAACGTTTCTAATTGGGATACAAAGCTCTGATTTTCAATGTCAACGTTGCGGCGGAATTTTCTTCTGTCCTATCGTGCCATCTTCCGGGTGAGCAGCGTCGGAGACGCAACTCATGGGGGGTGCGAACGGACTGCGATGCCTTGTCAAGTTCTAAGGTGTCACTATAAGAGCTGTGAGCAAGACCGTGTAAAGTGCAAGAGAAGGGGGCACGCTACGCGTCCCTCGACTCTAGGGGGCATGCTACGCATCCCTCGTCTTTACCTTTCTATGTGACCGCCAACGCAACGTTTGGCTCAAGTCAATGCCCATAGCTAAGTGCTATATGTGTCTTCTATCCTGAGCAATCAGAGCTATCCCGTTGCACAGACGAACCGCCGCCGGCAGTGAGTGCAAAAGGAACGGCCGCCGGTTCTGCCTGCATAGGATCGCACGTGTGGGAGTACGAGAGAGAGACAGGGTCCAGTCTGTGGAGAGTGCTAGCCAGCCACACCTATATTCATTACAGCTCTGGTGGGGAGAGCAGCAACCAAGTCGAGATCAATCCCCCACGCATAAACAAAGTTACAATTATTTTGGCCCAAAGTTACAACTAGTTCGTTGCAGTTTCCGGGTTAGCTGGTCCAACACGAACCTGAGGTTGGGGTTGGGGTTAACCCCAACCCTAACCTAAGGTTAGGGTTGGGGTTAACTTGAACCCCGAACCTAGGGTTAGGGTTCGGGTTAACCCCAACCTGAGCTCTGGCGTCGAGGTCACTGTTCGGGTTAACCCAACCCCAACTCGGCCAGCGTTAGGGTTGGGGTTAACCCCAACCTTAACCGGGCATTAGGGTTGGGGTTACCTAGGTGTTTCAAGCCTTGTTGTTTGTTGGAGAAGATGTTCATTCTTGGTTCTGAATTTTGATTCGCTTTTAACCCTGGTTTGTCCTTTCGGCTTCAAAGAGCGGGCGAGAGGGGTTGGGGAGCGCTAGGAGGGGCCTACGTAAAGCCTTCTTGTTCGCTGGAGAAGAATTTTCATCTCGATTATTCATATTTCTTAGCCTTTAACCCCCCTGGAGCGTTTGCGTGTGGCTCTCTCCTTCATCTTGCGTGGAACAGACGTTAGGGTTGGGGTTAACCAGGTGTTTCAAGCCTTGTTGTTCATTCCTGATTCTGAATGTTGATTCGCTTTTAACCCCTCCGGGAGCGTTTTCGTGTGGCTTGCTCCTGTTGATGTGTGGTCTTCGAACCTGAAGAGAGCGGGGGAGGAGGGTTGGGGGGCGCCAGGAGGGGCCTACTTAAAGCCTTCTTGTTCGCTGGAGAAGACGTTTCGTTTCGACTATTCTTATTTCTTTGCTTTCAACCCTCTTGGAGCGTTTTCGTGTGGCTCTCTCCTTCCTACGCGGAAAAGACGTTTTTGTGAGGTTTTCGCGGCTTCAGAGATGGAAGGGGTTGAAGGCGCTCGAAGGGGGAGGGGGAACGCTAACAACCTGAACCTGAGGTTGTGGGTTCGGGTTGACCCCAAATCTAACCTGAGGTTGTGGTTCGGGTGAACACCAACCCTAACCTTTGCGCCGGGGATATGGTTCGGATTAACACCAACCCCAACCCAGAACCGCCAGGGTTAGGGTTCGGGTTAACCCCAACCCCAACTCAGAGTTGGGGTTGGGGTTGGATTGAACCCTAACCTCAACCTGAGGTTAGGGGTTAGGGTTCGGGTTAACCTCAACCCGCACTCTGCCAGCCCCAAAGTTAGGGTTGGGGTTAACACCAACCCTAAGGTTGGGGTTAACCTGAACCCCGAACCTGGGGTTGAGGTTGGGGTTGAACCCCAACCCTAACCTGTTCAGGTTGTTGACCCCCCCATCGGACCCGGCCTCGGGGTTACAACCTGGGTTCAACCCCAACCCCAACCCACCCCCTCCGGAGAATGCTCCCCTCTAGCTTGTTGGACAAAACTTCTCACTCCGTGAGGCCGCTTTTATTAAAACAACTCTCCACTCCTTGAAGCGGCAAACAACACAAAAACGTGTTTGCAACATACCAGAAGAAGAACGCCGCAAGAAGACGTTTTAGGGAGGTTTGAAGAAAGACAAAAGAAGAAGCTGCGCGAAATCGCTTTATGAAATTTTTAACAAAAAGAATAAACTGAGAGAAAAAATACGCGCAAAAAAAGAAGCCACACGAAATCGCTTTATGGGGCGTTTTTGCGAAGAAAATTTTGCGAAGAAAATCCAATGAGAGAAAAGAATTACAAACACAAAACAATAAGAAGCCCTACGAGTCAATTCCATTGTTCCTGTAAAGGCAATGACGAAGAATATCTCCTTTTACGCCAGCTCCCTTTACGGCTTGCAGGGCTTTGTGAGTGGGCTGTCAACCGTGGCAGCTTTTGGAACTTTTGACTGAACAGGTCTGCAGGATGCCCGCAACCACCGGGTCAGCCATTCGGGAAGACAGGCATGCCACGATGGTGGATTTCGCTGCATACCCTCAAATCTGCGACTTTCAATAAGCGTGCAACTTTCATGGCACGGGAGTGGAGCTTTTGCATGCGATTTTAAGGCGGGCGGTCACTTCTTTTTGGAGAACCCCGCCAACAGCACGCCATTGTTGGAGGCTCTTCTGATGTTCACATTGTGGCGGCTTGTGAGTGCGGCTGGGGCTTCTCCAAGCGTTGGGATTTCTCCACGACATTTAGGGCAGCAGCAGGTATGCTCCATGTCAATTTTGGAAGGGGGGCTTGAATTACATCAAAACTGAAGCCCCCTTCAAAATTTGAGAATTCTGGACTCCAGAAGTCTCAAATTGAAACTTGAGAAGGGGCTTCAAGGGGGCCTAAAAGGGGGGCTTCTCAAGGGGGCTAAGAGGCGGTGCAACTTTCCAGTTCTCCTGGTACTGAAGAAGGGGTTGCTCTTCCGACCTGGTCCGCCTGGATTGGAATAATGACGCCGCTCCGAGGAATGTCCATGAAGTATAGCCTGTAGCCGCATCTTAAAGGCAAGAAAACAAGATCTCATCCGGCTCCCAGACTGCCTCCGACGGTTGTTTAGATCTTTGAGCGCATTTGAAAACTACGGGAATAAGCGAGCTAGAACATGTTCGGGAAGACGGAAGGGTGTCCGCGATGCATTGAGCACGGTTTAGTTTCCTTTGTGAGACCACACCTGCCGTAAGTTGAAGAAGTCTAGACAAACCCGAAAGTATCAGTCTTCGACAAAGGTTGAGTTCTTGAAAGTCTGTTAGACCAACCAGGACAGGGGGGTGAACGTCAAACATAGACCTCTAGTTTGCTAGCCACAATGAGATGTGCTCTACCACCTCGTGGAAAGTATTGCATGTCAAGACTGATGTGATTGTGCTGCATGAAGGGTCATCAGGGATTTTTGTCAAAAAAGAGTAAGTTTTGCTGTCTTTCGTGCCTTTAAAGGATCAAGTGTGCGTTCAACCATCTTCCACCGGAGTTAGGTTACGGTTACTGAGGATCAGTTCGACCAGTCGCACAAATAAGTTCAGACGTCAGCTTTAGCCAGGAGTCTTCCTAGCACGAGAAAACCTTGTGGTGAGCGATCTTCGCGGGCTCGAGGGAGGGCATATGCGCTCCACGCGCCGGCGTGCATGTCCTCTTTAGACGGGATGTTTCCACCAGCCACTGAAAAGAGAGCGTCCCAGCCGTTCGTTTGAGGGATTGGATTGAGAATCTTGGAAAGCAAAAATTACAAGATACGTATTCTGACGAGTTGTTGAATACACTATGATACCGCGTTTCCCCGCCTTTACTGCCGATTTTAGACGTTTGATTTGGCGTGAACCTGAACCTCAACCATTAGCTCCACAGGGCTCAGTTTCATTGCAACACTCCGTTTTTGCGTTTACATCATAGTGACATGTTCTTGCATTTATGTTATGAAGCTTGTGCACTTCAGTTTGAGGTGAGTTGGCGTTTTTGTATGGGCATGCTGGATGATGTGCAAATTCGGTGTCGACCAATTGCTTTCCAAATCGAGACGTGGCAAGTTGGTTGGCTCGAGAAAAAAGCCGATGTAACGTTTCTGTCGAGGTCAGGTTGATCCCACTGCATAGTTTGGATTGAAACGGCGTTGGAGTTGTTTGTACTTGGACTCACGTGTGAACTGCTCGCATCATTCAGCAATAGCAGTGCGACGTCATGTTGGTCAGATCTCCGCGATGGCTACGTGTGGCAGGTTATCGTGCCTTTTCCGGTGTCGCTCGCCATTCAATCAATGATCCGCAGGTGCTTGGAACAGAGTTAAGATGCATGTTCAATTGATTGAAGCTGCCATTTTCCACGATTTTGTTTGGTTCGCGGAGTTCACGTCCGAGCTTCGCCCGGCCTTTGGCTTTCTGTCAGGTGCTGGAAGAAGTCAAGAAGGAGTTTCTTCTTTACGAGTCTGCTTTGTGCAAGAACGACGTGAAGGCATTTTCCGATTCGCACCTGTCATGTTGCCCGGATGCACGAGAGGCTCTTGACCGGTTCTTCTTTGACAATCCATCCACTGTTCGATTCGGCACAGCGGAGAATCTGTATGGCTATGAGGCAGCTGAGGGCACAAAGTGTGTTCCTGACATGAAAACACGTGTCTCGGTCTCAGCACAGCAGGCCATCCAAGCGTTTCGAGAAGGGAGATCTCCGCCTGGTGATCGCAGAATCTTGAGGTCTCTGATCACAACCTATGGACCGGATTTCGCGGTCCCTCACTTGATCTTTTTTGCAACACAAGCCTCAGGTTTGGTGCCATCCCGGGCATGTGTGCATTTTCCAGGTGGCAAACATTGAGTTTCAGCGAGACGGCAGCTCCAAAATTGGACGACAGTCGCAGACGTGGTTGCGCCGCTTGAGTTGCAGAGGTTGCCGAGCCTGCATAGTCAACTTGAGCCTTGTGTGGTGCAGATTGCATTTGAGGAACTCCTGGGGGATGGAAAGTCGTCTCTGCGCATGTATCGATGATGGAAAAGTGAGGTGCAGCTACTCCGCTTCAAAATGGGACGTGTCCGAACGCGTGCAGCTGCAGTTCCCGAATGATACGAATACAGCGACCGAAGCGGCACTTCCATGTTGGTATGCGTCCTAGTTCGAAGCCTGGCTCAATCATCTTGCAGGTGACACGCAGCAACACCAATCACAATATGGTGGAACTGACGAAACATCAGCAACGACACCAAACCTGAGTGTAGCCATCGTCGCAGCCGCAGCTGTCCTTGCGACTTTTAGTTTTGATATTCGCGAGAGCCGCTGTGTGTGCATGTGGGCCATGTTGGCCAACGGCCTTGTCGATTGATTTATGGGGTCCAGCAGAAGGGCGGAGCCTACGGCAGGCAGTAGGAACCAGGAACTGCGTCGAGGCATGATGCACTGTTCAATGTGAACGTGCGCATTTTGCAAAGGCCGGTTTCGAGCAGCTTCCAGCCGACTTGCGGGAAGGACAGATCGAGTTAGTGCCGTAGCCTGTGGTGTCCTGGAGCTTGTGTCATCGTCCCAGGCCTCAGCGAGCCATCGGAGCCATCGGAGCCATCGTTTGGATTGGCACCGGGCAAGCTTGTTACGGCCTTCCCTTCTCGATTCCCTTCGCTTGCCGGCGTGCATCGGTCTTCTCTTTGGTCCTTGCGCCGCTGGCGCCTGGAGCAGCCCAGGCGCAGGCGGCGCAGGCCGAAAGGCTTCCCAAGCTTCCGGCATCCGGGAGTCGCGTGCTTGATCTCGGCGGCCTTCTTCCTGCATCACTGGAGCAGGACCTCGAGAAGGCCATAGAGTCACTGGAGCGTGATACGCCGTATCGATTCCGTCTGGTGTGTCCTCCTCCTGGTTACGGCCCTCAGGATCGGGCGACATGGTCTGACTTTGTGAAGAATGTTGGCCAGTACTTTGCACAAGAAGCTCAATGGGATCCTGCCAACGCTGTCGTATTGCTGGTCTCTCCCAGAACCTCTGCCGGGCGCACGGCAAACCCGCTGAATTTTTCCGTTGCCACCAAGCTTACCCAACGTCTACAGTATCGGATTGCATCTGACACCTTTACCAAAATATCGAACAAGTATGGAGACCGTGATTTTGTGATACAAACAGGGGAGGGAGAAGCTGCCGCACTCGCCGCCTTCAATGCAATCGCTTGCCTCCGCAAAGGGGTCTGCATGCAGCCGCTGCCCGATGACGAGGCTCGTGCTGTTGCCTTTGGAGGCAAAGCAGCGGTCAGCACTGCAGACGCCTTGGAAGCTGCTGGCCTTCGATGACTTCGATTTGACAACGTGCAGTTAAAATCAAAAAGGCAGTACTGTTTTGTGAGTTTTGTGCGCCACGACGTATGAAACCAACCTTTAGGACCAAAACATCCTCTTCAATCCTTGTCTGTTGCCATCAGCTGCACGCCGTAGCGATGATCCGGTAGATGTGCAAACGAAGCCTCAGTTCCGTTCCAACCCATGGGGCCAAGCAAAGCAGGTTGCTTAGGACACGCACAGATGCAGCACTGAACAGGAGTTTTAGACAGTCCATGCTGATATGTTTTGCTGTGCTAGCACTGGTGCTGTGCAACATGTTAGTCTCGGGTCGATCCTTTGCATGACACTGATTAACGCAGGCCCGGCGTTGATGGGATTTCTGCCTTTTTGTGCTCGTGATTCCCTCCATCACTTGAATGTTGGCAGGAGGTCATGGCTGAGGATCTCGTGGTTGGAAACTCATTTCATGCATACGTGGCTTCTGTTCTGTGACCTGGGAAGGCTTGAACTTGAAGGCAGGGATGAGGTATAATACTCAGTGTTCCAAGATTACCGGTAGAAGCTATTGAGTTTGGGCTTTCCTCGACGGGCCTTGGGGGGCATCACATCACTGCACGCTCTGTGCCAAGGCCAATGATGCAGCGCTCGCTGAAGGTGGGGCCTGGGGGGGGCCCCTGGGGGAGCCGAAGGGCGCGGCGCGTGCTTTTCACTTCGCGGCTCGAGGCACCGCTGTCGCCACGTCCGACCCAGAAGAGTCCTCGGCCTTGGACGCCTTAGCCTTGAAAGAGCCTCTGAAGGCTGATGAGAGGCCCAGCTCCAGCAGAACTCCGTCTGTTTCCTCCCGCCAGTCCATCCACGTCGCTGTGCCTTCCAATGTCAGACCTGGGGAGAAGTTTTTTGTAGTGGTGGATGACATGGAGTATGAGGTGATAGCGCCAGAAGATTGTATGCCTGGCGAAATGATTGCAATGGACATCATGTCAGATTTGCGATACTGGGAAGCTGATGCACCTGCGGTTGTTGTGTATCCTGACCCCGATGATCGTGGAGAGGGTGGCCGGCCCGGGCCGGGTTGGAATGAATCCAAAGAGTACGAGGCTTCTGTGGCCGAGTCGGTTGCCACGGACGCGAGCATCGTACAGATTACTGTGCCGAACGATTGCAATGCAGGTGACACGTTCTTCGCCGCAGTCAATGGCTTAGAGTATGAGATTCTCGTGCCTAAAGGCAGCAACCCTGGGGACGTGATCACCCTGGAAGTGCCATCCAAACACGCAGTCGGAAAGTTCGCTGTGCCAGCGCCTGCCAGTGACGTGCCGTCCATTCTCGTACGAGATGCAATGGCTAGCCAGGGCTCCAGCGAGACGGACGTGTTTGCGGAAATTTCCGTTCCGGAGAATACATACCCTGGCCAAACTTTCGTGGCTGTCATCGAGAATATGGAGTTCGAAGTTCCCGTACCAGAAGCCCGGCTAATAGTCATGTCGAGAAGGCATTTCTAGATTCTGGCGGCAGCTCAGGACGGCTACGGTCCGGGAGACCGAATGACGCTTCAGGTGCCTTCACGTGGTTTCATGCCGAGGCCTCTGCCGTCGGCCTGGCCCCCAAAGAACAGAGCACCTTGCACCTCTTGCACATGCTACCCTTCGCAAATCTGCATCGCCTGTTTTGTTTTTTCTCAGGAGCTACGGGAAATGCGCCAAGAGCTCCAAGAAGTGCGTCAAGAGCTGCAAGCCGTCCGGCAAGTGCAGATGTCGCAAAAGAGAGCTGAAGAGGCAGCGACTCCAGGCTGAATTTTTGGCAGAGGTGTACGAGTGGCAGGTTGTGGCCGCGTAGAACAGCGAGAGTGTACTTGCAGTGATATGACAAGCAAGATGTTACTGAGGCAACACGTGTCCAAATCCTCGGGCGACTCAAACTTTATCGAGATACTCATTCCACCGGACTGCTACGAAGGCGATTTTCCGTTCCTGATGCCATGGTAATGCTTGTTTGGATAGCAGCAACAGGAGATGTCTTTATTGTCGAAGTGGATGACGTTGAGTTCGAGATGGCTGCTTGGCTGATTCGCAAGTGGACATGGTTTTGTTTTCGGAGGGTTACGGTGGTCAACAAGGAAGGACGCAGGGGATGGGAGGGGAGGGAGGGGAAGGGAAGGGAAAATGGCGTGGAGGTAAATGCATCGGTGCGAGCATTGAGCTTCTAAGTCTGTTGAGTTTTGAACTGACATGATCATGAAGGTTGTCATGATGGAGGCTTCTATGATTGTCAACTTAGTGTAATCTCCAAGTTGATTACATGTCACTCTAAACTTTCGGTGTTGCAAACGATTGCTCTCAGTTTCAGAAAGAACTGCGTCAGGGCGCAATCATCATGATTAAGCCGTCATTGTGGTCATACTCATCTGCATGCTGTCTGTAGCCAGAAGACCAGATCACAATGGATACTTTCATGCATGGACGCATGATCCAACTACAATCATCGAAATCGTCAGGACGGCCAGAAGAATCACACAGGCCAGAATAGTCACCGTTAGCATGAGGCAAAACTATGTACAGCAGTCGTGGTTGGATAAGAATGAGATATGATGGCAATCACAATAGCCATATTCAGCCTGTGCTAAAACAGCGCAGCGTAGGCCATGTGCAGAACTACCGTCAATGGTTTGTCGCCGGGCTAATGTCGGACGCAACGTATCTTTAACGACAGGTCCGGACTCGAAGGTGTGGTTTGCTTCAGGCAACCCAGCTGGCTTGCAAGCGCCTGTGAATGGCTTGTCGGAACCAGTACCCGCCTAGAAACGCCACACCGTGCTAAGCAGATCAGAGGATCAACATGAAGCTCTGCTATTCGGCAAGTAGCACGCCGAGCTGTCCCCGAGTCGAAGCATGTGTTCTGAACAACCAGGTTGTCCCGGATGGTTGCACGCCGGGTGAGGTGATTTACATGGACGTGCGCGAGGCTTGAACGGCACGGAGATGTGGAAACACTAGTGTAGTCGCATGTTGCCGCTCCGCCGCAGGGTGCTGGGTACCCGGCCAAAGAGCTGAGCAGCAAGCAGAAGAGCAGTTCAAGACCTGCCTCAGCCGTCAAGAAGAAGATCCTGCAGGCAAGACGGATCGCTTGAGATCGAAATCGCCCTCTGCAGCCAAATCCGAGTGAGGAGCTTGCAAAAGAGCAGCTTGCTCGCGAAGCTGCTGCCGCAGCTGCCGCCTCGGCGGCCTCTGCAACCTCTGCGGCACCGCACTCCAGCTTGGAGGCCTCCGGCCCTCAGGGCGGTAGAGGCCACAGAGGCTCAAGCTTCCTTCACGTCGTGTTGTTTTGCAGGTCTTGGAAATCACGATTCCGGACGCAACTTGGCTTAACGATGGTTGTTTCGGCTGTGCCACTCGCAGTGCGGATGACTTGCGAGGATTGCTATCCAGGCGACGTTTTTGTCATCGAGGCCGGGCTGGAGTTCTTTGGACCGACTGCTCGGCAACATGCTAGAGCTGCTAGAGCTGCTGCTAAGCTGCTAGGTGAATGGCGTAGACATCGAGCTGGTCGTGCCAAGTGAGTGCCAACCTGGTGAAGTCATCTACATGGACTTGCTGCCAGAAGGCTTTGGCTTTGAGGCTTTTGGGCTTGCCTGGGAACATTGCCGCGCTCCGGTGCAGGCCGCGTCACCAACTCTCGGCCTGCATCGGGCACCACAGCTACAGACAAATCGATGCTTGGCTTCAACTTAGACACTCCCCAGGGATTCTGCGCGAACTTGGTTCTTCGAGGCACTCACGGCCTGCGAGTGCCAGGAAGAAGGGCAAGGCCAGTCGTCGGGTAGTCAATTTCGACTTCGATTGGTAGCCGTACTCGAGTGGACTGCACAGGCAATGGCTGAGGAGCCATCAGAGCCAGAGCCTTCAGGGAGTCCTGAAGGAGCGCTTGCGCCGGTAGCGGTGGAAAAGCCGGAAGAGGAGACCCTGCAGGCGACAGTGGCGACAGGGTCGGCTCCGTCGGCTCCGGAAGCCGCTCCGGAAGCCGCTCCGGAAGCCGCTCCGGAAGCTCCTGATGGCCGTGCAGCTTCCGGGTCCATTGCAGGGACTGAGGACCTGGTCGAGATTCTGGTCCCCGAAGACTGTGCTCCCGGTGACAAATTCGTTGCTGTCTTCGAAATGGAGTTGAAAGTACCAGAGGGCTGCGAAGGTGGTGATGTCTGAGACTCGGAGACAGCCCGAAGGTGCCCCAACTCTCCGCCAAACTTCGCACCTGGAGGTCCTAGTCGCCGCCATGCCTCACGCCATACCTGAAGCGGAGCAGAAGCCTTACTTTCACACTTTCACATCTACAGTTTTTTGTTCTGGAGTGCCTTCATTCTAGGTTGGACACTACGGGATCCACCTCAGCACTCGGTAAAACCTTGGAGGCAGGCAACCCACACGATCGATAAGTTCAGTGCAGACAAGCGTGGCAAGGCCATGGGATGGACAAAAGAGATCGAGAATCTGAAGCAAGAAATGGAAAATTTGAAGCAGGCCTGTCCTGATGCTGACTCCAGAATGCCGTTGCTGTGTTGCTTCTATTTGCAGGAACGCCTGAAGCTACCCGAGCCAGAAGTGCAACCATCTTCGAAAGAGGTCGGCACCCAATTGTATTCCGGCTTGAAAGCGCGTGAGACCCTTCGCTTCCAGGAGGATGACATCCAAAGCTTGAAGAAGGAAATTCATCACCTAAAGGAGGTCAGAATCTGTGGTCGTCGCATCGATTTCGTGTAGCGCTCGCTGCTCGTGATATGCTTCGTTCGTTTTCAGGAGCACGCAAGGCTTCTGGCACAGTCACTACATGCAGCCAACAAGCAGCAGATGGAGCGAGTCGATGTGAAGGAGCTAAGCCGCTGCGCTGAATATGTGCGGCTAGCATCCCCCACCTGCCATTGGTGGAAGGAGAAAATGACGAAAGAAATGGCAACTCTGCGAAGGGAAGTCCGAAAGCTTAAACAGGACTTCCGCATGTTCGCTCCACGATGAACTACGTTTCAATCCCGGCCACGGCAGGGTCGAACTCCCATTGCTATTTCACGAGTTGTGAGTGTGAAGGCCATGAAGGAGCCACCTCCGAGCATCATGAACCTTTTGGGAGCACAGGCATTGGAGCCGGTGCCTACCTGCTCGTGTTCATGTCCTGGGTCCCTGCCTTGTTGAGTGTGCTTTGAGAGGCAGCCGAAATACCTGTCCTGGACATGCATTTCAAGCTTGATGGGGAGCTGTCATCCTTTGACGAAGCAGTGTCTTTGTCTAGAAAGCTTTCCAGCCTGTGACTCTGGCTCTGCTCTCCAGATTTGCGTGCGGTTCTCGCTGAGGACTTTACGAACTCCCTGGCGGAAACGTTGGGAGTCAACAAGTGCAAAGCTTGATTGTAGTTGGACTGTTGTGTTTGGGCTGGGGGCTTGATGTGGCAAGAGCCCAGACAGGTCCCTCATCCAGATACGCCTCTCTCCTGGCTCCGTCATAGTGGATGTGCCTTGGCAGGTGGCTTTTGCAGGCATCCCCTGAACTCCAGTCCCGATGCCTCATCATGCTTCCAAAACTCTATCTAGCCAACATCTCGAGGCTACTTGGAGTTCGATGGGCCCAACAGACATTTAATAGGGTCCTGCAGCAAGTTTTGCCTACAACGGTTTTACCTGCAATCTCTCATTCCAGACAATTCCGAGACCATACTGCAGTTCGATGATGCGCCTTAAGCTTCAACGATGGCCTGCTGACGTCCTTGGCTTCCGTACCTATTGAAGTTCAGCGTGATTCCTCCAGTTTGAAGTTCTTCGTATCCACTGTTGTCTGAGCCTCGAAAAGGTTCCACGGTTCCTGGCCAATCCCAAGCTCACCCGGACAAAGTCAGGATCCACCCATGAGCCCCGACAGTTCCTACGATGCTAGGCATGTAGCTAAATATGTAAGCTCAAGGGGCCGCAGAAGTTAAGTCTGCAAGCGCCAACATTCCATCCCCATCACCTTGCTTGTGTCTCTGTAGGATTCTGAGTCGATACATGCGGAGTTTGATGCTTACCAGCCTGGGGTGTATTGCGTTTCTATTGACCGCAAACAACTATCGAGGCTTGAACGTCTCAACAGGCCCAAATGAGATGTGATTTTGCTTAAAGAGATATCAGAATGAATCAAACGTATAGCACAAGGCCTTCCTGGAAGAATGATAGTGGGAATCGTGACCCTCAACACGGTACCGGCGCACTCAATTGGATTTGGGTCCAGAAGCAGAGCAATATTGGGGCTCAGAAGTATGTCTTGTTGGTGTGCCCGTTGAATGAATGTGTTTTGGCGAATGGCACTTTCCTCATCCTAAAGACAGATTTGCTTTTGAGCGATTTTCCAAGTCGAGGCGAGCATCTCAGTGAGTGACAGTTCCGTATTGCATCGGGCGGAGGAGGCCGGGTATCGCGTCGCAGGATTTGGGTGCCGGGATGTAGAGTGTAGCTCAGGTGCAAGCTTTGCCATATACATAGACGAGACGTAGACGGAGACTTGGATATGGATATAGATGCAGATCTGGATATAGATATTGATATAGAGATAGGGATATGTATAGCTATAAGTAAAGATATACGTATAGGTTATGGATATTGGAGCATGTGGGCACGTGTTCGTGTCCGTGCTTGTGTCTTTGTTTGATTCTTTGTGTAGTGCCTGTGTGTCTGTATGTCTGTGCGACGTGTCCCGGGTCACCTTGCAATCAGATACAATTTGCTGGAGTCTTCGTGTGTTGTGCAGGTACTACGGCTAGAGAAAGATGAGTTGTCACGCCGTCTGGGAAGCACTGTCCTCGAGCCGCCTCGCTTCGTGCTGATGGCCCAGGGCCCCCAAATGGGCAAGGCTGCTGCTGCCTTTCAGTCTGCGATGCTGAGTGTGCCAGATGTTTTCTTAGCTTCCGTGGCACGTGTCTTGGCAAAACGAAGTCGGAGGAGAAGTCGCTGAGCAATGAGACACCACGCTCCTCGGGTGTCGATGTCGTGGACGTTACGATCCCAGACGGCATCCACGCTGGCGATGTTTTCTATGCCGAGGTGCCAGATGACCTGTTGCTGCCGCACTGAGCCTCAAGCCTCAGCTCTGTCCAGGTGAATGGTGTGGAGTTCAAGGTTGTCGTGCCCGAGAACTGCGGGCCTGGTAAGATCATCGAGATGGAGGTTCCATCATCACTCACCCAGGAAGGCTAGCGGCTAGCGGCCAGCGGTTGGTGGATTGGATCCAAAGAAGGTCGGAGTTCACGCATTTGCAGGCCTCGGGCCAGTGACCAGCCGTTCCAGCTCCTACGAGGCATTTCGTGCATGTTTGTGCTATGCCTATGCCTCTCCCCACAGCTTCGAGCTTGGCAGGCGCAGGACCCACTGTCAGAGATTGTTGAAGTGGTCATTCCTCCCGGTGCATGCGCCGCGGGCGGGCTCTCTGCTCAGTACTGATACTTTCACCTTCCAGTCATCCTGAGCTCACGCTGCGCAACCCGGGTCTCTGCCTCTTCCAGAATTTGCGTACGTCGTATGGGCGCTGGGCAGCAGGTTCATTGCGACGCTTCACGGGAAGGCATCTCTGGTTTTTGGGACATGTCGGGAAGGATCCTGGCCTGAAATCTTGCGTGGAAGGACTATGAAATCTCTGTTCCAGAGGGTGGGCAAGAAGGTGATACTATCGAGATTGACCTGGCAGGAGAGCTCTGAACCTCGTGGGATTTGCCGTGTCCTTGTCAGCCCAGCCAATTCAGGACTGTCTCAGCCGTCCTCTCGGAGCTCGCAGGCCTTGCGCAAAATGCAGCGACAGTCTAGAACGTGGCAATGTTCTGCAAACGCAGGCATCCAAGATCTATGAAGTTTTAGTGCCAGATTTTCTTAAAGCTGGAGATTTGTGCCTCGGCTGCAGTTTTGTTGAGCGGCGGCTTGGAGTTTCACGTGCTGACTTGGCTTCTTCGCATAGTCATGGCTGCAAGGTTCATCGCGCAGCTGGAGGGCAAGGACGTGACCAGCGGTGATGTGGCTACAAGTGATTACCGTTGCATGAGTGATGCATGCTTGGCATGAGCAGGAGTATGAGATCCCGGTGCCCTACAGCTGCCGGGGTGGTGACGTTATAGAGGTTGACGTGTCAGGCGAGGTACTTCAGTCGATCACTGGATCCTGTGATGAACTCTGCTACGGAGGCTTGTCAGAGCCGCCTTCCAGCGCTTCGCAGGTCGCGGAGAGTCGGCGGCTGATGGCGTGTCATGTGCTGTGTAGTCCGCAAAGGATCGGCCGGACCATACCTTTGGAGTCGTCATACCTGCGACACTGTGCGCTCATGACTCGCTACTTGGCAGAGCGTTTGTGGTGTCCAGCTTCAGAAGTGTAAGCAGCGACCGGATCCAGCGAAGGCTTTCATGAACTTGTTAGCCCTTCTCGAACTCGTACACATCCACAGGCACAGTTTCTCTTTTCGCCTACATTCGCCACAATTTCATGTGCCGCTCCAGACTGAGGAGAGGTGCGCGCTAGTGCACAAATCACGAACAGGGACGATCATGATCCCTCCATAGGGCCCTTACGATTGCATCGCTTGTGCCCATCAATGAATCTCGGCCAGCATCACCATGCACAAGAAAGAGGCACTAGCATGAGGATTCAGAAAAGAGGATGTGGGACTGATATAGGGAAGATCATGACTGGGAAATAGCATTTCGGGCCCAGTTTACTCGAACATGGGCCTGCCATTGGTGCTGCAATCTGTATATATATATATATATGCATCTCTCTCTCTCTCTCTCTCTCTCTCTCTCTCTCTCTCTCTTCCTTTCACATGGATCTTGGCCGATGTTTAAAGGCCTGCGCATGTGCCCATATGTCATGGTGCTTATGTAATTAGTTGCTTGAATATGTTTGCGTAGGCATGCAAACGAACGAACATACGCACATGTCCAAACCCTTGCTTCTACTAGAGGCACTCATCTTCACATCAGTCATGGCATGGTGTTTCAATGTAGTCACCGATCTCTTGGCACTTTCGCCTGTCGCCAAGCAACACATTTCGCATTTTCTCTGACATAACACGGACTTGTGCATCTATATCTACCAGTAAGTTTTGCATAGATGCACATCTGATTTCCATATATTCTTGCAGAAAACTCTAGCCGCCTTCATGTATAGCAAGCTCTTGAGTGCCGGGAACCAGCTTAGCATGTGCAGAACGCTTTGCAGAACCGGTTGTGATGAATGTTCTGGCTCTAGTCTGTGAAGAAGTTCGAGGCGAGCGAACCAAGCAGCCTAGATGACCAAAGAGCCCAATATGGGCTATCATGATAGCAGCTTATGCATAGGACAGACAGTCAGGCATGTGCTGTGGTCGCAAAAGTTAGGACTTCTTTCGTGCATGGTCTGTGGCGCAGCCTTCGTCTGCATAAGTCCCCGACCCAACAACATGAAGTTTGTGATCGAAGAGTATCTTTAGGTTATGAGCGCCCAAGCTACCGAGCGCAGCTCAGTGAACCCTGCAGCGAACACCTACGGTGCTGTACGACCTGGAGATGTGAGGGTGAATGGAGTAAGCCCTGTTGTGGCTGAAGCGAGATCTACGTCTGGAACTACGGGTGAAGAAGTCATGGGAAATCCTAATCTTCATGATCCTGCACCAGGAATGGGACCTCAACAGTCTTCAGATACCACTACGTCGACAGAACTTAGACCGGACGTGGCCGAACCCTCGTACGAGGAACCGGATCGGAGCGCGAACGTTATAAGTTCTGAACGGCAGGTTACACCGGCAACTCCTACAAGACCAAATTTCCTACCAACGGCCGTTACTCCGACGGCAAATTCTGCAGGTGTGACAGTGCAGGAGTTCTATTCAGCTCAGTCAACGGTTACTACAACAGAGGAGAGAAACGGAAGGTGGATGTCGAGATTTACAGAGTTCATGAGAGTTGCTGCTAATAGAAGTGCGAGCGGGTTCGACAGGATGATGGACAACTTGGGTTTGGTTCATGGACACCAAGCTTCCCCGCAGCAACAAGGAAACATGTTCTCCGGGCGGCCTCGTGAAGGGTATCTGGGTTTTTCCACACCCGAAGAGTTACCTGTTGCGACAACAACGAGAACTATGCCACCCCCAGCTTCGTGGTCTGCCGCTACCACCCCACCTATGCAACCGCTCTTCTCCCAGGCGCAGGCCGCGCAGTTCAGGCAAGCTCAGCGAGATCACCCTCTTCTATATGGACAAGCGTCAGAAGAGGGATCGGATCGTTCTTCGCGACTTCAGGCTGAGGTTCAGAGACAGATGGAAGAATACGCCATGTGGTACCAGGAAGAGCTACGAACCCTTCAGGGTGAAGTTCAGAGGCTTCGTCAGGAAAGAAACGAATGGGAAGTGAGAGCCAGAGGTGCACATGTCTTTAGTGGGGACCGAGGAGAAATTGTTCGTGGTGAAAGCAGTTTGGGAACACAAAGGGAACGTGATGAATATCCCCTAAACCCACAGCCACCTGCTCCAGACCTGCTTCAAGGAAATCCAAGTGGACCCCGAGGGAGTCTTCACCTTCGTAGCGATGGTCACGGTGTACCAGTAGATGCTCCAGGCCAGCTTCAAGGAAATCCAAGTGGACCTCAAGGGAGTCTTCACCTTCGTAGCGATGGTCACGGTGTACCAGTAGATGCTCCAGGCCAGCTTCCAGGAAATCCAAGTGGACCCCGAGGGAGTCTTCACCTTCGTAGCGATGGTCACGGTGTACCAGTAGATGCTCCAGGCCAGCTTCCAGGAAATCCAAGTGGACCTCAAGGGAGTCTTCACCTTCGTAGCGATGGTTTCGGCGTACCAGTAGATGCTCCAGGCCAGCTTCCAGGAAACTCAAGTGGACCTCAAGGGAGTCTGGGCCAAAATGCTGATGGTGCTAAGTACAAGTCGGAGTCTGCAACCCATGTCTATCAGGACGAGATCAACAGTCACCCGCATGACGATAAACAGCAGAAGCCACCAGGTCCTACGAATGGCGGTCAAGCTCCAAAGGCTGCTTCCTCCGGTACCCCAAGTCAATGGTTGGGGAGTTCGGTCACTCCGGATCCTATGTCTCTTCTGGCAGGTGGAATTGCCCAGCTTCAAGCGGCGATGCTCACTCAGATGAAGGAGAAGGACAAGACTAAGGACGAGGACCGGAGCCCAGAGGCAGTGAAGCCGGGATCTACGACACTTCCAGCGTTGCCGGAGGTAAACCCAACGACAAGCTCAGTGGACATCATGGACTGGTTGGAGGTGATCACTACAATCATGCAGGACTTGTCCGATGGGAGTGCGGAATGGTGGTTGCGTGTAAGGGCTTTGGCGGATGAGGCCTACAAGAAGTGGACTGTCGCATCACCAGTGAAGAAGCTCAGCATCGAGCCACCAAAGGAGGTGGAGTTGGAAACGGGGCGTTGGGGACGTGTCAACTCAAGAGGGGCTTCTATGATTATGTTGGCTCTTCCAGAATCTGTTCGGCAAGAGATGGTTCAGCGGAGGTCTACGGGATCCGTTACGGCACTGGTGTTCCGCCTTTTGACAGTGTACCAACCGGGCGGCCAGCAGGAGAAGGTGATGATCTTGCAGAATCTCCAGCAACCGGAGGCGGAAAGCAATGCGTCAAAAGCTGTGAAGTCTCTGAGGACATGGTCGAGATGGCTGAGGAGGTGTAAGGAGTTGGGAGTTTCGGCTCCAGATCCAAGCCTCCTTACAAGAGGCCTTTCAACGATCACCAGCTCCTTCGAGATCCTCATCTCAGTCAACGACAAAGTCTGAGGGAGAAAACGGGGAGCGCGTCCACGACGAAAAATCCAAGGTTCCCTGCAAGTTCTTTGGGAAGACCTACAAGGGTTGCGCTCGAGCAGGTCGTTGCCCTTTCATGCACTCATGGGACGGCATTGAAAAGACAGGGAGATGTCTGGCATGCGGGGGAAAGAACCACTCGGCCAAGGACTGTCCGAATAAAAAACCTCCCTTGGCATCGGAGACCACACCTACGACAACCCCGCAGGCGAAAACGACTGCTCAGAAGCCGGGTTCCTCATCTACTACAACGAATGCTACCTCCAACAAGAATGTTCGCATCGATGAGATCCCGCAGGTGGAGCAAATCCCTGGTCGACACGGGAGTGGCACTAGCTCTGCAAGTGATCAAGTGGACCTCAAGGAAGTCCTGGCAGATGTCGGCAAGGTCCTTAAGGCGATGTCGGCTACTACGTTGAAGGCAATGAGGGTTACCTGTGACAAGACGAAGTTGGAGGAAGAGAGGATCGTCAAGTCAGTGTGTGAAGATCCTCCCTCGATTTCGGGAGCCACGGGACTACTGGACAGCGGAGCAAGCCATGCTATGAGACCTGCCAAGGAACGAGAGTATCAAGATGGACAACCTGTACAAGTTACCCTGGCAGGAGAAGATGTTCGGGTGCTTGGACAAAACGAAGAAGGGACCATCCTGGTTCAGGAGGAGACGGCAGCGATTCAACCCATCGTGCCATTGGGGGCGGTGATCGCTGAACTGGGTTATACGCTCCACTGGACACCGAAGACTTTGCGGCTAACTCATCCGGAAAAGAAAGCTATCAAGGTCAGGATCAAGAACCACTGTCCGGAAGTCGCGGCCGCTGATGCGCTGGCCCTTATCAGGGAGCTGGAGCTCAAGAAAGTGAACACCCTCAACGAACATGTTGCTACTTTGCGAGCGCGGCTTGAAGTGATACAGAAGGAGGAAAGAAGGGACTGGGTTGAGTTGTTGAAGGACTATGCGAAGACGGGCTCGAAGCCAACCTTGCTCAAGGCTGTCCTCACGTCACCGGTGACCCGAGACCTCCCTCCTGATGTTCAATCCCTTTTGGTTGAAGGTTTCAGCAAGGACCACGGAGAGACATACTTAAAGAATATGCCCCTGCCAAGGAAGAAGAGGAGAGCGCTTATGTGTTCAAGGAGCTGGGTAGTCAACCTTTTTCAAGGAAGCGAGAACTACAAGAATGACCCCTTCAACGCGATCCCTTTGGCAGGTAAGGTTGTTCTGGACATTGATGTTTCAAAGTCAAGACTATGGGATGTGAACAGGGAGGGTGGAGTATACCAGCTTCTGTTACGGGCAGCCTCGGAAGGAAGAATCGCAGATGTGATAAGTTCCCCTCCGCACCGTTCGTGGCCAACTTCAGCTATGCCTACCAGGGGACCGGATTCGTATCCAGTGAGAAGTACCACTTCCCCTTACGGCATCAAGGACCTCACTGCGGCCGAAAGACAGAAAGTCGATGCAGAGACTGCACTTGTGGCAAAACCGCTTTTGGTATGGCTGCTGGCACAGATGAATGGAAAAAGGGATGTTGGTTTTCTCATGGAGCTTCCGGCTGATGAAGAGCGGTTACGTGCAGATGATCCTGTGAAAGCTTCAGTGTGGACTACGGAAATGTGGAAGGCATTCCGGTCAGTCACCGGAATAAGGGAGGTCTCCTTCTACATGGGTGCCTACGGCCACAAGGCGAAGAGACCAACAACGGCGGCAACAACCTACCCAGAAGTCCTTCAGATCGACAAGAACTACGACTTTGGGAACGACTGTGTCCCTCCTTCGTTGCTTAGCCGTGCTCAACTTCGGCAATGGCCGAGAAACTTCAAGGAGCTTGTTGCGGACTCCATCAAGGACTACCACTCTATGTCGATACCAGATGAGGAGGAGCTCGTGAAGGCAGGCATCAAGCTCAGCAAGCTCACCAAGGAACAGAGAGAGTCATGGCATCGCCGCTTGCTCAACGACCACCAACCTTATAGAGCAGATTGCGCGGTTTGTATCAATGCTCAAGCTACGGGCTACCAACATCGGCGACGGAAACATCCGGCTTTGTATACACTGGCCCTGGACCTTGCTGGTCCCTTCAAGCAGAAAGGGCGGGACATGGAGCATGAGGATTACAAGTACATAATGGTTGCGGCTTATCGTTGCCCGAGGGAGTACATGAGCGCCAAAGCCATTGAGGAACTGGATCGCGAATCTTATGTTCCGGATGAGCCGAGCGATCTTGATGAAGGAGACCGGACCCAATGGAAGTGCTACCTGAAGGGCACGAAAAGGAACGGCGTGAAGATCATGAAGTTTCTGAAGGTGAAGACGATTGTGTACCAGCAGGACCAGAGACTTTGGATGAAGCTGTGGAAGGATTAGCTCAGCCAGAAGAGTATGCCACAATCTATGTGACCCGACCGTTGAGGGGAAGGACCAATCACTACGTGGTCCAGGCAGCGAAGGAGATCCTTCTGCAGTTGAAGCAAACGGGGCTTCATGTGGAAACCATCCACACCGATCGAGCCCGAGAGTTCAAAGCGAAGACCTTCAAAGAGTGGACAGTGGACTCAGGTTTGAGGCACACAAAGACGGCAGGAGCGGATCCCTCAGGCAACAGTACGGCTGAGCTGGGCATCAAGTGGGCAAAGGCAAGGGTTTGGATCCCTCCTTGGAGCATCCAAGGCTCCATCCAAGGATTGGCCAATGATAATGCAACATGCTTCTGCGTCAGCTTGGGCAAGGGCTTTCCCAGACAGCTCATGGACTACCCCACCGGCAACTACGTTTGGGAATGAGGTGTGGTTTCGATCGAAAGCCTACCAAGGAAAACGGGAGAAGAAGCACGAGGCGGCGGGCGCAAGGTGGAAGAAGGGCTTCTACAGAGGACCGGCTGCTGATGTGAAACGGGGTCATTTGATCTCAAGGGAAAATGGTGGTTTGACGGTTGCGAAGAGCGTCAAGTTTGGTGTTCTGAAAGGGACCTCAAGGGCCTCCTTTCTCCGGCTATTGGAGAAGGCCTTCCAGACGAAATGCTGGTGGGTTGGGATCCTCAAACTTCCACGGAGCTAAAAGAGGAGATTGAGTTTAAGGCCCGGAAACTTAGTGAAGAGAAGAACTATGACGTCGGCGAGGTTGTCAAACTTTACCGGGACCTGGAGCTCTTGGGACAGAACGACACCAGGTTTGACAAGAAGGCCCCTATGACGTCGTGGTACACGGGCGCCTTCGTGCATGGTGGAGTAGCAGGGATCAGATCGAATGTGAAGGCGTTCCCTTTTACAACAACCTACCTCACGGAGTTTGCCAAGTACCATTGCGGGGATGTGAAGTTTTCCGCATTGGGCATCGCCAAGAATGCTCAGCTGGGCCTCCACCGGGATTCCCACAACTACAAGTTCTCTAAGAATCATGTACTACCACTACAACAATTCGAACAAGGATCTTTATGGGTTCAAGATGAAGACGTTCGAGAACAAGAGTGTGTGTGACAAAGACCCTCCCCAACGGCAAGAACCTTCGAGGACGATGTTTGGATATGCAAAGGGGAAAAGTCGTCAGCTTCATCCCCAGGCAATGGCATGAGGTTCAACCGTGGCAAGGAGAAAGGCTCATGATGTTACTTTACACTCCGAGGGCCACAAAGCTGCAGTCTGAGAACGTGGATGCGTTACAAAATGCTGGCTTCAATGTGGATCCCGAGTCCCTGGCGGCTGCTGAGGAAGAGGACAATGAAGGGGAGCCCGAAGATGATGGTTATTCGGTGTTTTCAGGGGCGAAGGTGAAAGTTATGGTTGCTGATACGGTCACCAAGTATGGGTATGCCTTTGTCGAGTGTGAGGACGATGAGTTCTTTCAGGACGACCATACAAAGTTTCGTGATCCACTACCAGATGAATCTTTGACTACGGAACAAAACGGTGTACAACTTCACGTCAAGAAGATGGTGAAGAAGGCCGAGGTCCAGTACACACCAAACATCGAACAGATTTTGGAGGAGATCGAAACAAAGGAATGGTGTCCCGAGCGAGGTCGTTCGAACTCGAAGGTTTGAAAGTTTGAAAGTTTGGAGGTTGAAGCTTGAAAGTTTCAAACTTTGAAGGTTTGAAGGTTCGAAAAGTGCAGGAGTTCGAAAGTTTGTGCACCTTGGTGTGCACAAGCTAGCCGGCGTCAAACTTCGAACTTTTCAAACTCGAAACTTTCAAACTTTCAAACTCTCGAACTCTCGAACTTTCGAGCTCGACTGACTGCTTGAAACTCAAACTTCAAACTTTTCCCGCGGGCGAGTTCGATCGGCCTTCGAAGTTTGAGAGTTTGAGACTTTGAAAGTTTGCAAATTCGAAGGTTCGACGGTTTCAAACTTTGAAAGTTCGAACGTTCGAAAGTTTGAAAGCTCGAAAGTTCGAAAGAATGAAAGTTCGAAAGTTCGGAGTTTGAAAGGTTGGCTTCAGATTGGCTTCAGATTTCCTCTTCGGCTTGGGCTGAGGTGACGAGTTTGAAAGTTCGAAGGTTTCAAACTTCGAAAGGTTTCAAGTTCGAAGGTTTGAAAGTTTCAGAGATCGAAAGTTTGAAAGGGATGAACGTTCGCGAGTTTGAGAGTTCGAAAGATTGAAAGTTTGCAAAGTTTGAAGGTTTGAAGTGCGTAGAGATGGAAAGTTTGAAAGTCCGCCGAGTTTCGAGCTTGAAAGTTCGAGAGTTTGACAGATTGAAAGTTCGAGTTTGAAAAGTTTCAGAGTTTGAAGCGCTCGACATGCGGTCACGTATATGGGTGGCGTTCGCAACCCCAATTAAGTATCTGGAACAAACACGCCTTCTCTGTTGGCGATTCCGGTTCACTGCGCCCTCATTTTGCGATTCCGGTCATCATAGCCCCTCACCACATATCTTTATTACGCTCCCATTGGGCGATTCCAGCACACCGTGTAACTTAAACGCACCCCTTGAGTTGGCGATCTTAAGCACACCCCTCATTTAGCTTTTCCGGGTCATCGTATTTGTCGTATTACGCTTACTCATGTGGCGCTTTCGGTTAATTTTACATCTTACACACGCCTTCTCTTTTGGCGATTCTAGTTCACGGTATATCTCAAGCACGCCCAAAGGACGTTTTGGTTCATTTCTTCGCGGCTTAAAAAAAAGGGGAGTTTGCTGTCTAAAAGCGCATCCCCCCCCTCCCCCTCCATTTGCAAAGCTTCCGAACCACCCAACATGAATATTATTTTCGCTTTTAACCCCCCTGATGCGTTTTCGTGTGGCTTTCTCCTTTGTGTGTCTTGGAGAAGACTTTTCCCGGCGACTAGTGGTACTAGTCGGGGGGTGGCGAGGGGCTCATGGGTGAAATATGATAGGGGGGCTTTGTAGTGTTGGATCTGGGCGAAGTATGAGAGAGGGGGTTGGGTGAAGTAAGTAGTCTTCCAAGTCACTGGGGTTGGGTGAAGTACCTAGTCCTCCAAATCACCTTCCAAATCACTCATGATCATAATGCTCTTTTCTTCGTTTTTAACCCCCTGAAGCGTTTTCGTCTGTTTTGTTGTTTTTTTCGTTTGTGTGTGTTGAAGAAAACGCGGCTTAAGAGAGCGGGGAGTTTGCAGTCTAAAAACAGCGGGGGGTTGGGGGGGGGGGCGCAGCCCCCCCCATTTGCAGAGCTTCCATATCATTCATGAAAGAAGGTGGGTTTTGGGTGAAGTACGCTTGCAGTCAAAAATAAGCGAGGGGGGGTTGGGGGGCGCAGCCCCCCCCTTCATCTGCAGAGGTTCAAAATCACTCATGATTCATGATATCTTCTTCGCTTCTAATCCACCTGAAGCGTTTTCGTGTGCTTTCTCCCTTGTGTGTGTTGGAGACTGGGGGGGGCTCGAGTCTTGGATTTGAACCAAGTATGAGGGGGCGGGGCTCGTAATCTGGTTTTTGGTGATGTATGAAGGGGTTACTTTTTTATTTTTTTGCGGCTTAACAGAGCAGGGAGTTTGCAGTCCAAAACAAGAAGGGGGTTGGGGGGGCGCAGCCCCTTGCAGAGCTTCCAAATCATTCATGCTTAAGTTTTGATCTTCGCGTTTAGCCCCCTGAAGCATTTTTGTGTTGTTTTCTCCTTTGTGTGTGCTGGAGAAAGGTGGGGCTTAAAGTCATGGATTCAGGGAGACTGTAAGGGGACGCCTCGACGTCTTAGATTTGGACGACGTATCAGGGGAGGGGGATCTTAAGAGAGCACCTCCATTTGCACAGCTTCTGAATCACTCATGATGAATTTTAATTCTTCGCGTTTAGCCCCCTGAAGCGTTCTCGTGTTGCTTTCTCCTTTGCGTGTGTTGGAGAAAGGGGGGCTTAACATCTTGGTTGTAGGAAGACTGTAAGGGGAAGGGGGAGGCTCGAAGTCTTGGATTTGGACGAAGTATGAGGTTGGGGGGGCTCGTAATCCTGGTTTTTGGTGAAGTATGAAGTGGGAGACGCTTTCATTAATTTTTTTCGCGGCTTAGCAGAGCGGGGCGTTTGCAGTCTAAACAGAGCGGTGGGGTTCCCCGAAGACTCCAAGCCGCCCCCCCCCCCCCGCCCCCCCATGGTCTTCCTAAATCCAGAACAACAACCCCCCCCCTTCATAGTCTTCCTAAATCCAGGACTGCAGGCCCACCCCCCCCCTCATCCTCTTCCTAAATCCAGGACTACCCGTTCGCCCGGGGGGATCCCGGGCTATTGAATCGGACTCGGAGTTACCGGGCCCAGACCCTAAAATGAGGACGTCAACATGGTTTCAAACTCAAACTTTCAATGTAATCAAACTTCAGACTCTTCAAACTTACAAACCTTCAAACTCCCAAACTCTCAAACTTTGAACATCTCAAACTTTCCAACTCCACGGCTCTCAAACTTTCAAACTTTCGAAGTTTGAAAACTTCAAACCTTCAAACCCCCAAAGTTTGAAATTTTCGAAATTTCAGTCTTCGAAGCTTTCGAACTTTCAAACTTCCTGGGTTTCAAACTTTCAAACTCCAAGCTCTCAAACTTTCGAACTCGAGCCTGAGGGCTGCTCTGTGAACCCCTACACGTCTCCAGCGGTCCTTCTCCTTTTCAAACTTTCGAACTTTCAATCTTCGAGGCTTCAAACTTTCAAATTTCCTGGGTTTCAAATTTTCAAGTTCCAAACTCGCGCCAGCTTTCGAACTCGAAACTCTCAAACTTTCAAACTTCAAACTCTTCATTCTCCAAACTTTTCAAACTTTCAAACTCTCGAATCCCGTCCAACATGTACTACGTTCAAACTCTCAAAGATTCGAGTTCGAAAAAACCCACTCGTGACACCTCTCAAACATGAAACAAAGGGAGGCTGCCTTGAAGTGACCCACACTGTGAGCCTGGCGGATGTGAAAGGCAACATATCAAAATGGAAACCTTCGGCTATGAAAGAGTTCAACAACCTCACCCAGTCCAAGGGAGCTTTCACTGTGAAGAAACGACATGAACTACCAGCAAACTGCAGAATTGTTCCTTGTAAGGGCGTCTACACCGTGAAGCCAGACAAATCCTCACCGGGCTACAGGAGAAAAACCAGATTTGTGGCATGTGGAAACCATGTACCCGAAGATGCAGCGTGTTTGGACTTGTTCGCCAGTGGACTTGATGCTACCTCATTGAGGACGATGCTGGCATTCAATGCCAAGAAACCGTGGCGCATTGGAACTACGGATGTGAGGCAGGCTTTCGTCTTGGCAGGATGGAAAGGAGATCCAGTTGCTCTAGAACCACCAGGAATTGCTTTCGCCTTAGGGCTGGCTGAGCCTGGAGACTACTGGTTTGTAGAAAAAGCTCTTTACGCCTGAGAGAGTCCCCAGCCCTTTGGTCCATGTTTCGTGATGAACAGTTGCGAATGGCTAGATGGGAGATGACCTTGGAAGGGCAACCTACAACAATAAAAATAGAGCAGTTGGTATCCGACAACCATGTTTGGAAAATTGTACGGGAACAAGGAGGAGAAGAGATCTACGGCTATGTCCTGGTGTACATCGACGACCTCCTGATCCATGCACAGGAGGAGGCAATGCACGGTTTCTTCAAGTGGGTATCCTCTAAGTGGGAGGTTGATGATTTGGACGTTCTCGTACGACCACCCGATAAGGTTCCTGGGAATGGAAATGCACCGACTTGCCAATGGGGTTGAGTTGGCTCAAGAGGGCTTTGTGAACGAGATCCTCCGGGCACACAACCACAAAGGGGGAAGGTCTCAATCCCAGGGACCAAAGGAGACCCTTCTTCTGAGTGACGAGGAGGAGAGGGCGTTGATCGAGGCGGAGCAGATCTCAGTGGACCAGAAAAACCCGGCGGTCAAGGAAGCGCAAAGGGGAGTTGGAGAGCTCTTATGGTTAATGGGCCGTACGAGACCGGATATACAACACACAGTGTCTATTATGGCATCGAGGATTACAAGGTGTCCAGAAATGGTCAATCGAGTGGGCGAAAGGTTGCTTGACTACTTGAACGAGACGAAGTTCTACCGTTTGGGCCTTACGCAGGACGCCGAGGAGGTGATCCCGGAGCTACATGTCTACACGGACAGCTCGTTCGCGCCTAGCGGCGGACGGTCTCAAGGAGCGGCTGTGGTTTTTCTGGGCTCTAGTCCTTTGGTGTGGAGGGCAGGGAGGCAACAACTGGTCACCTTATCTACCGCGGAATCGGAGTTGTTGGAGACTGTGGAGGGAACTCAGTTGGGCCTTTCTACAAGAGGCTTTGTCACGGAGATCAGTGGCAAGGAGCTTCCAATCGTGGTTTGGGTTGACAACAGTGCAGCAGTCTCCCTCCTCACCACAAGCTCAGGTTCTTGGAGAACTCGGCACTTGAGGTTGAGAAGTAACTGGGTTCGTGAAATGGTGAACCGACTGGAGCTCTATGTGAAGTTCACTCCAGGAGAATTTCAGCGGGCAGATCTTGGAACCAAACCTTTTACAAGGGAGAGACTACGCCAGTTGGTCAAAATGTGGGGAATGAAAGACAGAAGAGAACAAACTGATTCAAGGCAACAAAAGAAGATGGGTGTGGAAGCATCATGCCTGGGTCGACTTCTACTTCTTTGTCAAGTTTGTGGTTCGGCAGCTCAGAAACAGGACATCAAGGCCGAGGTTCCGTGGGACTTGTATTTGGTCATATTGGTCCTTGCTGTAGCTGTTATTGCTTTGTGGGAAGGGATAAAGCACTGCTGTGGCGAACGGGGAGCCAAAGTGAAGGCTCTTAGAGCGTCGGCTTCGCGGGCCTCCAAGGGCAAGTTGACTCGTATTGAGTTAAAGGAGTTGCAGTTGCTGATGACCTATGATCCAAAGGACCTTACCGAAGAGCAGAAAGAAAGGCTTTGCGACTTGAAGGAGAAGTTTGATGACACTATGCCAACGGGATGTTCTCCTGTACCTCGCTTTCCAACGGATGATCCTCTAGTGCCCTCAGGTACAGATCAACCTTCCTCCTCTTCGGCATCATCCTTTACGCCGGGGAGGAATAAGCAACCAAAGCCAAAGGAAACAAGGGATCAGTCCACTCAGGCTGATTACCAACCGGCCTTTACCAGAGTTCCTCCCGCACCACCACCCGTGAGAGAAGTCGTTGCGGGCCCATTCTACCAAGTACCGGGACGAGATCACTTACACGTTTTCCGTGAATGCTGGGGTCTGAGGAATGCCGGCAATGTTCAACGTGTGACGTTGTGCCGATGCTGCTTAGAGAATGGCGGCAATCGCATCTATTAGTGATGCATCCCTGGCGGTCGCACCAAGGAGGAGTGCAGAAAACTCTAGCCGCCTTCATGTATAGCAAGCTCTTGAGTGCCGGGAACCAGCTTAGCATGTGCAGAACGCTTTGCAGAACCGGTTGTGATGAATGTTCTGGTTCTAGTCTGTGAAGAAGTTCGAGGCGAGCGAACCAAGCAGCCTAGATGACCAAAGAGCCCAATATGGGCTATCATGATAGCAGCTTATGCATAGGACAGACAGTCAGGCATGTGCTGTGGTCGCAAAAGTTAGGACTTCTTTCGTGCATGGTCTGTGGCGCAGCCTTCGTCTGCATAAGTCCCCGACCCAACAACGTGAAGTTTGTGTTCGAAGAGTATCTTTAATTCTTTACGGTCTCACTTCGGAAAACATTCAGAGAAATACCAAGGCGCGGCCACTGCAGAAATCTCATGCATAGATTGCATGTGTTTTGATCTGTGAGGCAGGATAGAAGCCAGGTGCGCAGTGATTATCCCGTGGTCGACACAGGAGGATTCAATTCCTTTCTGAGTCGCACTGCATTTTCTGGGACACATGCATCTCTCTGCTTATGACTATGCCACTTTGTCCATGAACGCCTGTCTTTTTTTCACAGGGTCTTGATCGATGCCTCTTTTACTGTCGTGACTTGTGATTCTCATTGTGCACAGACTGCACAGACTGATGTTCTCGGCCTGCGGGCTATGCGGCTATGTTTCTTTAAGCTATTGTGGGTTTGGGGAGCGGGTCGGGGTGGCTGCGTTCTGGGAAAACCTAAACCCTAGAACTCATGGCAACCCTTGTCCCTGCGAGATCTGGAACGACGTGTATCCATCGCCCTTTCGGTGTAATTCCCCAGATCGCTGGGCATCGGCATAGCTGTCGCTTTCGGAGTTTGCCAAGAAGCAGCAAAAACACAGTGCCAACATCATTCCGGTCTCAAAGCATGCAAGACTGGAAAGCCTTGTTTTTTGAGAGAAACAGTCCATCCAACATCGAAAATCTGAGCAAAGGCATCTCCTCAAGTTTCGTTGCTTGCTGCGAGAAGCGCATCTTGTGTTCGCCAGAGTGCAGATCTGCAAAGGCGACTCTGCTTGTCTGTATGTGCTCTGTATGTGCCCGGCGTGTGAATATGAATGCATGTATGTATGTTTTATATGTTATGTATGGTATGCATGTATGTAGGTATGTTATGTATGTATGTATGTATGTGTGTATGTATGTATGTACGTATGTATGTATACATGTATGTACATGAGTATGTGTATATGCACATATACATTTGTGGGGTATGTATGGACGTACATATGTACACATATATGCGCATCCAGGCCTACACTCATACACAGTTGTATGCGAAGTAATTCAATTTTGTGTACGGACCACTCTAAATAGCTAGATGTAGATAGGTGACGCGAAGCCAGAGAAGCTGAAAATACTTATTCGACTTATTCTGGTCCGGCTCACAGACCCTACGGAGTCAAGCTTACAGATCCCAGAGTCCCAGACTCTTGGGGCTTGCTGCACGGAAAGGGGCAAAACAGAACAGCATATGAGGGCCTCCATTTTTGGACTTTTGTTCTTTTGCCCTGCCCTCCCCTACTTCCCCGCGCCAGCTTGACCGCCCCTAAAGCAGTAATGTGTGATTTTCAATCCTTTCGTTTGCGGATCGCATGGAACAAAAATGCAATCCGTGGTAGAATGCACCATGCTAGTCGTGTGAAGTCTATGCGCAGTCTTTCAAGTCGTTTGAGCCACACCGTGAACTGCATCTGTTCTCCGAGCCCTTGGGGACAACCTTGTCTCTGTGGGCTTCTCGAAAGAGTTGCCCCTCGTATTCTGAAGAAATGTGAAGGACACCTGTCAGCATCTTCGCGGCTGAAATGCACGCCTGACTTCCATCACGTGGCACATGGCGACGCGTGTGGACGAAACTATGGTGTTGAAAGTCTCCTGAGGCAGAGCGATGATATCTGATATCACCTGTGCATGGCAATGCTGTGCATCTTCTGTTGCTTGACCTTTGTGTTGGACATTGGCGGAGTGGCACACTGTGGCGGTTATGAAATTACCAACTAAGCCAGCCGAAACTCAATAGTCCGCATCACCTTACTGAAGGTGAGGTGGCTTGTGAGATGCAGCCTGGGAAGTGCCGGCCGATCACCGTTCCGGTTGTGAGGTTCCCCCTAAGCCCACTGTTTTCTACGAAATTTATCAAGTTCGCAGCTCGTTTTTTGCAGCAGCTTACTAATAGCTTGTGCTTCATGGCCCTCAGCTTCCTCCAGTGTGCAGGGCAGCTGAGAGCAAAAATAATGCAGAGAGAAGTTATGCTGCGATCTGAGGTTTACCATTATGGTGCACGGCAAGGTTGCACATCATGCATGGAATCACGTGTTGAACAATCCGTCGTCAGGAGTTCGAAATCAGTGTTCCGGAGGGCAAGCAAGGTGGAGATGAAATTGTGGTTGAGTTTGCAGGCAGTGGCAGCACAAGAATGTGCAAACATCCTCATGCTTGTATCTTCAAAACAACAGAGCTGGTGCAGGTTTGACTCCCCTGGCCGCTAGCGACTGCCTGAGACAGGGTTTGAAGGACAAATGTCACGTGTCTCCTCTTGAAGGTTGTTTTTATCAGTTGGGTTGCACCGTGCATAGGCAAACTGACCCCGGCCACGGATGAAGAGGCGGATGGGGACAGGGTTCGTTGAGCATCACAGCAACAACAGCTCTCCCAGCACATTCTTACGACTCCCGGCTTGCGTGTTGCCTGCCTCCTGTCTTGCACGCGGGTGGTGCTTCTGCACCACTCCTCTGCAGGAGGATATCAACGCCACGCCCACGGAAGGCTCCATTGCCCACGGGTCGGAGGCCGCAGAGGCCTGAAGAACGTGTGAAACTCCATAATTACTGTGCAGCACTGCGGAGTCTTCAGCCACTGGCTGGATGCAGGGCGACATTGACGAAGCTGCTCCTTTTGATTCAGGCCGATGCAACGAGGACGGTCGTGGCAGCTGCACAGCTAGAAGCAGCTACAGGTAGATGTCTCCACGAGAGGAGCCAGCATCGCCAAGTGCTGCAAGTCCTAGTGCTTTTCAAGAAACGTTAAGAGAAGAACATCTCGACGTAGAACAGGCCTCTGTGTCTTGGCCGCACGGTCTTCAGGCGCGCAACGTCTGTGCCCGAACCCAAACCGACTGAGGCACCGCAGGTGGGCGCAAAGGAGATCCTGGAGCGCATCCAACCGGAGCCAAAGCCAGAGGTGTGGCTGTCGTCCCAAGTGTTCCTTGAAAGGTTCTCGTGTTCGGGTTTAGACGGCGGTGCTTCAGAATGGAGCTCGAGGGACGGTGATTGCAAGCATGAAATTGCCACAGTCTAATCAAGGCACGCTGTCCGAGTGGCGTGCAAAGCTATCTGGCACACGAGGTAGACAAACAGAATGAAGACTTCAGCCTTGTTGGAGTTGAAAATCACCAAATTCCAGTCTTTTGCGTACTAGGCATGTGAGTCTTTGTTGCACGGCATGTCATGCTATGCCGTGTCGTAACTTGGGATTGATCATGGCACAGGTCCCCGAAGAAGATAGCGGCAAAGAGCGCGATGCTGCAGTCGAAAACGCCTGCATGCAGGCAGAGGAGGAGGTCGGAGCATGGAGAGGTGGAATTTGTGCATAGCAAAGCACAGCTTGGTAGGCAGAGCGGAAGCGCCTGGAATTCGTGGAGCGCCAAGCGATGGAGGAGGCTGTCCCTTCGTTGTTCCGGCATCTCGCTTCTATCATTCTTTCCATCAGGCTGAAAGACTCCGTCGTGAAGAGGAGCTTCTGGGGGAAGGTGACATAAGACTTCGCCTGTGCAAACTTGTGCAAGGAGGAACGTGAAGCTGCGAGAATAGCTGCCGAGAAGGCGGCTGAGGAGGCTGGTCCAGTAGGGTTCAGCTGAGAATGACTGATTGCGTGCCTGCCTGGGGTCCGTCCGCCATGTGCACAGGCAGAGCGGCAACGCATCGAAGACCTCAAGCGCCAGGCGCTAGAAGAGGCCCGCCGTTTGCATCTGTTTGTCCTTGCAGCAATGCTCGGCAGTCGTTCGGTGATGTTCTGGGCCATGCTGTGTTGCAAGGCTGAAAGGGCCGCCCGAGAGGAGGAGCGCGAGAAATGCATTGCCGCAGCGTTTTGACTACGATGAGACCTTTTGCTTACAGGCAGCTCGTGAAAATGCGTGCATGGAGGCAGAGGAGGAGGTGGGACCATGCAGAGGTCGTGATTGTGCCTAACAAAGCATGCGCTGGTAGGCAGAGCGGCAGCGCCTGGAGTATCTGAAGCGCCAAGCAATAGAGGAGGCCCGTCGCAGCGTTCCGGCATCGCGGTTCATGTAGTAGCATTACTATACTGGTGCTGCTTGCTAATTAGAATAGTTCTTGTTAGCACGCTTTTTTTTTGCTGTTCGGGGCGAAAAGCATCTACAAGACACGGCAGCCTAGCCTCAGACCTCCTCCCTCAGCTACAACATTCACAGAGGGAAGAACCCAACAAACTAGAATGAGGATTAAGTTCACCGAGAACAGGACGGCCGAAAAAGTGGCCGTGCCCGACTTTCGCGTTAAGGAGGGCTTATAACCAAAGAGAGTGCCACATCATGTATCAGGCTGAAAGACTCCGTCGTGAAGAGGAGCTTCTGGGGGAAGGTGACATAAGACTTCGCCTGTGCAAACTTGTGCAAGGAGGAACGAGAAGCTGCGAGAATAGCTGCCGAGAAGGCGGCTGAGGAGGCTGGTCCAGTAGGGTTCAGCTGAGAATGACTGATTGCGTGCCTGCCTGGGGTCCGTCCGCCATGTGCACAGGCAGAGCGGCAACGCATCGAAGACCTCAAGCGCCAGGCGCTAGAAGAGGCCCGCCGTTTGCATCTGTTTGTGCTTGCAGCAATGCTCGGCAGTCGTTCTGTGATGTTCTGGGCCATGCTGTGTTGCAAGGCTGAAAGGGCCGCCCGAGAGGAGGAGCGACAAATAGGTTTGGACGGCTGCAAGTGCAAGCACTGCAATCACAGATGCCAGGAAGCGCGCATAAAACGAGAGGAGGCAGAAATCAAGGGCAAGGTAGTGGTCTCTGTGCCTGGCTCTCACGGAGCTACAGACAGCTCCGTCGTAGGACAGCCGTCTTGCCTGAGGACTGTGGTGAACGATGAGACGGAAGAGCTGATGGCCAAGGTCGGGGCTCAACATGCAGTCAGTGCAGCAGTGCTTTCGCTGCCAGAGGCCTCATTGAGGCTTGGTTGCAAAGTTCTCGAACTTGCACAGGCCTTCTCTGACTAAAATTGCTGTCCACGTCTCCTAACCCGAGTGCAGGTTTGCATCCGGGAAGCACGGCTGTCGGTGACTCCCGCTATCTTCACCGAGCCCAAGCCCGAGCCCAGAATGGTGCGCGGAAAGATGGCGCCTTTGCTTCACATAAAAAAATTGGGGGAGAATTTGCACTTGCTTAAAGTGCCCTCAGGATTGCAGACGTGCCTTTGCCTAGGAAGGAATGCCATAGTAATAGCATGCTCGGATGCTGGAACAGCGCGTGGTAGGATCCAGAGTTCAAGGCCCGGAGAACCGAATCTGAGCTTTCTCCGTCGCAGCGGCGGCTGCAGCTACGACTGTCGGCGCTACTGTCGCAAGTGCAAGCAGCAAAGTGCTCCAGTGAGGCGCTTGTACCAGTGCCGTTGAAGCCCCCCACGCGATCACTCTAGATGTCTGATGACTCTGGTAGCCTGGATTGTGGTCCAGGGTACTAATACGCCCCAAGACCGCTCCCTACCAGAGGTCCATGAGCGGCACCAGTTAGGTACAGTTCGTCTGCACACGGACATCTGTCGGCTTCATTGGCATAGCGACAGATAGATACGAGCATGCCTCCTACGTTTGAAGGGTCCAAAGTGTTGGGTGAGCTCGAAAGCTAGCTCAGAGGTACGCCGCCAACTCCCACATCTCACTCAATCCAAGAGCGCAACTCCTCGAAATAAGACTCTTCGAAAGAAGTCTTCAAAGCAGAAAGCTGCAAAGGCTGATGAGTGCTTGCTCCCAGAATTCTCGAACATTGTATCCAGCATCTCAGACGGGAGCCCGCAGGTAGAGGAGAATGCGAAGTAGACCCCCGCGAGATGAGTGCAGGCACATGCCTGCTGACATGACTGTATATGGACTCGACTCCAAGAGCTCTCATGCAGATAGTTTTTGTGAGATGTGGCTACGAACTGGAGTATCCCTCCCCAAGTGCACCGCGGTCCATTTGTGGCTCCGTTGGTTGAGGAAACAAGACACTGTTCCCCCCTGCAAACAATCGTCCAGCAGTGATGAACTTAATTTTAACGCTACGCCGGGAAGCCGGGCAAGGGGGTGGCAAATGAATGCAAAACACGGGTGTCTCTGCAGGAGGAGGATTAGGTGGAGGGTACTTGAGGTAACCCCCAAGACGCCTGGGCCTGTGGCCTCGGCGGATAACACGGGCCGACAAACCTTGTGTAGGGGATCTGGCTCGCTGTTTTCCATATTTCTAGTAAGTGGCAATCAATTGGAGGGCCGTTCCGGAACATGCGTCGCCACAGATTCTTGTCAAGATTCCAAGGAAGTGCGCGAGCGCTCCGTGTGCGGCTCTCAGTTTTGCTTGGAACGTACTGTTTCGCGAAAGGTCGCGTAGCGAGGCTTTTGTTTAGTCCTGTTTTTGGCAGGGATGCCGTCCAAGGGGAGAAACCAGGGTATTATTGATAGGGGACAAAAAAAAACTTGAACGGTTCAAAGGCATACCCGTGTTTTGAGAGGGTAAATTGAACAGTCGGTTCCTTCGATTCTTTGGTTCCAAAGGGCGGGTAAATTGACACATCAACAGCCGAGTTTTGTCGTAAAGCTGAGCAGCTATTCAATTCATCCGCGGCTGGAGAAGCGTGGCTTCGCAGCACTCTGACAGAATTTCGTAGTACAAACACGTAATACAACCCTCCTCTTTGTCCTCCTCGTCCTACTGCTGTTACTACTACTACTACTACTACTACTACTACTACTACTACTACTGCTGCTGCTGCTACTACTACTACTACTACTATTACTACTACTACTACTACTACTACTACTACTACTACTACTACTACTACTACTACTACTACTACTACTACTACTACCACTCCTACTCTTACTCCTACTCCTACTCCTACTCCTACTCCTACTCCTACTCCTACTCCTACTCCTACTCCTCCTCCTCCTACTCCGACTCCGACTCCGACTCCGACTCCGACTCCGACTCCGACTCCGACTCCTACTCCTCCTACTCCTACTCCTACTCCTACTCCTATTCCTATTAGTAGCAGTAGGAGTACGAGTAGCAGTAGCGGTAGCAGTAGTTGTAGCAGTAGGAGTAGGCGTAGCAGTAGGAGTAGCAGTAGGGGTAGCAGTAGGAGTAGCAGGAGTAGGAGCAGCAGGAGTAGTAGGAGAAGTAGGAGTAGCAGTAGGAGTAGCAGGGGGAGTAGGGCGTAGGAGTAGGAGTAGTCGGAGTAGTCGGAGTAGTAGGAGTAGTAGGAGTAGTAGGAGTAGTAGGAGTAGTGGAGTAGTAGGAGTAGTAGGAGTAGTAGGAGTGGAGGAGGAGTATGAGTAGTCGGAGCAGGAGTAGGAGTAGGAGTAGGAGTAGGGGTAGGGGTAGGAGTAGGAGTAGTAGCAGTAGTAGGAGCACTTCTTCTGCTACTGCACCTGCAACGACGATTACTACTGTGCTCTTGCGGATAAAAACCCTGCTGATCTGCCGGGCCGAATTCCACCGGATACAACACCGCCGAGCTTTCGCTCTCCATGCCTCCGGCCCCCAAGTAGACCCTCTGTGTGCGGATGCGCAAGCCGCCAAAGATACCAGGAAGGTGGTGCCGCAACAACCGCTTGGTAATGTGGGTCGCAGGCTGAACAGCGACGAGACGCTGTTGGAAGCTGGTGTGGAGGCGAACCACTCTTGTGCTTTTTTGTGCTGCCGGTCAGCCTGAGTTCATGTGTCGACTCCCTGAGAACAACGCCGTCCTCAGAGCCAAGATCAGTCCCGCAGTCATCACGGCATCAAAGGTTCTGCCGCTTTTGAAAAATCCCCATCCCCGAGCCTTTCTTAAATTCCCTTTGAGGACCGCACGGCTCGCATTTGGAATGCAGAGCCGGCGGCCTGGGAGGGGCCTGGGCGGCCTTCACGCCAGCACTGCGACCAGCCGTGCCAGCCCACCGAGGACCGGGAAATGTGAGCTGATTCTGGAGGGCCACACCGAAGCAGTCTGCCGAAGTCCTAAAAATCATCACTTCAGCAAGTAGGAGTGAAGAGCAAGTTTTTGAGGCTCGGCTTGCATTTCACCAGACTGTCGCTATGCCGGGGCCTTGACGAAGTCAGATTTATCAAGTTTCCCAGATTTTCTGTCTTGACGAGGTGGCGACCTCTTCGGAAGATGGCTCCTCCAGGAAGAGTCCCTTTTTGCAACACCGGTCCGGGTGAATCTCCCGATTTGGCAGGCTCTGGTACGTGGACAGCGGCCGCTGCGCTCGAGTCTTGCCTTCCTCCAAGATGTGCAGAACGACTAGCGAGTCCTGCCTTCCATCTTGTACCGCTGCCACGGAGGCTGGACCACAAAGAAGCAGTTTACTTTGCCACTTTTTCGCCAGACAGCAAGCAGGCCAGGGTTTCTTGCCGTTTCTCCCTGATCCATGCAGTCTTGTTCCTGGAGGTCGTGACTGCATCAGAGGATGCCACGGCCAAAATCTGGGTGGTCAAGTTCCTTGCTCAGGGCTTCCGGTAGTCTCTGTCCTCCTCCCTGACATGCCAGCAGCAACATTCATGTGATCTCCAAGAACCGGCATCTGCAAGCTGACTTTGAAAGGGCCGGATTCCCGATTGCTTTTTCTCGTCACGGTTTACGACACGGCAGTGGCAGGCACCACTTCGCCGTCCTCTGGGCAACATTTTCCCCTGATGGTGGCTTGACTGCACGCCTGCGCGCATGTCATCCTGAGGAGCTTCGCGATCTTTGACGTGAGGCAGAAGCGTAACAACCACAAGCAGTGACGGAACGCTCAAAATTTGGAATGCCCTCCACTTACAAATCGTTCAAAAGGTGTGGAGCAGGCGTCACAGGTCAAAAGATTCCGTTCTGGTCTGGCAAGGCCAAAACCGGAGTTTGTGCCTTGCACCCGGAAAGGGGCAACTGCTTGCGACCTCGCAATTCTTCACACTCGGCAAGCGAGGATCGGACCCTCCTTGGGCAGAAGCCCGTGTACCTGGCCTCCTTTGCAAGTGATGGCACGACCTTCGTCACTACTAGTGCGTACCTTGGAAGAGTGGCAGCTCCACAGAAATCTCACTGTGTTTAAACTGATCGCAGCTTCCATCGTTCCCAAGGTGGTGATTCGACTGCCAAGATTTGCGACCTTGTGTGTGTGCCCGAGTTTTTGTTAACGCGATGTCGTTGTGCAGGGGTTACCTTGCAAGGACTGGAGAGGCCAAAATAGTTCTTACAGGCCACGACTCGCTTGCGCGACACCCAGCCTTGGCGGTTGCATTCGCAACCGTGCGTAGGCTTAGTCGAGCGAAGGAGTGCGGCATGCTAGGAGAGTTCGCTGAAAAAGGCTAGTGCATGGTTGCTGAAGGGAGGGCCTATTTTTGTCGCCATTATTTTTTTTGCTTCTGCTGCCATTATTTTTATTTTTTTTTTTGGCCTTGGGCCCTGTTACTCTGTTACTCTCATACTCTTATACTCTATTACTCTACGACTCTATTACTCTATTAATTACCCTATGACTCTATTACTTTCTTACTCTAAAAGCTCTATTACTCTAGTACTCTATTAGTCTATTACTCTGTTACTCTATTACTCTATTATTCTATTACTCTATTACTCAAATACTCTATTACTTTGTTACTCTATTACTCTATGACTCTATTACTCTTATACTCTTACTTTATTACTCTATTGCTCTACTACTCTATTACTCTATTGCTCTATTAGTTTATTCCTCTATTACTCTATTACTCTATTACTCTGTGGCCCTAGTACTCTTATACTCTTACTCGATTACTCTATTACTCTATTACTCCATTACTCTATGTTGTTGTAATGCAACGGCCGCCGCCACCACCACCACCGCCACCACCAGCATAAGACCACTACTATTACTAATACTAGTACTAGTACTAGTATTAGTATTAGTATTAGTAATAGTAGTGGTCTTATGCTGGTGGTGGCGGTGGCGGTGGTGGCGGCGGCCGTTGCATTACAACAACATAGAGTAATGGAGTAATAGAGTAATAGAGTAATCGAGTAAGAGTATAAGAGTAATAGGGTCATAGAGTAATAGAGTATTTGAGTAATAGAGTATTAGAGTAATAGAGGAATAGACTAATAGAGTAATAGAGTCATAGAGTAGCTATAGTAGAGAAATAGAGTAATAGAGTAATAGAGTAATAGAGTAATAATAGAGTAATAGAGTAATAGAGTAATAGAGTAATAGAGTAATAGAGTAATAGAGTAATAGAGAATAGAGTAATAGAGTAATAGAGTACTAGAGTACTAGAGTACTAGAGTAATAGAGTAAAGAGTAATAGAGTAATAGAGTAAGAGTATAAGAGTAATCGAATAATAGAGTCATAAAGTAATAGACTAATAGAGAAATAGAGTATTAGAGTAATAGAGTAACAGGGCCGAGGGCAAAAAAAAAAAAACATTAGCAGTACCAGTAACAGTAGCAATAGCAGTATTGGTAGTACGAGTAGTAGTAGTAGTAGTAGTAGTAGTAGTAGTAGTAGTAGTAGTAGTAGTAGTAGTAGTAGTAGTAGTAGTAGTATTCATTCAGAACGCGCACCGAGTACGATGTCTGCGAGAGGGCTGAGGCATGCGACCACTGTGGGACCGCACGGAGGCTCCAGCGAGCTGGGTCTCGTCACGCATTTGGTGACCCTCCTAATCTAGAGCTAACAAATCGATCTGTGTGCTCGCCGTCGTGACTTCTGGATCGCAAAACTCGACTGGTCTTGAAGCCTCGTCTGGAGATGCCGGCATCAATGAGCTTTCACTCGGCAGTGAAGCCACCGAGAGAACAGCTCCAATGACCCCAACATCATCATGAGCCGCCTGATTGAAAGAAGAGCCTGCTCCACTGTCCATGGGCCGATGTGGCCCGAGCAAGTTCCTCCCCGATTCCAGATCTCCACTGCCGTCGGTGGCATGGCGGCCATTGCCATTGCCGCTGTTGTAACCGGTGTGGTCACTGGCCCTTGAACTCCTCCTGCCTGCCGATTGCATCTGCGACTGTGTTGGCCTGTGCCATCGCAAACCGAGCAGCAGGTACGATATCCCGGGCTACCCAATCGCACACAACCAGGCATACCGCATGCTATGTTGGTAGCATGCTCGAAGATGCCAGCTCTCAGCAAAGTACGCTGGACCCTACCACAGCGCCGACTGTGTGCTGCACCATGAGTATGCTGACATGCACTACAGCAATGTCGATGACGCGAGGCAGCATACCTGATGCTGCAGTTTGGCGTCTGGCAGCCCTGAAGCGCCAGCTCAAACTCACGCTCGAGACCCGAGCGGTGCCTGCCATCCTCGTGGCCGCGCCGGTTAGAGCGACTGCAACCACTGGCTAAGAACCTGGAAGTCTGAGGCGCAGAGGCAGGTGCTGAAGTAGCGGCCGCCATCGGCGTCAGTGCCATGTGGACCTGAGGGTGTGCTGGGCCAGGGGTCGGGCTTACTTAAGACTTATGCAACGAGCGCAGAGCAGAGACACTTCGCGCAGAGGACTGCTCTAACTGCCATCCCAGCACAGTTCAACCTCTGGTTCGGAATTTTCAGCAACGACACTCCGCACCGGCAATCATCGCGCGCCGGATTGTAAAGCGCAGACTGCTTGTGCAGCGCTGCACAAAAGGAGAGGTCTGCACTGAGAAGTACCTACTGCACTCAGCACCCGCATACCGAAAGCAACAACAGACAGCCCCTACCCTAAGGAAGTACGAACCCCAGGATCTCCAGCTCAGCTTTCATGGGAGCTGCCAACCGCCGATATTGCCCAATGGTGAAGGCAATGAGCATAATACGATTGCCCTGAAGAGTGGGGCGTACACAATGAAGAACAGAGGCCGCCTGCAAGAGGATGCAAGTCAAGTGTGTCCGAATGGTCCTCCCCGGAATCAGTGTGCCCTCTGATTCCTCATAAGAACTGCCGTTGATGTCACTGACCCATAACTCCCCGCCTTCATGATGACTCAAACTGATCAGCAGTGAGGGCTCCGAAGCATTCTGCACATCTTTATGCGGTCCAATGCTGCTGTCGACCGTGATTGCGAGACTGGTCCAGCGGTGCGATGGCCTTGCAAGGAGTACCAGAGCATTCAGGAGAACGCAGACAGAGCGATGAGCAGCCGTGTGACGCGCAAGTCCACAGTAGGCCCGGTGCCCGCTTGCACCTAAGCGAAAGCCGAGCTGAGGCTTGGCAGCCTGTCGCCGAAGTTCAGGCTGAAACTCCAAATGGGAGACGACTAGCCTGACTGCCGTCCATAGAGTGCCCGCGCGCTCCGCTAAGACCATCATGGCATACCGATTGGAGGCCGTGCGGGAACCTTGCGGATCCTCAATGGGCCACGGAAAGGATGTGTGTGCAGGGCCAGGCAGTTCACGGCTGAGGCCATCAGCGTAAGAAGAGAAAACACTCCAGTTTTCCGCTGTGAGATTCTCTTTAGCAAAGATGTAGAGGTCATTCAACGGCGTCATAGACAGCGCCGGTGGCACAGGAGGGCCCATCTGCCGTTCGATCAGGGATCGATACGCATCCAGCAAGAGGCTTTCCTCGACTGCATCGCGGTATAGCTGGACAGGAAGCTCAAAAGCTTCAGCCATTGACCTACTAACCCCACGCTAGAGCCCCAACACTACCAGTAAGCAGACAGGCTCGCGTTGGTGAGCACATCAAGTGAAAATCGGCAAGCGGCTGAGTCCTCGACGGAAAGGCTCGACAAGTCACAGAGCCCCACAAACATGTAAGCAAAACTGCGGCGGAGAGCAACACAGAGTGAGAGGCCACTAGGGCCAGGCATTAACGACCAAAGCATGCAACGACAGAGGGCTTTTGTGCTGCATTGGAACTGGGGCAGCAAGCCCTCGTTGAACATTCCCAGTGTGCAATCACTGGCCCGTGTCCCGAACTAGGCCAACTAAATAACAGTTCGTCTCAAGTAATTTCTTGTCACGGGCTAGAGCGCGTCTGGGCCTACTATTATCATTCAGGATCAGACAATGCCATCCCGGTGTCACGGCATTTGCGGAGTCCGAGTTGGGTATGCAGAGGACAGCTTGATAGTGACCGGCTTGAGGGCAGGGTCCTAAGTGGATAACTACGAATCCAATGCGAAAGTACTCAAACCGAACTCCGAGACCCTGCGGCTCACTGAAAACAGGCAGCGCAACGCGTTCACCTGGCATCCATTGAAGGGGTCTGGCTACTTTGCGTTGCACACGACCATCATGCATGTAGCGCTCAAGCTGCAGCAGAACTACACCAGAGTGCTGGGAGAGGGCATGAATGGTATGCTGCCGGTGCCATCTGTGTATCAGCCCCTGAAGGGTGGGGCCTTGCAGCGCCAGGACGATTGGCGTCAGGAGAGCTCCTTCATCCGTGACCAGATGAGGGTTTTCCAGGCGTGCTTGCCACCTACCCTCATAAGCCTGAGGCCTAGCACTGCAGAGGAAGTGAGTGCCAGTTTGTCTATCATGCTGCCTGCTGACGTCCGACCAGCTGAGCAGGAGTGCGTGCCATGCAATGTTCTGCGTAAGTGGCCTACCTGGCTGAAGGACAGAGCGTAAAGCCGCCGCCGCACTGCCGTAACAGGCGTCCTCCGCTTGGGTCAGGCGTCCCATCCACGCCACGACCTGCGCCGTGGCATTTATGTAGCAGAGGTTATGGGGGTTTTGGAGTCTGGCTTGGGGCGCCTGCGAGGCATCACATCCACGCCATGCGACCAACGTAGGAGCCACCCGCGGTCCTACTTCGATCCGTCGCCCACCGCTGCCGGCGCTGCCTCCTCTGTGGTTCGTTCCCACGGCTTGGTGCGAACCTGCCAGTTCGAGAAGGACGTCGCCGCGAAGGAGTTCTCCAGTTCCCGCGCCAGCATCGTCTGTTGGCCTCGATCCGGTCGGAGGCGCAGACCAGCGATCTTCAGACAGGCGTTGTTGGTCAGAACCGTGAGGGCCTGATGTACCTGCTGTGCCAGTGCTCCGCGAAGCGAAAGGACCAAAGTAAAAGGCAAGACCTCGCTCTCGACCTTCCCCGTCAGCGGTCTGGTGGAGCGGAAGCGTAGTAGCACTCCCGGGCCGCCTGCATTGTTGATCACTTTTTGAACCGCTTCCTGAGCTTCGGCATACGGAAGAGGAACCTCAGTGGAGCGTTCGACCATCTGCTTCTCCGGCGACCACTGCTGGTAAACCCACTGCGGTGTGAGAGCCGTGGGCCCATCCACCAGCCATCCTACGGCCTTCATGCGATCCAGCTTTTCCTGATCTTGCAAGAAATCGGTCAAGCGTTGGTTGACTTCCTGAAACAGGCCCAGTAGAAGCACCACCCGCAGGCTTGAGGTCACGGACTTTTCCTGATAGAGGCGTTGCCATTCCGTCGCCTTGCTCTGCAGAAGCTGCAACACTCCGTTCTCCGGGGTGTCCAGAAACATGACCCAGGTCATGTCCTGCCGAAGGAGCCTCATCTCGGATTCGTGCCGCATCAGCATCCATCCGAGCGACATTCCGAAGAAGCTCCTGTTCTTCCTCTGTCAGCTTTGACGGCTGGTGATGCCAGGGATCCGCTGTCACCGCCTTGAGAGGATGCTGCCAGCCCTCGCTGCTCCACCCCTTGCCATGGGAGCCCTGACCTTTGTTGTCCCGATGCCACTTGGGGTGATGGCCTTCCTCCCAGTCGCTGGTGGCGGCTTTGCGACTGTTCCCCTGAGGAGCTGTGGCAGCCGGCGCCGAGGTCCCCCCGCCAAAGACATCCGCTGCCTGTCGTGCCGCCTCCGCCGCCATCGCCACGTCCGCTGGTTCCAGCGCCATTATCCTGGGTGACAATCAATGCAGCAAGCGAGGCTTGGAACACAGGCATGCAGCGTTTGATGTGTGCGCGCGGGTCCTTGACCCGGAGCTTGCAGTAGTAGCACGGAACACTGGTTACGCTGTCTCCTTGAGTGCCCAGGCAGCAGGGTGCATGAGGCGGATGTGCTGCTCCCCCCTCGTTTGATGCCCATTGTCCGCACAGCATGCAGTATGTCGCAAGCTTGTCAGCATAACTCGGATCACGAAGCACGGTTTTCCAACCCTTTTGCAGGCTTGCGCGAAAACTCAAGTCCTCAATCAAAGGACGACTCACTAAGGCCACCTGAGAAGCCCGGTGCGAGCACCCAAGCAGCTCCTCACGGTCGTGGGGCACCTCCCCACAGACATCGCTGGCAGCAGTAGCAGTGCCATTCTGATGGAGGACAGGACAGGACCGACGTAGGTGCTTCTTTAAGTTTTCAACACGTGGGAAGGTGCGACGGCAATGGATGCACTGCGGCATACCGTCAACAGCGTGCCTGACATGATCAGTGTGAGAGGTAGTAGCAGTGACCGCAGCCGACTTCCGCTCCCCATGTTTTCTGGCCTTATGGGAGAGGAGAATACGCATGGTGGGGAAGTAAACACCACACACGCTACAGGCAACAGGAGCAAGGTCCAGATCATGCAATTCAATCAAGGCGCTACTGGGAGCAGCCTCTTCGGCCGTGGTCGCTTCAAGCCGCGCAAGCACATGAACAAAGCGATTCCGGCCGTCTTGATCGTTGCACTTCTTAATGCGACCCCGAAGTAGTTTGCCCAACGCATCTTGAGGAGAGGACAGCTTGACCCTGTTACGCAAATCAGCAAGATGCGCAAAGCTTTTGACGATTGCCCGAACATAACGAGCATCCTTCTGATCAAGACGCCGGATGATAGCTGGAGTGACACCAGTAGCGTGCAGCCCATACAGCATGGAGCTGCGTACGCGCGAGGCATACATTCTAAGCCTGGTGCGCATGGCAAGACCTGCCGCATGCAGGACTTTAAGCAAACGGTGCCGAATTGCCGCCGCAAGCTTCATGCGCAGTTTGCAGGTACGCATCTCATAGTTATCCAGGGAAATTTCGATGCCAAGGTAAGTAGTGCTAGTGACGTGGGGGATACGGAGGGGAGCACCAGGTATGCCTAGGTCAATGACGAACCCCGTCGCGGAGCGTTCCCGCTTCACGCGCAACCATCGCTTGGCTAAGCCGCCCTTGATGTTCAAGATAAGTTTGGATTTGGTGGGGTTAACCGTCATTCCAAATTCCCTGAACAGCTCGAAGGTGATACGCACGCTACGGCAAAGAAAACTCAAGTCGGATTCATTCTCGATGCACCATTGAAGCATTGTGTCATCTGCGAACAATGTGACGAAACGGGCAGCCCACTCCTTACTGGTTCTAGCCTGCAAGAGCTCATAAAGATGTGCGGTAAAGACGGCAAATAGAACAGGCGAAAGAACACATCCCTGCCTAACTCCCGTTTGCATCGGGAAATGCCCAGAGTATTGTTGTGCCGAATCTCATAACAGCATGCTTCATGAACATCCAGAATGGCATCCCGAAGCGGGGCAGGGACGGCGGCTGCGTCGAGCGATTGCGCTAGAGCCCAACGAGGCAAAGGATCAAACGCCCTACTAAGATCAAGGCTAAGAAGTGCGCCACCCCGGCACTTCGGCTCAGCCCTCGCTTGCCTGCGCGAGTGCACGGTTCCAGTTGATTGCCGCAGCAACTCTTTGATTGCGTCGCAATTGGCGCACACACGGCCTATTGCAGAGTCTATGGATCTACCCGGTATATAGGCAAATTGGGGAATAGACTGAAGCCAAGGAACCACAATGGGAACAAGTTTATTCCTAAGGACACCAGCAAGGATCTTAGAGGAAGGGTCTTGTAATCCTAGTGGCCGCAGATCAGCTGGGCGCTTACTGGGACGTCCAGGCTTGGGCAACAGCGCCAACTGACAGCGCGTGGTTTCTTCAGGAAGAGGCTGCAGCAGCGCACTGCTCCTTTCCAAGTGATCCCTAAGGTACTGGGCCAGGGGAGCACCACCTATTTGCCACAGTTCGGCCGGGGGACTACCTATGGGGACAGCCTTATAGGGTTTGAGTTCACCAATGGCAGTAACCACTTCTGCAACCTCGATGCGGAGTCCTGCCGAGCAGGAAGCATGCACAAATTCTGCCGGCCGAGCAAAGGCATGAATGAAGTAGTCAAGTAGCTCATCGAACTGTTCACGCTGCGTGAGAACACCTCCCGTAGCAGAGCGTATGCGAACCTTCTCGTTACGACGTTTAGGTGCAAGCTGTTGAACTACCCTATAAACCTCCCGAAGATCCTGCCGGCTCGCAGCAGCCTGTGCTCTTTCTACAAGCTCCTCGACTCTGGCGCGTCGGGCTCGCCGGCTGGCATTGCGAAAGGCAGTCCATGCTTTCCGAAACCCGACAAACCTACGCCAAGCAGCGAAAACCTGAAGAAAAGAAGCTCCAGGCCTATTAGCCCTCAAACGCCGATGCATGGCCCACATGTGACGCAGGCTACCTTTCACTTCCGGTCGGTCTCCTGGCCGTTGCGCAGATCGACGGACAGCAGGGAAGTGCGTTACACAGAGTTGCAGTAGCCGTTTATTAAGCTCACGGATGGGAGTGCTGGGCTGTAGGTCAGACACAGCGTCCTGTACTGCCGCCCGAAAGGTCAGGGATTCAGGAGTGCCATGCTGGAGATGCCAGCGAAGATCAGCCTTGGAGTATTTGGGCTCAGAGGCCTGTGTTCTAGAATGTGTCCACCCCGCTACGAACGGAATAGAACCCTGAACCATCCGGTGTTTGGGTCCCGAGCGCCAGGGCACAAGATCGCCCGCGATGGGACGTGTCTGTCTGGCAGTCGGATCAGCCGACTCCAACCTCACCATCAGGTAGTCAATCTGGGACTGGTGGGCTCCGTTTTGAAAGGTGGAGCAATGCGCAGACCTAGCCGAACCCCAAGTATTGAGCGCACAAAGCCTGTGTTCAGAAAGCAATGCAACAAGTTCCGGGTCGACTTTCTTAATAGTGGAGGGCAGGAGACCTCTACCGATAAGGTTTTCATGTGGTTGCAAACCCGAGTTAAAATCCCCTCCGAGAATCAAGAGGTTGCGCTGTGGGATTTGATGCAAGGCACGTCCCAGCTGGTGCCAGTAGTGTTCTCGCCGCTCCTGGTTAGCATCGTGTGGGTCACTTCCTCTGACCCATTGGTAGGCACACAGGAAGTCCACGTTCGCCCGAGCAGTTTCTACCCGAACCTGCAAGAGCCGGCCCGGTTCCCAAGTGCAGAAAGTACAGTCAGCAGCCTTAGCCAGTCGGTTTGACACAACCACTGCGACCCCTGAGTAGCGCTGGTCAGGATGAGGGGCAGAGAAAAATGTCCATCCCCGAATGCTCCACTGCTGTTCGTCTTTCCCAAACCCATGATGAACCTCTTGCAAAAGAAGCGCATCTAGATCCTGCTGTCGCTGTAGCCAATCGCAAAGCACGTCATACGTCTCTGAGGTGCAGCCCCCAATGTTGTATGTGCACACCCGCAATCGGGGTGCCGGCTGTTGCCGTCTATGAGAAGCTGGACGAGAGCTGTGCTGCTGTCGCCCCTGTACATGTGGCCTCTGCATGATAGTTTGCAAACTGCGCGCGCTGTGCACTCGACCTCTGTACGTAGTGTAGCCCGTTTGAGCCGCTCTCTGTCGAGCACGCCGGATCGCCCTCTTTCGTGCTTTGGTCAAATTGGAAGCGCCCTCACCAGTGAATTTTGTCTCCGCAGAGACTCCCTGCGCGCTGCTGGTCGACGCGCAAACCCTCGGGTCAGCAGGACTGAAAGAAGAAACATCCTCTGCCATTTGCGAGTCCTGCCCCTGGAATTGGGACCAGGGCAGCCTGAAATATGATGTATATGCAGAAGAGCTGTCCAGTCGTTCACCGACAAAGCAGAAAAAGACTAAGCACCACCAGCCATGCATCGTCACACGGAGGGAGCTACGCGACAGCTGATTCAAGCCGAGACCCTTAGTAGTAGTAGTAGTAGTAGTAGTAGTCGTAGTAGTAGTAGTAGTAGTAGTAGTAGTAGTAGTAGTAGTAGTGGTAGTAGTAGTAGTAGTAGTAGTAGGAGTAGGGGTAGTAGCAGAGCATAGCAGAGCAATAGAGTCATAGAGTCATAGAGGAAATAAAGTAGATAGAGTAATAGAGTAATAAATAGAGTTAATGGAGTAGTAGAGTAATAGAGTATTAGAGTAATAGAGTAATAGAGTAATCGAGTAATAGAGTAATAGAGTAATAGAGTAAGACTATAAGAGTAATAGGGTCATAGGGTCATAGAGTAATAGAGTAATAGGTGGTGGTGGCGGCGGCCGTTGCTTTACAACAACATAGAGTAATAGAGTACTAGAGTAATAGAGTAAGAGTATAAGAGTAATAGGGTCATAGAGTAATAGTAATAGAGTATTTGAGTACTAGAGTAATAGAGTAATAGAGTAATAGAGTAATAGAGGAATAGACTAATAGAGCAATAGAGTAATAGAGTAATTGAGTAATAGAGTAGTAGAGTAATAGAGTAATAGAGTAATAGAGTAATAGAGTAATAGAGAATAGAGTAATAGAGTAATAGAGTGCTAGAGTACTAGAGTACTAGAGTAATAGAGTAAAGAGTAATAGAGTAATAGAGTAAGAGTATAAGAGTAATCGATTAATAGAGTAATAGAGTAGTAGACTAATAGACTAATGGAGTAATAGAGTATTAGAGTAATAGAGTAACAGGGCCGAGGGCAAAAAAAGACAAAAAAACATTAGCAGTACCAGTAACAGTAGCAATAGCAGTATTAGTATTACAAGTAGTAGTAGTAGTAGTAGTAGTAGTAGTAGTAGTAGTAGTAGTAGCAGTAGTAGTAGTAGTAGAAGTAGAAGTAGAAGTAGTAGTAGTAGTAGTAGTAGTAGTAGTAGGAGTAGGAGTAGGGGTAGGGGTAGTAGCAAAGTAATAGAGTCATAGAGTCATAGAGGAAATAAACTAGATAGAGTAATAGAGTAATAAATAGAGTAAATGGAGTAGTAGAGTAATAGGGTCATAGGGTCATAGAGTAATAGAGTAATCGAGTAATAGAGTAATAGAGTAATAGAGTAATAGAGTACTAGAGTAATAGAGTAATAGAGCTTTTAGAGTAAGAAAGTAATAGAGTCATAGGGTAATAGAGTAATAGAGTCGTAGAGTAATAGAGTATAAGAGTATGAGAGTAACAGAGTAACAGGGCCCAAGGCCAAAAAAAAAACAAAAAACAAAAAATTAATGGCAGCAGAAGCAGAAAAATAATGTGGCCAGATATTCTCCGCCGTGCTGAAGTGCTGAGAATGCGAGATCAGCTCGGTTCGTCGGTTCGGCTCGTGGCTGTGTAGTCTGGACAAAGAACCCCCGAGGGCGAGCTCCATGCACTGCAGGTACTCGGCGCTTCCTACGCGCCTTCGTGTCCGCAGCCGGAGTCTCACCAAAAAGATGACGCTGGCTAAGCCACGAGACATGGAGAGTTTCACAAGAATTCACTCATATTTTGAATTGCTAGACCTTGCTGTCCAGCTGTCAGCATGGACCATGGGGTTGCAGTCGTTTTGGTTATGTGGCATCCCAAATGGAACCACTGTGTACACAGGGTTGGAACCAGACGCGAATGACCATTAGAGCAGACAAGACGAGGTCCTCTGCGAAGTTTGGGATCCTAAGTGTGGCCTCTGCAGGTGCTGTTGAGCACAAAATTGAGCAGCTGAAATTGACAGCCTCCACTGAAAGCGTAACTGCAGGAAGACTGCTGGGATGACATAGACTCATAGCCTGAAATCAAGATTAGCGTATGACTGCTGCGAAGCATGACGAAGCTTAGCCATATCATTTTCGTGAAGAGTATACATCTGCACTTGCTCTGTCGTTTATCCATGGGACAAGGGCAGAGGTGCAATCATTGCCAAAGCAGGAACAGATTAAGCGACCCATGGCAGCCCAATACGATGTCGACGGCTTGCAATGGCTACAAGGCCTCCACAGGGGACTCCAAGAACTCTTGAGCAGCTTACGGCTGTGGCAGAAAGTGAGCTTCAATGTCGACAGGCTTTGGCAGCAGCTGCAGCTGTGGGTGCACTTTCTGGCCCATTTCTCTCCGTTCGGTTGTGACTTAGAGGTCGAGGGCTGCTGGCGCTGCTGAGTTGGTTTGGAGCAGGCGCAGCCGCTGCTGCAGCGGTCTTGGCGTACACCAGCTCCAGGCCTCGAAGCCAGGCTCGGGTTCGCGCTCAGGCAGAGCATGAAAGCACAGATCTGCTGCCTCTCTCTCTCGCTCTCTCTCTCTCTCTCTCTCAAGACCACACGGCCCATAATGCAGTTCACAGACATGCTTTAGGTTTTGGAGGCACTGTTGTCAGTACGTGTGTGCGTGTGTGAACGTCCTTAGCACATGGGAACACAGGGTCATTCCTACTTTTTACATTTTCCTTGAACATTAAAACAGCTGCTTGGGCATGCAGCACCTTTGGCATACTGCACGCAACGAAGCTACTGCCAAAGGTGGGAAGGGGTCAAAGACGCTTGATCCCGTACCTGCAACGCCGGCCCCTGAGGTGCCAAGATTAGTTTCAGGCCAGGCCCCACAAACAGTGCATCATGCCACACTCTTCTTTTCTCTTGACCTCTTTTCCTTTTTGCTGAATCCATCAGTGTGATTCAGAGCGGGTCCCGGAGACTCTAGCGCAAGCGGCCCTCCGGTGGGGTGTCGGGCTGGCACTCTCGGGTTCCTATTTTATACCCGTTATCCGGACTTATTGTGGGCAACGTCATGCGCAGGGCCGGAATTTGCATCTGACATGAGGGCATGCGCGGTAAGTTTTTTCAAGGCATGTTGCAAGGGCATGTGAGTCTGACATGAGTGCAGGTGCTGTGACTCAAGCATCTAGTGCATTCTTGTGCTTCTCCGGAACCGAATCGGCATTTTTTTCGCTCACTTCTTTCCCGAGACAATCATCATTGCTGTTGAGAGTCAATTGCACTTTGGGTGATCTAGCATCATGCACTTAGCAGAGTTTCACCAGCCGTACGGCTGCATGTCGATGCAGCGACCATCCCTGCCAGTACCTGTGCCAGCACCACCTGTGCACTACGTGGGCCCACCGCCCTCGACGATTTCTTCACATTACTACTCCCACCACCCACATTCATCAGCACACGCAACTATCACGGCGCCCCAACCAGCTCCACCTACAATGACATGCTTCCCTCAGCCACAAGCTTCAACATCTGCCCTTGCACCTTCAATGGACAATATTGTTGCCGTTATGCAGACCCCGCCTCCACAGCAACCCAGTCGACTCCCGTACAGCAGGCTCCCCAGGCGGTCCACCAATCGGCATCCACGACGGGGACCCCGACCCCATCCAACACCGGCACAAACGAATGCACAGTCGCAGCCCTGCCAGAACATGCAGCCCGAGAGAGCATAGGCGCAGACAGGATCGCCACCGTGTGCGGCGACACACAGGCAGCTCGAGCAGACATCATGACAAGGCGCACCGATCCCGCAGACATTCCCACAGCCGCAACCATCACAGCCGCAGACGGGACACTGTTGATGGATGCACCCTTCATGCCCCGTGGGCGGTGTCATATGCAATCTCGCCTGTGCTTGTTGGCTGTTTGCAAGATTGATTGTGAAGGTAAACAGCTGTAATTGCTTGCAAGGTTCAAAAGAACGCAGAGTTGTTTGCAATGACTCAAGAGAGCAATCCGAAGCCCGTGATGTTGAAGTGGCCGGCGTGCCCCCATTTCTCTGGGGTCCGGTCGGGGAGTCAGGACTATTCCTTTTTGTCCAACGATGTATGCTTCGCGGTGCATATCGCGAAAATCGAGCCTAAAATGTTGAAATTCGGGTTTCAGGATTCCAAAGCCTGAGACGCCCTGCAGCCCCTTTGAGTGTCTCGTGGTGTTATCTGCCATTATGTGGATTGTGTGTTCCGGCAAACCCCGGCATGGCAGAGCCGTACACAACAGTACCGTAGCCGGAATTTCCTTTTTGCTTGTCCGCAGCAACATGATCAAGCCTGCTGACTGCATATCAGTTCCATGAGTGCAAGTGTCGTCAGACGCAGAAGACGGAGGAGTAGAACGGGTCTCGCCGAATCGGCCGAATGGAAGTCTCTCCTCTCTTCGACACGGAATGTAGAGCATCTGATGAACTCCGTCGCGTGCGCGAATTGCTGCAGGAAGCTTTTCTTCAGGTCCGAAAGTTACATATGTGCCTTTGCAAGACTATGAACCTGCTGCAAATCGACCGCCTGAGGTCTTGCATTCTGATTTTGGAAAATTTCCACAGAAGGGAAAACAAGGTCTGGCCATCTGAGTGCGACGATGGGTGCACACGCTGCCGGTTTGCAGGCAACTGGCTTTGGATCTGCTGTGCCATCCGTCTCACTTGATGCTGCAACTCTCACCGATCATCATGTCGTCTGCTGGGAGGGGCCGGGGGTGTGGGAAGTCGTGGTGCTTGCGGTGCAGGAGGCGCGTTGTAGCTCCACCGTTCCTCCCTGGAGCTGTGTGGCGTTGATGTGCCGGAATGGTCGTGGAGGCTCGAAAAACTACGCAGGATCACAGGGCTCCTGCTTCTGCTGTGGATTGGGGTGGGACAACAGCCCTTCTGCTGTAAGGCACCCCACCAACACTTTTCCTTCCTCACCACAACCTCCCCCACCGCTTCTTGCACTTCATGCCAGCACCAACTTACAAAAAATTCCCAGCATTCTCACAGATCACTCTCCCAGGCCAAACATTTCCACCGTCACCACCACCGATGATCACCAACAATCCAACACCACCAAGAGCATCTAACGCTGCACCTTCGCTTGCTGTACCACCACTACATACGCAGAAGAGCCCCACAGGCATGACGCCAGCGTCGGATGCAGACCACGGAACATTGGGACAACCGCCAAGTTTTTGTGCTCAACCTCCCTCGCTACATTCAGACCACCCCCCACACCATACAGAACCGCACAGCGGGACTACCCATTGCAACATCAACAGCACCGCAGGTGTCGTTTCCGCGACACAGCTGGTCATCTTACTGGCTCAGGTATGCAGCTCACGGCTATGATCTCCACATCACGTGCGCAAGCATACCAGCGAGGCGGTATTTGTTACCGAGCTTGTAGCATTGCTCTGTGCCAGAAGGATTGACCTTGATCAGGTCGCCACAGCATACTGCTGGGAATAGAGACTCAACTTGGCCAGGAAGCCTAATCCTGCCATGACACAGCTGGTCAAGGAACTTGTTCTGTACATGCAGGAACTCCAAGACAAGTACAACGATTCCACAAAAGCAGAAGCTAAGGATGACAAATCACCACAATCAGGCACACAGGATACGCACATGTAGCAGCTCCGGCAGGAGCACATGATGCTAACAAAGATAAGCCCGCCAACACCAACGACATGTATGCAGCACATCGAAGCAGCGATCTTTGAGGCCAAACTGGCAGCGGAAAGGTCACCGTTCAACAGCTGAGCCAACCTGGATCAGCGGCACCCGCATCATCCCGCATCAACAAAGCCTTCTGTCCCACCCAAGAGAAGCCCCACAACCAGCGAAAGAGCACCCAGATCACACGTGGGTATTTCAGCACAGCAGATTGAGCATATCGACACGACGCCGGAGGGAGGCAACCGCATCATCAAAACACCGCCTTCACCTGCGCCGACTCCGGCAACTTTCTGCACCCACACAGCCTTCTCCTGAATCGACTGGGCAGAGCCCCTTACAAGACAGCCAAACAAGCCTCGCCCCAAATTCTCTCACAGGCATGCATTTTCCAGGCAAGTCGTTTCTGGGAGCCAAAAAGCAAAGACAGTATAAAGACAGTCCACCCTAGCAACGGGCGGCGACACATCGAAAGGTTTCAAAAGCCCGGACCCCCAACAGATGTTTCAACAACCACAGCAACCAAGCACTTGGTTTCAGAACAACTTCACCGGCATCTACACAGACAGCGGCATTATTCGCCGGTTCGGGGGATTCAAAACATCTCGGGCAAACAAACCAGCCTTTGCCGTTGTTGAACATGAAGAGACGTCAAAAGTATCTGACGAATAAACCCTGTAGGTCTTGGTCGTCAGAATTGGTCTTCGCCAAAAAAACCAACCAAACCGTCAGTGTCAGTCAGTGTGTGTGTGTGTGGGTTGCATGCTGTCTGCCAAAGGGTTTGTTCAGTCTAGACCTAGCAGCTTGATAGCTGGATCTGTTGGCTAGTCGGCACCAGATCAGAGTTGGAATGGATGCCTTGGACACAACATCGTCAATCTAACTGCCAGGGCATTAGATCATCAATCCAGTTGCCACTTGCTGGCATCTGTTGTTTGGCAAAGCTTGGTGGTCTGTCTTGCACAAGCGCACCGCAACACTTTCAAGTATGTTTCAATACCCTGAGGAAAGCAAGAACACCGGGACCAAAACCAAGCCCCCGCAAGCCAGCTAACTTCTCAAGCTTTTACCAACTTGTTCTGCTCGGTGTCATCCTCCCCGCTCCAGTGCTCAGTGCTCATGCGTGGCTTCGCATGGTCCAGGTCGTGGATGTAGAGCTCGCGCAGCGGCTTCGGTCTGCTCGCGTGGTGCCTGCTGGGAGCCAAGAAGCGAAACACAGGAGAGTCGGACACGTTAGCTTCGGTTTGGTCGAAGCTTTTGCGCACCCCCCGATGGACACGAATCCTTCTCTGCTGTCCAGCGATTTGGACCCGTGGGGCGGACAGGTTTCGCATGAACCCATTCTTGTTGCATCGTGAGATGACATGAGGTCCTGGTCATCGAAGATCCCAGCAAGGTGTGTAGCTCAGCGGCATCGTCGAAGCGTGTGCAGCACTCCACGCATCGCTGGCGCAGTGGCGCACGCTTGGGAACGCTCACGGGTGTTTTCTGTTATCGTTTCGATTCTCTCAGCGGCTGCATCAAAGGATTTACCTAGGACTTCTGGGCCACAGGTCTTGCGAAGGAGATAGATTCCATGGAGAGCTGTGTGGTATGTTGCATGACGGAAGTCTCGCCGTATTCTTTCCCCTCCAACATGGTTGTAGCTTATGGACTCAAAGCATGGCCCGGTAGGAAACTGCTGCAGTCCTCCAACTGATGCTGAAGGGATGTGTGATCTGTCCCCCCATGAGGCGTGAAGCCTGTCCTGCTGAAACTAATCATGCCTTGAGCCGATCTGACAGTACAGATAAGCTGTCAAACCACCAAAATTTGAAATAATATGATATAGGCTGTTGTTCGATTTTATCTCGGTCGGTTTTCTTTCAAACGTTCTGCCACATAGTATTTCTGGTGCCGAACCTTCTTCTCTCAATGAGTTCGTAGCGATCGCAACGCTGAGAGAAGGTTATCATGGCACCGTCGCAGGGCTGATTTGGTCACGCGTCAGCTTGGCCCAGGCAGCTGCCCTTGCCAAAGCCATTTATGACGGTGGATTCTCCGTTATTGAGGCTCGCACTCGCACTCCGGAGCCATGCTTTGCTTATTGGTCCGTGGCGGACGTTTCTGAGGTCGCGTTCCGAAGTGGCAACGCCAAAGCCATTTGGATGCTATGGGGGGCCCCGTTCGAAAGGAGAGCAAGGAAGCAAGGGAAGCAGGAGCAGTCGCGCTTGCCAAGGAGGTTTTGCGCGAGATGGCTGCCGCAGAGCCTCGTGTATACTTAGGACAGCCGGGCAAAATGCGACAAGAATTGAGGCGATTGCGATTACGCTGCGTCAGGAGCTGGCACAGTCTTGACCACAGACCAAGCAGCGGACGCACTTGGCTTACGCATGCCTGGCTTGAGAGTAGGCTTCTTCCAAGGCGCTTTGCAGCCACTTTCGCTCAAATCGGTTCGCGGCTTTCTGAGAATAGTTGAAGTTCCTCGCAACAATGAGCGCTCGAGCCAAAGGGCAAGGTGACCTTGAGACCATCGAGTGGCCTGGTGGCGCTTACGGTGACGAAGCGAGGCGAAGTGAAACAATGTCTAAACGTTTGTCCCGCAGGCTTCGCCATGCAAGCGGAGCAACGGCCCAGGCAGGAGTTGCGGAGATGTTAAAACCATGGCAGGCAGCGGGGTCGGTCAGAGGGCATGTAGGTCAAGTTGGTCAAGGTATCATTGAAAAGAACAGTAGTGAACAGTACACACTGGAAGACACGGCCATACTCCATCAGGAGCTGTCCAGATGCTTCGCTTTACTGCAGACACGAAGGGATTTGTGCCCGTTTCTATGTGATCCCACGAAAAAGAGTCTGAAGTTTGCCCTCAGATTTACTTGTGGGGTGCCACGCTTACCAGCTACAAAACCGCAGATGGCACAGAGAGCTTCTTGGCTTTATAGAGAGGTCCATTGTTGCATTGTTGGGCAGAGCATTCTTACCCTATCGACCTCATCTGCCGGGATTCAGGAATATTCGTGTCACCTGGAGCGCTTTTTGACGGCAAGAAGGTGACGATCCGTCAGCCGAATGACAACAGCAGTGCCAAAGACATGTCTTTGCCGGAGGCCATACGAGGTGGAGTACCGGTTGTCTTTCCACAGTTTGGACAACCAGATAAGGTGCTTTGGTGGTTAACTTGTCGGTTCTTGCAGAGTGGTGTCACGCTGAAGGCTATGGCGCAGCACGGATTCGCACGAACCAGCTTCTGGTCGGTGGCCTCGATAGAGGTCTCGCTCCGCGTCTGTGGGGTTCCAATCACTATCCAAACACGTTCTCGGATGTTCATCAGCGTGCAGGACAGTCCGGAAGCAGCTGGCAGCTTATGCATTATGCAGTCTAGCCTGGACCTGCAGTGTGACCCTTGGCACCAAGTCGACTGTGGTGCTCGCACTTGCCGACAGCGAGGCAGTCAGATAGGCATTGTTGAAGCCTGCCCTGGTGAGGAACTGAAATCTGCGACGCTAGGCAACGAGGTCTGTTTGGAACTTTCCGTTTAACTTGGAGTACGTCGTAAGTCTTTCGGCTGTCGCAGGCTCAGTTCAAAATGGCAAAGAGCAGGCGCTGTCTGATGTGTCCTTCTCGAGTGAGGTGTCGTTGAAGATGGCGCTGAGAATAAAAAACACCGGGGACGAGCCTCGGCCACAAGAGCGCTTAAAGCCGAAGCTTGTTCTTCTGAGACGTTCAGTCCCCTCTCTCTCTCTCTGCATCTGCCCCCGCGAAAGCGAAGGTCGCCTTTCCCTTCCAGGCGTTGTTGCACACTTACTTTCGGGTGCCCGAAGTTCAGAAGGCGGGCGCTGCAACAAAGTGAAGGCATGCAAGGAAGGACTCTTCTCCGCTTCGCTTCTGAGCTTCTGAGGTGGCAGTGCGAGGCCTAGGAGGCCGAACGTACCTGGACAAGGCGTTGCCGAATCTTGCTGGGTTTAGGGCTGCTTGGGCCTGGAGGCGTCCCGAGAGCTCTAGATTATTAGGCCCTGGCAGCCCTGGTCCTCACCTCCGATCTCTTTGCGTGAACTCCGTCTATTTTTGTGGTCTTCTTTGTCTTGCCTCGTTTTCAAGTCTCCACTCAACGCATCAGCCAGTTAATGAGCCCCTGCCTTCATCATGTGCAAGAGACGAAGCTGCCACTACGACGACAACGACGAAAACGACGGCGATGGCCGCGGCGGCTGCTACTAGTAGTAGTAGTAGTAGTAGTAGTAGTAGAAGTAGTAGAAGTAGTAGTACTACTACTACTACAACTACTACTACTACTACTACTACTACTACTACTACTACTACTACTACTACTACTATTTTTCAATTGAACGCTGTGCGAGCGGGCTCAGCACATAGCGGGCGATTGCCGCGGTGCACTCACGTTGGTGTGAAACTGACTCAGACCCTTGAGACTGATTAGCCCAGGTCAAAAAGGACCTTATGAGAGGTCATGCGGCCTACATTGCTTCTAGCTGACTGGCAGAGGTCAGCCGGAGTGGGGAGTAGTAGTAGTAGTAGTAGTAGTAGTACTACTACTACTACTGCCACCACTGTGACGACTACTACACCACCACTACGGTGTGAAATCATGTGCTGCTACGGCGAGTGTGGTTAAAGTTTCTTAGCCGAGTCTCGGCAAGCACTCAATGTTGTGCTGAGTTGCGACTTACAAAGAACGGGGAAGCTCTGGCTCGAGGCCTTCCAGCAGGTAGAGCTGTTAACGACAAATCATCGAGGGACTTTGCTAACATGGCTCCGGTGCTTGGTGATCCTGCATTAAGAGAGATTCCTGTGGGCTCTTCCGTGGATATCGTCTTGGTACATGCGGGACAGGGCGTTTACAAGGGTCTCTGGCATGGTGATCTTTTCACTTGTGAGGCCTTAGGCCCAGGCATGTGGACATTGTGCAACTACACGCTTGTTTCTGTCACTCGAAATGTGGGCAAACTTTGTGCTGCAGCATCGTCGGCAGCCTTTCTGAAGCCCCCTTGTGGCGTTGGTGCACTCAGGACTTTGGTTGATGCTTGTTCGGGCATTGGTGGTATGAGCGTCGGGGCTGGCTTTCTTGACTATCGAACCCTGGTTTGTGTGGATGTGGAACCCTCTGCATGCGAAACAGTTCGTCTCAACGGTTGCAAAGCATTGGAAGGAGATATTTGCTCTCGTGACACGCACTTGGCCTTCTTGAAGGCCTGCGAAGGTACAGGGCATGTGTTGTCCGCGGCACTGCTTGGTGGCAGTTCTCCGGTGCAAGGCTTTTCACAACGTCCTGACAATTCGCACGTGCAGGTTCTCCTTGGCACATTACACGCTACATGGATTGCAATCCTACGGGTTGGTTCTTGAGGGTGGTCCCGGGATCACGCAATGCGGCGATGCCGTCGCACTCCTAAAGAGTTTTGCCACTCGCATGAGCTTCCAAGTGCAACAGCTCCATCTGGAGTTTGCCGACCAATGGGCGGCTCAGAAGTCCAGCTGGTGGTGTGTGATGCTGCCTGCCCACCTCCCTGAGTTCACCCTAGAGCCCTGGCCCGCTGTGCCGAGTAAGGTTTTCATAGGTGATGTCATCCCGGAGTGGCCCATTTGGTCTAGTGAGGAGGAGCTTGCCCTCACCTGGCCAGCAGAGGCAGAGGCGAGCAAGCTGATGAGGCCACCGAGGCCAACCTTCTCTTGGACATGCGTGCACAAGTCCCAGCGCGTGTGTTCGCTGCGGCTCCTTCTGCCTTGGGTTCCCATAGGATTGGGGTTCTGTCGGGTTTTCTTGGGGGTGCTAGGTTTCCCCATGCTGCCGAGATTGGCCTCCTTAACTCCCTGCCGGTTTCCTTCAAACACCTTGATCAGCCCTGTGTTGCGTGGCGGCTCGCGTGTCAGAGCACTGCCCGATTACAAGCCGTTTGGATTTTCTCCCAGCTTCGAAGTTGGTCTGAGCAAAGCCTTTACGGATTTCGACTTGCAGCGCATGCTTGTTCTTTGGCCGCCTTCAAGGATTTTCTTCTTGGCCAACGCCGTGACACCTGGCTTGTGCCTTCCCTGCTGGAAGACTCCCGGCTTTGGTTGCAAGCCGACAACACGAGCTGGAGCATCGAACTGGCAGGTCCTACTCAGGTTTCTGCCTTTGGTCGGCCGAGAAGTCTTTGCACGGCCCTGGGGTCTCTGTACAAGTCTTTGAACACTCGAGATGTCTGCCTCCGCACGCCTTCCTGCACCCTGACAACGAGCAACATCCCTGCCGAGTTGCTGTGCAAACCAAGGTGGCTTGCAAGCGCCAGCCCTCGGAGGAGCCATCCTCCCTGCCAGGAACTTCTGACCTCACCATCTGGACAGGACTCCTTCGTCTGCAGGCGGCATTTTCGCAACCGGTGTTTGTCACGCCCCCGGCAATGGTCAAAGCCTGGTTTGAGCTCCTGGCTGACGGGTCCTTGAATGGCTTGGACTTCTCCTAGCCTTCTTTCTGTGATGCCTGCCTGTTTCATTTTGTCTGGGACCAACAGTGGTCGCTCCTGGTGCTACCTCGCACCCAGGAGGATGGACGCACTGCCCTGCTTCTTGATTGCGTCCCAGGTCACAGTCTAGATGTTGCGCAGCAACTTGCCAATGCCATTTGCGATGCATGCCAGCTTCCGAGTGTGATCGTCACTGAGCCTGCCCTTCAGACCCAACTTGACTCGGGCACATGCGGGCCTATGCTTCTGGCCTTTGCCGCACAGACCATGTGTCATTCGGATGTTCCTTTTGACACACTGCTCTGCGATGCCAAAAACTACTGCAAGTTCATGCCACCACATACTGCCAAGCTTTACGGTTTCGGGGGCCTGACTGAATCCCAAATGGTGACTCTCCGCAAGCTGCTTCAGGATGGAGGGGTCCCGGAAGAGGCCCTGGCAGATCGGATCCAAGGTGCTCTCCAGAAGCTTGGCGCAGGCCCCGTGGCTAAAGCATTGCAGGCTGACAACACATGGAAGGCCCTTAAAGCGCCGGGTTCGGCCCCGAATGCATTGTTTCGTTGGGTTCGTCCGGAGGAGCTGCGCGCCTTCACACAGGCCAAGGCAGACCAACGATCTGGCACGGCGATCGGCAACGCGAAGCCGCGCGCAAACAGAAGCCTCAGCGCTCAGGCAGGCCGGTGCTCTCGATAGACCCTTTGGCCGCTCGCCCCACGTTCCTTTGTCTCGGCGCAGAACACACCCTTGTCTCAGCTGGCCTTTGATGAAGTTGTGACGCAGGCCCAAGGCATCACATTTTGCACCGCTCAGCAGCTCTTGCCTTTTCTTGATAATTACCGGGTCTTGAGTGTGAACGCCCTGGCACTCATTTCAACGGCTCGTTTGCCGCCTGACTCGGGAGCCGGTGCGCCGATGAGGCTGTGCTACTTAGTGGGTCCCTTCTCCAGCTGGGCGATGAGCACGTGCAACTGGCCCCGGCTGATGCGGACATGCTCGGAATCGACCGCCTCGACACCATTTTGGGCAGGCTGTCACTGTACCGAGACGAGGCCCAACTTGACTGGGAGGTATTCCTCAAGTCCCCCATCCGAGCTCTTCTTCATCATGTGCCAGGGGTGACTGTGTTGCCTTCCATCCTGCTGTGGATGAACATGTGGAGCAACTGCTCTTGGATGTTTGGGCTCGACAGTGCCAATCCGGATGTGGCCGAGTTTTTCCAGGCCTTGTGCATGTTCCCAGTTCAGCTGCCAAGCATCTTCAACGCATTGCCGTGCCGGGCTTTTACTTCGAGCCGAGAGCTCCCTCTGGTTTCGGACCACATCCGCAGTACGCTGTTGTTTGGCTGCCGGGATATGACAAAGCCCAGGCCCAACACCAGTTGCGCACCTGTGATAAGGTTCTAGGGCTTGCCCGACTTGGCTCCAAGTACGGACTTCGGTTTTGGATGCTGGTGAAAGGTCCTTGAGACCCAGTCAGACGTTCGTCAAAGTCAAGGTCCTCTCTCGTTGGAAGCTGCGCCCCTTGCCACATGGAATGCTGCGCCAGGCCTTGGTGCAACTGCTTGACAAGTGGGGATGGGCTGCTAAACCGCTGTAGCCCTTCAAAGGCGACTCGGCCGGATGCGCGTGGGAGGTCGGAAGTGCCACCGAACCCCCGCATCAGTCATGCAGCTTGGCACAGGCTTCGTCTTGATACACAAGGTCAAAGATGTCAGCCAACATGCACGCCCCGATGCTGTGTGCTTCTTCCCGCACTCGCCGGCGCATCTTGTATGATGACCCGGACACATCCGCCCCTCCAGTTGGCCCTTGGACCGGGGGAAGAGATCCTTGGAGCTTGGGGCGACCGCCGCGCGGTTTACTTTCTCCTGCCGCCTCTTCCAATGCTCAGCCACCGCAGGCCAGCTCCAAGCTGATTCAGGTCAAGACCGAATTGCAAGAAGGCCTTGCCGCTTTGGTACGCAAAGAGGTGCAAGCTGCAACCAGCTCTATACTGTCCAAGCTCCCAGCCTGGCCCAGGAGGATCGTCTTTCCAAACTTGAGACAGGACCGCGCGAAGTTCGCGTGCAGAACCAACAGTTTGAGCAATGGTTTCAGACCATGGCCGTCCAAATGCAACAGCAGGCCAGCACGGTCAAGGAAGTCCAGCAAACCGTCGCCACACAACAGCAAACTTTGCAGGCAGTACCGACGGATGTTTGCCTCTGCCATTACACAGGCCGTGGGCAACCTACAGCGTGATATGCATCAACAGCTTGCGGCCCAGACATCCCAGTTTGAGGCTTTGCTGTCCAAAAAGCGCCGGACGGAGTGACTAGGGCGTTCCGGCTGCCTCTTTGGGTTCAGAGGCAGGCCGATTGGCTCAAGCCTGTCACGTCTCTTCGGTTTCCTACTTTGGATTTGCATGTTCTTCTCACAGCGACTGCGTCCCACGCTGCCTCTTCCTGCCGCCTCGGTGAGGCTGCCAATCCCGGCCCTTCATTCTTGCTTCCCATTGGCACTTCCAATCCCAGTGGACTTCGCACCAAAGAGCAACTTGTTGCCGACTTCGGGCCTGGTATCTGGCAGCTTTCTGAAACACAGCTCTCGGCTGTTAGCCTCCCAACCTCTACCGGTGCCATCAAAAGCCTAGCCAGAGCGCAGCACCGTGATGTGCGCATTTTTGTTGGAGCTCCCGCTCCCTTACGTCCCGGCTCTCAGTATGCCGGCACTTGGGCCGGAGTCCTCACTTTGAGTGACTATCCCTGTCGACCCCTGCAGCTGCAATGGTTGCATGACTCTTTTCATACCGGCCGCGTCCAGGCCCTCTACCACTTCATCAATGACACACCTGTGCTGACTGCCAATTTGTAAGGCTTCCCCTCAGGAAAAACTTACACCGATGCTCGGGCTCGCACCGACCGACTGCTCGAAACCCTCACTCACGAGATTGTTCTCGGTCGCAAGGGTGTCCGCCTGATCTCCGGTGACTTCAACCATTGGCACGACCAACTTGATCAGGTCAAGCTTTGGAAGCAACAGGGTTGGATTGAAGCCCAGGAGCTTGCCGAAACACTTTGGCAACGGCCTCCCACTCCGACTTGCAAGGGCTCTACGCATCGGGATTTTATTTTCCTCAGCCCAGAAGCGGCTGCTTTATGTGAGGAGGTGTCTGTTCTTGACACATTTGCTGAGCACTCAACTGTAATCGCCAGACTTAGGTTGACTGGGGTCCACCATGCAGAGTCTTGGCCTCTTCCAGCAGAGATCCCCTGGTCCCTGGTCGTCTATCGACGTTCAGACGTGGCAACAAACATGTGCCCCTCTGTCTATTCAGGAATCCTGCTCTACTCGCTGGCTCCGTGCCTTTGCAAAGGGTTTTGAGAGCAGCCTTGAAGGCCATGTCACCGCCGCGCCTGCAGGACACCTTCCTCACAGGTGCCATGGTCGTGCCACTCGCCTTTCTCCCGACATCCCCCCACATGTCTCGCCTCCCAAGCCAGCATCTCACTTGAGGTGAAACGCTGGTACCAACAGCTGCGCCGGCTTCAGTCTCTCGACCACGCGCTACGTGCCGGGAACCAATCCCCTAGTGCGATTGAAAACCGCTTGGGTTTGTGGCGTTCAATTCTCTCTGCTAAGGGCTTTCGCCCTGACTTCTGTTTTTGGTGGACTTCCCGTCCTGTGCAACTGGCCGGCTCGCCCAGCTGGTTCCCTTCATACCTTCCCACCGCACAGGTGTGTCATCTGCTCTTCCTGGACTTCCACGACAACTATCGCAAATTTGAGGCTTGGAATATACGCCAGAGAAAGGCCATTTTGGCCGAGCAATATGCTCACAATCGCAACCTTCTGTTTCGTGACCTATACGGGAGCGAGCCCAAGCCCGAACAGGTTGACACACTTGTTCTGCATCGGTCATATAGCATTCTTGCTGTGGACCCGCATACCTGTTCTGTGCACCTTGATACACCAGTTGATGACCGTGGCTGCAGCCAGTGGCAGCTAGACGGGTGCCAGGTACAGATTGCTTCAGTTTCCGCCGATGCTTGTTGCATCTCGGACTGCTCCCATCTGCAGGTTGATGCCGAGCTTGAGCAAACGCTTTTTCCTCTCCTCGGCTGAACATGTACAGAGTGAATTTGCCAAGTTGTGGTCCTCTTATTGGACTCGTTATGCCGCCTCTACAACTACAGATTGGTCCCGGGTAATCTCTTTTGCCCAGGCCTACCTGCCTTCTGGCAAGCTTGAGCTCCCCCCGCTGAGCCTTCATGTGGCGCCAGGCCTTGCGTCGGTTCCAACCAATGGCTGCGCGCGGCCCCGATGGTCTGGCAAGGCTTGATCTTCTGAATATGTCCGATGTCCATGCCTGTCAACTGCTTGACTTTTTGGGTGATATCGAGTCCGGGCGCCGCTCCTGGCCGGCGCAATGGCTCGTTGGCTTGATCTGCTGCCTCAAAAAGCCAAATGATCGTTATGACCCACAAGGCTTCCGCCCCATTTGCCATCTCAGCTGGCCCTACCGGGCTTGGAGTGGTTTTCGAGCTCGCCAAGTATTCCGCTGGCTCCGTGACCGTATGCCAGCTACAGCCCTGGGCTTCATGCCGAACCGCGAAGCTGCACAATTCTGGTGGATTCTGGACGAATATGCTTGCCAGCTTGATCTTCCTCTGTTGGGTTACAGCACTGATGTGATTAAGGCCTTTAATGCCCTCCCTCCTGAACCTGTCTTTAGTTGGATCGGGTTGCCCGATACCTTTCTTCGGCCATGGCAGTCGTTTTTGGCGGGCCTGGAAAGGCGCTTCATGATTCGGCAGTCAGTGGGCGAGCCCCTCCGCTCCTCATGCGGCTTCCCCGAGGGTTGCGCCTTGAGCACGGTCGGCATGTCCCTCGTTTGCCTTTGCTTTCATGCCTATGTTGCTGCTTTCACAAGTGGTGCTCAAGCACATTCTTACGTTGACAATGTGGCCTGTACCGCCAGGACCGTGGCAAGCTTCGTCGCTCCCCAGCCTCGTTGGCCCACAAGTTTGCAGCACTTCCTTCGCGCTTTTGGGCTTTCGCCTTGCGCGGTATCTCCGGGTGCCCATTGGCAGAGGCTCACATTGCCTCTCTTCGTGCCCAGGCAGTTCGTGCTCTTGGCTGTGACTCTGCCGGTGTGAGTGCCATGTTACGGCTTTCAACTCACCACAACTTGGATGTTGATCCGGGTTTCTTTCAGTTCTGGTCGGCGGTTCGTGACTTGCGCCGACTAGCTAGTAAAGGCCCTTCACTCCTGCACCTGTGGCGCGAGTTTATGTTCGGCTTCAACGGCACGCTCTTTCACGGACCATTCTCCAAGCTTCTACAGGTTTTTGCCCAGGTGAGATGGCATATTTGCACACCGCCCGTCTTCACTGACCACGAAGGTTTTCACACGACATGCTGCTCATGCCACAGTCCCTGCTCCGACGCCGATGCGAGCAAGCTTGGCTGTCACATGTGGCAGGCATGCACCGGCAACGGCACACGATGAAGGATTTTACCGGCCTTGACCTCGCTTTGTTGCGGGCCGATGTGCTTCAGTTGCCCAGCCTCGAACTGTCCCTTCTGGCCGCTCTTCGTAGCGGCGCATACATGTTCGGTGCTGCCCACTCCAGGTATGATCTTTCTCAAGACGGCCTCTGCGACCTCTGTGGCATTCCTGACGATCATGAGCATCGCGTGTGTCACTGCCCACGGTATGCATCCGTACGGGCGCCCTTCCAATGGATTTGCGATATCTGGCATGAGTTGCCAAGCTGCCTGCGGATGCATCTCCTTCCACCGGCCAACCCTTTCTTGCCGAGGCTTCAACGATGCCTTTTGGCCATCTCCGATGTCTCAGACAGCTTCGCGTCTCTGCGCTGTGGGTCTGGTGTTCAGCACCTGTTCTGCGATGGATCTTGCTTGTTATCCACTCACCCAGATTTCGCATTGGTTGCCTGGGGTACTGTTAACGCCTCAACTGGTGATGTTCCGGCTGGTGGGCAGGTGCCAGGCCTCTTGCAGACTTCCCCCCGGGCTGAGCTATGGGGTGCCATCTCTAGTTTACGATGGGGCCTGAAAACGGAAGCGTCGATCGTGCTGTGGACTGATTCAGATTCGGTTGGGCGTGGACTCCGACATATCATCGACGGCTCCTTCTGGCTTCCCGCTGACAATCATGATCTCTGGGAGTTGCTGGTGAGCCTGGCTGAGACCTTTCCGCCTGGCCGACTTCAGGCACAACATGTACCTTCACATCTGGACCCCACCCTCGGAACCTCTCCCTTCGAGGACTGGGCAATTGCTTGGAACAACCGAGTTGATGTGCTGGCCGGCCTCGCGAACATCAATAGGCCCCAGGAGCTTCGGTCCGCACACGACGCGGCTTTTGGATGGCACAATCGCTGCCTCGATGAAAATGCTGGCTCTTCGTGGTATTTACTTTGGCATAGCTGCTTGCACTCGGACTGAACAGAACAGGACCACACAAACCGAACCTCTTGGTGATGACCTAATCCCGGGGATAGATTTCGAGGACAGTCTGCCGATAACTTGGAAATCCTTGGCCAGAACCGCTTGTGATGACATGCCTGCAAGCTTCATGTGACTTCCTTTTGGACCAGAGCCAACACGGCGAATCCTGGCGAGAGATCTCCTGGCTGGAGCTGGTTTTCCTTCTCCGACAACGTCCTGAGCTGAAATTTCCGGTGCGAGCTCTATCGTCGGCTCAGTGGCTTGAGGCAGATGCGGTGCCACTCGGGGCGCCCACTCTTACAGTTGCTGTACAGTTGCGGCTAGTGTGCAAAACTTTGCGCAAGCTTCTCACTGCCATCGACCGGGCTGATCTGTTCGTTGAGGGATTGTCTTTGATCGATCTTGGGGTGACTTTTCGCATTGGTGGTATTCGTTTTCCGGTTCGCTCAGATGCCTTACAGGCGGCGAGAACCCAGATTTTCAGGTTTTGCCAAGGACGCAAGGTCTGTACAGTTTGGAAGGACTCGGACATTCGCTCGCGGTTCTGCTTCGCTGAGCCCGAGCGTGCAAGCTGTGTGTGCTACAACTAACGGGGATATTGCCATTGCCTTCACTCCGTGAGAAATCGCAGCTTGCCTGCACCCCTGCAAAGCCCAACAAGCCCTGAGCGATGAAGTGCCCTTTGAGGCGGCCTTCCGAGAAGCCCGTCCCGTCAATCAAAAATGATTGAGGAAGCCACCGAGGAGTGTTCCTTAGACAACGGCGAGTCATTTCGGTGCTTTTCCCTGTCTGATCGACAATCCCTAATATTCCAGTCCATCTTGTGTCTTTCATCCCAACAGTACGACGATGGACCGCCCTTTCCCTCGATGCAATCACTGGTAGGAGTTGTGACATGCCCGTGGCACATGCAAGCCTCTTGGAGGTGAAAGGTGGCGAAAAGGCACTGGAAGCGTGGTCCCTGGCTATTTCTAGACTCTAGGCCTATTCTGCACCATGGGCAGGGTTATGTTTGGCAGGCTGCAGACGTGGAGCTCCCGTCTTTCACTGACCGCGTCTACACTGGCGGCAAGGAAGCTTGGAAGTCGGAAAATCCATGCTTCGAGCTGCGGGTCATGCCGAGGGCGTCGAAGCATACGATGCAGCGGGGTTGCTCAGGACACGGCCAGCGGAAACGATGCCAAGGCCGACCAGCGTCTCCCAAAAGTCACGGCTCAGCTGCATGAACACGGAGGATGTAACTATTGTCCAGCGAGGTGGTGCTGTGGTTGCCTAAGAACCATGCTTGGTAGAAGCGCTGGTGCTGACTCGAACTCGTGTGAAGCCAAGGCGATGTATGCAGTGTGCAACGAAGGTTTTCCACTCAGTCACCTTTGTCGAAATCATTTGGAGCCTCGCATGAAAACACTTCGGCGGCCTGAGCAGGCAGCATTTCTGGAAAGCTGATGCCCATCGAGATCGTTGTGTCAGCTGTTCAGCCAAAGCCAGCTGAACTCTGATAGCACGCCGCAGTCCTGCCAAGGTGGAATCCCTATGAGGAGGCTTCGCCAGGCGATTTACCACCTCCGGCTTTCAAGGCGGGGCTGTAGATACTTGAACATTTTGAAATCTATGTAGATTTGCTTTCACAGGATTTTGTTTGCGTGGAGCCTGGCCTCATCGGACGAACGGCGGATGACCAGTTCTTGGAAAAACATGCTGCCTGGCAGAGTAAACGGTGAACTCTTTGGCATTGATGTACGTGGCGAAGTCTGCCAGCGATAGCGGTCTGTCCAACCTGAGGAACTGCCGGCCAAAGCAGAAGCATGCTTGTCACAGAAGATCATCCCAATGTGACCTCCGAAGGCGCTTGAAAAAAAGGGAGAGCGAGACATCGCCGCAGCACGTGCATAGCGTGGAGCGGGAGACGGAGAGACGCGACCGAGGCCGTGAGCTGCGGGGCGAAGTTCATCGCCACGCCGGGCCTGAACTCCGAGGTCCCCCCGGGCCTGGCCTCCCTCACGCAAAGCGGTCTCCGTCCCCAGGTGCTGCGCTGGTGCCTTGCAAGGAAGATTCCGGCCAGCGCCTGAGCGCCGCCTCGCCGTGCTAAGAAGCAGCCCCCCGGCCGCGGCGCAGGTGATCCCAGGCGTGGCGACACCCTCCGAAGTGCAGGAGGCCAGCAGGCCGTCCTACGGAGATTATGGAGACACGAACATGGCTGTACAAGATGCATCTGTTTCAGTGTCTTTGGCACAGGATGGGGCTGACCATTCTGAAGTTCTTTCCTGCCGAGGAAGCACAATGTAGTCACTTTCGCCCAGTGCCATCCTCTGTCAGCCTTGTGCAAGGTTAATGGTGGCATGGAAGGCTTGAAGGCGAGGTTTGGTCTGTTTGGTATGCGCTTTCCTAAGCATTCTGAAGCTGGTGGCAGGCGATCTGCGCACCTTTTCCCCACCTCAGCTTCTACCCGTCTGGGGGGGTTACCGAGAAGAACCTCCAGGCAACAGCCAACACAGCCGGCAGCTGGCATGGTCTTGCGCGGAAGCTCGAGGCCTACCTTTCGCTGAAGCAGGCCGGTTACTGACTGGCTGCGGTTGCATCCTCTTTGCATCTGTCAAAGTTACCACAGTGCCCTAGTGTGGAGCAGAAGCCAGCGGTTTAATTCGCTCGAGCATGTACATGCCAGTGGCAGCTGCCAGGTCATCGCCGTCGGTGGCAGCTGGATGGTACCTCAGGCAACGCGTCACTCCCCATCGTCCCCATGTCTTCGGCCTTCGATGCTTTCAAGAGGATGCAATTTCTGGTGGTGATCCAGAACTCCTGAAGACCTTGGCCTTCAGCACCCTCCAGGTCCTCCTGTCTTTGAAGACTGTGCCCGCGCTTCCCCCCCCCCGCCGCTCCCGGCCCTGTTGCAGGTGGCCCGGAGCGTTGGCCAAGCAAGCGATGGCAAGGCCCAGGATTTTGGCAGCGTTTTCGTTGCTCTCACAACAGTTGGAAAGGGATGCAGCAGCGGAAGTAGAGCAGCTTCGTTGTAGGTTGCAACCGCATCGATTGATCATACGGCCCGACTCTGGTCAATCGATACAGGCAAGGCTTGCTAAGGACCAAGGGTAGCTGCGGGTAGCTTTTGCGTTTTTCCTGCGAGAGTTCTCAAAGAGGCGATTGCTTGATGACGTTCAGCGGACATGCAGATCAGGCGCACCTCCCCAGTTTAAGCGAGGCTTGCTGGGCAAAGGTATGCTAAGGCTAGGTCAAGAGCCAACGGAGATGAGAACAACTTGTAACTCAAGTTGGTTGACTGCCATGCTGGGTACTTCTGTTTCGGCCGTTGCCTGCAGTGATGCACGATGAGTGGCACACGTTGTTTGGGTTGAGACGCAAAGTCAGGTCATGTGTGTTTCATTTTCCCCGGATGGCGAGTTGCTTGCGACGGCTTCCACGGACTGGCCGATGTTCACAGACCACGCACAGGGCACGCCAGGGCACGTGTGGGGCACGGTCCGCCCAGTGCAGGACAAGACCGCCAAGCTTTGGCTCCAAACTGGACAGTGCATTGTCACTTGTGTGAGGGCCCTGCTTCCGAGTCTGGCGCACAGTTTTGCTCTCTGCACACTCTGAAGCTGCAAGGTAGGACACTCTGGGCCTGTCTACACGGCCTTCTTCTCTCCTGATGGCACGCCCTTCCGGCGTCCAGCTCTGCAGCATTGATGATGTCTTGACGTGTGCATTTCAGGATGTAACCTCTTGACATCATCACATGATCGGACGGTGAAGATCTGGGACACAACGAGCCTTAGCTTCACTAGACTGGGTTCGACAGAAACTGTCTTGTTGCATTGACTTGCTGCAGTACCGGGTTTCAGCCGTTCTGGGCGAGATGCCATAGGCCCAAGAAGCAGAGGCCTTGCCATGCCGATCCAATCAACAATGCATAGAACCATATAACTATGCATATACAGTGGTAAAGCATGATGCTCCATCATGGCACGGTCAACTCCTGCTTCCCAGCCCGAACATCTATCACACTGAGAATGCCGGGGAGTTTTCTTATTTAACATGCGGCATCTGCGGAAAACTCAACTGCAAGAAACGCCTGGTGCTAATGGTGATGAGATTACGAAAGGTAACTCTGTGGAGGTTGCTTGAGTTGTCGTTTAGCACTGTGGCAACCAGAGAACTAGGTCAAGATTGCGTGCACGACCTCGTGTGGTCGTTTGTGAAAGCGGGGTGTAGGATGGGGTAGGGGGGTGGACAAGGTCAGGGGCCCTCCTGTGTGATGCACACTTGCAGGCTATTTGACACAGTACTGCCTTCAACAGCTGCAGAAACATCACGAGAAGGCACGTCAACTGGACACTGAAATTTCCCAGTCGGCACTGCAACAATGCCACATGCTGGGGTCTCCAGGCCTCTCAGAGAAAAGTGAGGGGCTGAAGGCGCTGTGGGTGCATCAGCCCCAAAGCTGACATACCCAATTGCTTCAGCCCGGTCTTAAGTTTAGGGTTTAGGGGTTCTGCTGGTGCATCCATGACCCAACTTGGCATTCATAACGTGCATGGGCTAAAACATTCTAATTGCGCGGCATCCATGACCCAACCATAATGAAGTTCCTTACCATGCAGCATCCATGACCCCATCATAATGCATGACATGTATGCTCTGTATAGTTCTGCGTTGTGAGTTCGCGGCATCCATGGCCCGACCAATGCCTGACCATAATGACGAGCACGGTCCAATCCGGGGTGAGTTCACATCATCCATGGCCCAGCCATAATGACGAGTATGGTTTAATGCAGCAGTACATGGGGCATCATGGGGCATGAAGACATGGCTGCCGAAACGGTGGCGTATCAGAACTTGAACCGCGACACTGTGCCATCCAAAGACCTGCGGAGCCGGGTTTCTGTCTTGAAGGCACAAGCCGAGTGATACGAGACCGATGCTGCAATTGTGGTTTGCAAGCCCTACCAACCTTTTGTGGAGCTTGGCATCTCAGAACTCACGTATTTAATGATGCTGTTCTCTTCAACTGCAACCTACCTTGACCGCACCCTACCATGCCCCCAGCGTCTGGCAAACGGCAGGGTGCAAGGCTTTGCAAGTGCTGGCAGGATTCAGGACCGGTACTATTGTAGAGTCTAAGAGGGTTCTGGACCACGGCCTACATTGTTCTCCACGGATTTGGCACCGAACCAGAATGCTTTCTGGCGGGATTCAGAAGCACGGTGCTTTGTCACTCACATACTGCCTCTAGTGCTGCTGCGCCTCAAAGGTTTGAAACTCAAAAGTTGGTGACAACTGTTGGGTTTATGTAAAACACACTACTGCGTCAAATGGACGCCAAAGCGGCCCCCTCCTCCCCCCAGCTTGAGGTCCATCTGTTTACGAAGCTGCATTTTCTCCTTACACGGCCGAGTGCGTCTACCCAGCAGGTTTCAAGTCTGCTGCCTCAGCAATGAGCTACGTGCCACGAGGACGGTTCGAGACTGCTCGTAGATGGCCGAGTTGTTGCTTCTGCTCTAAGACAAAGCACGGCACACCAGATGCAAATCGCAGCCAGTTGTAGGCACAGCATGTCAAAACACAGGACCGGAACATGTCCAGCTTGTGAACCGAGGGTTTGGCAGCAGCGGAACGTAAGCTCAAGCATTGCAGAACGTTGCAGAGCTGAGGAGTGGTCTCCTGACGGCAACCCTATCAAAGCCTGTTGCCTACACGCTGCATTGGCAGCTGGTGCCTACTTGACCGTCGCCAGGTTCGAGCGCAGCATTCACAGCGCTGTGTACTCACCAGATGGGCAGCTGATAGCCACGGCAATCGATGACCCCGAAGCAGGCGACCCAGGTCTTGTAGGCATCCCGTGTCAGTCTTCTGCACATCTTCAGCAGCTACCAGATTGTTGCCACACTGCGTGTCTGCGGCTTGCATTGCTGTTGCAAAATGAAACGGGCAAACGGGCACACCGCCGAGCAGAACGCAAGGGGCCCCTTCCATTGTCTCATTTGAAGCATCGCTTCTTGACGGCCGAAGTCGGCTCAGGCAGATCCAGGTGAAGCCACCCAACTCGACACATTTCATGCAGGCAGGCAGCGTGCAAAATCGAGGTGGTGGGCATCCGAAGGATCGCTGGGGTCCAGGCACCACAGAAGTCGACACGACGTTCACCGGCGCAGCCCAAGCCGAAGAACTCTGCGAAGCGAATGCACTTCGAAACTCCGAGGAGCGGCGTTTAAAGGATGCTCATCCTACGAAACTTCGACAACGCCGCCTATGAGGAAGAGGTAACAGTCTCATGTTGGGCCGAATCTGAAGCTGAAATCACAGCCACAGGGGCTGTGCTGAAGGGGGCCGTTTTTTGGCCCCGAGGTCCGGTCCGCTGGCCTTGGCCTCTTTCTGCCTCTTCCGAGGTGTCCATCTGGAGTGCGAAGACCTTGGAGCGAGCCAGGCACCAAACATCAGCGACGCAACGAGTGAGACGGGTTCCCACGGACCTGAGGTCAAAGTCTTGTCCGGCCACGACATGAAGGCAGCTTTGACATCCCACTCCCTTGCCCTTGCGTTCGAGACTGGCCAGGTCTTTAGCGTACAGTTTTCCCATGACGGAAACCTGTTGCTCACGGCGTCAATGGATCAGTCGGCCAGGAAGCGAATGTGCGACTTTCAAGCCTTCTTCTGCTCCAGGGATTTCTTGCAGGATAACTGATGTTCATACCGGTCAGACCAAACTAGTCATCACAGGCCGATGTTTGCTTCAGCGCGGGGTCTGCAGGCCTTTAGGGAAAAAGTGCAGGTCATGATGATTGGTTGCGGTGCGCCGCATTCTCACCTGACAGCCTCAAGGATCAGCACTTAGCCTCAAGCTCCTGCCTTTCAGAAGAGTCAGTGCATTCTCCTTTATGCAGGTGTTCGAGCTCACACCTCATGTCGCACATTCGTGATCACCTCATGCTCACACGTTGTGCAGCGTCTAATTGACTTGCATCTCGTGGCGAAACGCAAACAAACAAGACACGCAGGCATCAACCCCCTGCACTGCGCGCGCATGTGGATAATAACGATTCTTCCGAAGCATACCATGTTCTTTTGGCTGACTTCAGCTGTCGAGCTCTTTTACACGTTTAAGCACGTTTGGATCTGCAAGATATTGCAAGCGCTTGCTCGTGGAACTCCCAGCCTAGAAAGTCCGTCCATCCTCAAACTACGACATCACAGGCTTACGACCTTTCGACCGGGAAGTAGCTATGATCATGCTAAGCAACGAGGCGGTTGTCATCTTCCACGTCTGCCGAGCATATCAGCCTATTAAGACCTGTCCAAGCTTGATGTTGCTTCAGATATTTTCCCCCAGGTTGTGACGGCTTCTGGCGACGGGATGGCATGGGCCCGTTCAACGTGATACTTCAGAGTCTGTCTTTTGCCGATGATTGGAGGCCAAGACCTGGAGTGCTGTCACCGGTCGCCCATTGCTTTCCCTCGCCGGCCACGAAGACTGGTTCCGCCCAGAAATGATGCTACAAGATGTACAGAGGGTGGCTGTCTATGGACGTTGAAGTCAGGTTACGTATGGCTGCTTTCTCTACTGATGGACGCTGTGTGTCTACCTCAGAGCATGCTTTATGCTTTGCTTTCTTTATTCAAATGGATACCCGGGTACCCAAAACCTGGCAGCTGATTCTGGCTCCCATGCACGCTCTTTGGGGGAAGTCTGCGGAAGTCCTCGAAGTGTGGCAAAGCACTCTCTACCCTTTCAACCTGCGCAAAGAAGCAAGAAAGGATGCACGCCAGTCGCAGGGGGGGTGCTTGTCACTTTGAAATGCCGAGAAATCTTCAGATCGATAAATGAAGGAAAAATACGGTGGTGCCGGGACGGCTGAAAGCAGGTTGCTTCAGAAAACACCGGTGGTGCGAACAATCAAGGAGTAGCCACGAAGAGTTAAGACTTACAGCTGCGTGTCTGCCGATTAGCCACCTGGTCTTGATGGTCGTGCTGCACTGCGCAGAAACGAGCGGGAGCCGTGAAGTGACAAGATGTGCCAAGCGAGTGCGGAATACATCGTAGCAGTAGCAGTATCCAATCTCATATATGCATATACATATATATACATATGTATGTATATGCGACTTCTGGCGAGTGTCGGCCGGTGAAGTGCGGTGGAACAGCGCAGCTGCAAAAACATGCGGACGATTGGATGTGCTTGTACTGCGCTGGAGTTTTCTGCTAATAGGAAGATCAGCTAGCACTTGACAGTATGTCTGCCTTCTGCAACCGAGGTCGTGACGGCTTCCAAAGATGGCAGTGCGAGGGTTGGGCACCGAAAGGGCACCGGAAGAACACCAGTCTGCGAATGGGAGCTCTGCTTGCTAAGGTATGGCGGTCGGACAATGGGGAATGTGTCGCGGATGAACTGCAGGCAGAGTACTCGAGAGATTGTGTTGGTGCATGAGGCCTGAGAAAGCTGGATGGCCACAAAGCCTGGGTCCGATGGGCTGCGTTTGCTCCGAACAGACATCAGCGCTCGGTGCTTAGTTCAGCATCCCCGAAAGCAGAGTCTTTGAATTGAAGCCGTGACCGTCAGGTCCAATCGGTCCAATGTCCATCGGCGAGTTCGGCTAAAGACCGGGTTGAGCATGGACGAAACGGCAGGGCGTGCCTTCTTCCTAAGATGATTTTCCGGCAAACATGGTAGAGCATGGAGAAAATCCTGAAGGCACAAAGTCACTACCTGAAACTGCAAACATATTTCGACGCAGCTGCACGCACACAGGCTCATTTTCGCCCAGAAGCAGACAGTCTCCCTAAAGCGAGGCAGATTGAGCACCAAAATCAAGCAATAATTCCGTGTCAAGGAAGTGGCAATCCTTCAGAAATCTGCAGAACAGATCTGCCCACCAGCCCAACGTCCAAGAGACTGCCAGAGGTAGCTCTCCCTTTGCCTGCAATGCAGTTGCTCTCCGCTAGTCGCCAGTCTGGGCTCGTCTCAGCATCTCAAGGCTCAAGGTCTACCCACACAATGCTGTGATCAGTCTCGGATTCAAACTGCAAAGAGATCCTGTCATCCGAGACTTGATCACAGCTGGTGTGGTTCTGTGACATCATGATCATTCCAATGCCAGCAATGGGAGCTATGTGTGGCCCTCGCATCTGCTCCATCTGAGATGCTCTTCCATTGCTTCCCTACAGGGGCGGCCCGCCATCGGCCTATGCCCTCTCCAGGCGCAGAGGGCGGAGAGGCGCACGTTCTCGGCTTGAAGTGATCCCATCGCGAGGCGCCCTTGGGTGAAATTCGTCCTCTTTCTCCAGAGTTGCGGGCTCAGCCAGGCTGAGCCAGGCAAAGGGAGTCAGCCCTAGCCTTCCCCCTAGTAGCCGAGTAGTCGACCCAGTCGACCCTATACACCAGAGGTCTGCTCTGTTTGGTTCGAATTGTGCTCGACTCAGATCAGTACAGCGAGGCAGCTGCTCTCCTGTCACCAGAAGCTATCCACAGGTTCTATTTTTGGACATCATGGGTGCATTCTTAATGGCCTGCCGCTCGAAGTCTCGACAACTCTAGCATTGCTTGCCTGGGGCACCTTGAATGTTTTTGGTGCTTCAGGCCATAATGATTGCAGTGGGCTACTTCGGCATTCGGGAGGCCCCTAGTTGCTTGGCCTCGGCCTCTGTCAGCATATCACAGAGCCTGTCGGCCAGGAGATCAACATTCAACTGCTGGGGCCTTACTCGTAGCTCCCGAATGCTATGCTGGCATGACATGACCTGCACCGACTCTGCAGTCTAGGCGGACATCTCGCCGAGTCCCGATCGCTGCTCTTATATAACACCCGAGAAACTGCGATACCATTCTTTCATGCACCCAGGCCGCACCACCTGCAAATACATTAAATACACGGCCGACCGGTCAGGTCCGCAAGAAAATCCCGCCAGTCATGTTGAGGACCAGCCTGTGCCAAGAGACGGTAATGAAATGGAGAGCAGTCCTAAAGCGCGCACGAAAACTTAGGGGTCGGAAATCTTTGGCTTCGTTCATTCAACTACTCTTCAAGGGTATGAGTAACCGCGTACGAGATAACCCGTAAACGCTGTTTTGCTCGTAAGTCTTGCTATTTTGCGGTCGTGCGCAATTTGTAGTGTCTTGCAGACGCTAATGAAGATGTCTTTGCAGAATGTAGAAAACCTCCACAGGCTATGCTATTGGGGCATGATGTGCCTTATCAATGGCCGCTCAGCTGAGGTCTTCAGTGAGGTTGATGTCTTTGAAGTATGATTCGAGGTCGTGGGGTGGGGGTGGAGGACGTCTAAAGTAAGGCAAGTAAAGATCTGTTAACCTGTCTCGGATTGGCGCTTCTGCAGCTTGGAAGCCAAGGCGCTTTCGATCTGGTGAAACTGATCGATGTCCTAGTGCGCTGCTGAGCTCTGGAGACGTCATGTTCATGCAGACACCAGGACCCCTGGCTAGCAAGGTCAAAAACAGGATGCCGCTCTTCTCTTCAAAGGCTTCTTCAGAGTGCCCGGTACAGTTGGAATGGAGTCCCGAGCGAGGGTGTTCGGGCTCGAAGGTTTAAGAGCAGTTCGAGGAAGCTTTCGAAAATTCAGTATGACTTGAAATTTCGACGTGCGTGTCATCTGGTGGGGTATTGTGCATCTTTAGGCATCCTCGTCCGGCACTAAACTCATACCTCATACCCTTATGTTACAGTATTACTGCAAAATGAACCAGGGCTAGTAGCAGCTGTAGGTAAGTATTTGAGGGTAACGGCAGATTTCAGGGTTTACAGACGGGTTTGTTTGGGATTTAGAGTCCAGGATCCAGGGTTGAGGTTCCAGAGACCCGGAACTTGGTTTTGCGGTTTTGGGATGTAAGATTCGGGGCTTCTGGACCTGAAGGGACCTTGGGACTTTAGGATGTGTCGGGTTCTGGCCTCAGGATTGAACGTGCTGGCCGGGCTTCAGGGTTTCGCCGCGCTATACCCGCCAGGGGTTTTCGAGCTCATGACGTTTATGGCAAAAGCGCAACTCAGTAATGTGTCTAAGCATCGTTAAGACCAGCATGGCATCACAACTTCGCCCTCGATCTCCAACGAAGCCCCACAGACGTGAATAACAAAAGCCTTGAATCAACGCAGAAACATGAAAGAGCCCCTAAACAGAAGAGCCTGAAAACTTTGACGCCATGAAGCCTCGATGCTCAATCTGTAGACCCTTAACCGCAAAACCCGACAACAATCCCCAAACCCGCATCTAGAAATCCAGAGAGTTCCCTGCACAAGAGCTCCAGTTTAAAAGGCAGGCATACTCCCAAACCCGGCACACATGGAACTTTCCTCCAAGTGGCTTGCTTTCACAATCGAAGCTTTCAGAAGTCCAGGGTTCGTGCTCTAGAGTTTCAGATTCCCAAAAACAGAAGCATTCGAACTCCCGAACTGCAAGTCCTAGACTTTTTGTACCGTGAAAACCCATGATGCGTCGTCGCGGCCGGAAGGGTGTTGAACTTTTCAAACATTCGGGTTCCAAGCTCTGCTGAGTGTTCTTGACCTTCTTTCGTGCAGCCGTGAGCCTCCATGACTGGCGGTTGCATTGTATCAGCCTGCAACTTGTCCTGGATTGCCCCAGCCGCTCAGTGTCAAGAAACGGTGGGCACGGTGATCGTCCATGCCGGAGTTGAACCTAACTTCGATAACTGTCGCTGTCGCAAGACTTTAACATGCTCCCAGCCCGCACCTGTCTGTGACAAGCGTCCATTCAGAGCTGACAGAGGGCTTGGTTGGAGGGTTGACGTCTCCAGGTACAACATCGCGAATGGATTGGCCCTGGCCATACCAGTTGCGACGCTTATGGGTGTTCCGTTGGCATGGTAGCACCCTGAGAGTTGTCGCCTTAGCTTGCATTGCAGCAGTGCAGATGCACGCAGTTCAGGTGGCTGTTTCAAGACTATTCCAGTGGTGCGGGCCCGAGCCGATCTCACGGAACTCCGATTCGCGTCCGCGATCGTGGCGGTTCTCGGATCGTGCATGTGGCTCCGGACAACCGCTTTGATGTTGGGTGTGTTATCGGAATGGGCTGGTTCTCTTACCACGTTGTGCGAGTCTTCCCTCCTCGCAGGTTGAAGGGTTGCTCTGTTGCTCCCCATTTCATCTGTTGAGGTTCGTGGCTTGTTGCACCCATCACGCGGGATTCCACAAGATTCGCACCGTGACTCCAGAGGTTGTGGAGGTGCTCATCGCCTCTTCAGGGTTCCATGTTTGGTGTGATTCCACCGCCTTCCTTTGAACACGATATGTGGGTTTGGATATTATTAATAGTATCATTGTTGTTACTATCCTATCACGATTCTTAGATGAATGAAGTTTTCTAATTTCCGGATCTATTTCATCACTCACTGACTCACTCACTCGCGGCCTTCGAAGACAGTCTTCAAGCCGAGCAGGGGGACTTGGCCCCGGCATGTTGGTAGCTGTCGCTCTAGCGCCGCTCGGACAAAGGGCTCGTTCTATAGTGTCTCAAACACTGTACACCGGTCGCTCCGGCAAGGCAAGGGTAGCTTCACTGTTCGCGTATCCCATGCTTAACGAAAGCCAGCAACATGAACATGCAGCGCAATGGAGTTCCGGTCTGAGCCAGGTTTTGTCATACTGTCAGAATGCCCTTTGAGAACGTCCGCATCCTCCTCGGTCGCCGCGCTCCCCACTGCAGCTTTCACGATGGGAGCCTACAAATGTACATGAACGGGCCAGTGCATCGATCTTTTTTTCGTTGCCTTGTACCTCTTGCAGGGTTCTTTGCTGCATCACTTCCAGCAGCAGCGATGGCACTGTCGCGCGGGACAATGAACGTACACAAGATAGCAGATTGCAGCTGTCTGGTTTCCAGCGAGTTCTTTAAACACAATTTGGCAAGCATCTCGAGCGTCTTCTTCTCCTTGCTTGCAAGGTCCTCGTCATCCTGAAACCGCTGTTGCTTCACGGGGCTGCACCTTCTTGCGCCTGCTGAAACGTTGACATCTTGTTCACTACACTGTAAAGCTCACGACCTCGGCACTTGTGGGAAATGCTGCGCGATGCGCTGTTGCAACTCATGAAGCGACGATTTCTCGTCATCGCAAATGGGGCATACCAGAACCATTGGCGGGATAACCTTCGTGCATGTGACGCTGCCTGCAAACCAGCACTCCGAAGCAGCCGAAGAGTATTGCTCGTAAACACATTGCTTGCACCAAGGGCATTGGCCGCACACTGCTGCGCGCACATGTGGGTGTACATGTCCATGCGTGCCTCCTTTACGTCTTCGCTGATGCATAGCCAATGCTTGTGCAGTCCCAAAAGTAGCCGTGCATGTACTGCCATCGTCGCACTTGCAATCACAAGCAAACAACAGCCACTCTTCCACATCGCCACCCACCTTATCTTGCGTTTGTCGCTCCTCACTCTGAGGCCTGGGGCTGACGCCAGGATGAGGAACAAAAAGCAGAAAAGAAAGACGAGCGAAGCTCAGTACAATCAATGGCTAGGACATCTGCCCGGTATTACTTGAATACAAGGAAAAGCCTGTCTGCGTCGGCTGGCGAATGCAGTTTGAGCAATGCAAGCATATCTTCTTTGAATTGATCAACCCACGGTTTAACACTAACAGCAAAACCTCCATCATGCCGGACTGTGGCTGTCGAATCCCCATGAAGTTTGCCAAACACGACGGGCAATACAGTCTTGTGAAGATAAGGGCATTTTGCCACGGACTGCCAAAACTGAGGTCTTCGAACACAAAGCTCCACCCTGGCCGGTACAACGAAGAAGCTTGCATACATCGTCGTCGGGCATGGCTTTGTCCATCCTCCTGGAGTGCTTTATTGCACGCCGCACCCCGCAAAGCCTTTCGAGCAAGCTTGTTGACAATAGAATCCAGGCGTCTGTATTCAGATTCACTGAGAAGTCGGGCCTCCAGACCATTGCCCCGAAAGCACTTCAGCAGCTGGTTATAAGGATTTGTTGCGAGACGAAAAACTTCCCATTGTGTAGTAACCTTTTTCAACCGCCGCTTTTTGTGTCCGAGCTCGCGGTGATTGCTCCCCTAAAACTGTTTGTACTCGCCCAAGTATTTAACGCATGTGCCGCTTACCAGGTAGTACTTCATGCTCGCACACATCTGCGTGATCGTGCCACATCATCTGCGTATGTACTGAGCGAAACATGAAGTACGTCATGGCTGCGGGGTCTTGCATGTGTAGTTCTTGCTGGGTGGTGCGATCACGCCACTGGTCAATAGCAGGATGATATTCTTCACGAAAATGTCTGCAGGCCGCCAAGTCACCTTGTAGCCCACCAGACTCGAGGTTGAACTCCTCCTCAGGTCTTGCAACTTGACGCATAGCCTGGGAAGCGCATTGACAACATCATAGGTGAGAGTACATGTGATGCTTTATGTTGTGTCAGCCTGTGTAATAACACTTCTTGCAACACTGAGCCGACGCGTGACTTGTTCCGGAGATGGCCCGAGGCATTGTCTCGAAAATGTTGATGTGCACCCGTTTCCAAAGCGTGTCGTAAAACCATTTGCCCAGCACATCCAAGTTATAAGTCGCAATCCTGCAGGTCCCGACTTACCATTCCTTTTGTCAAGCTCTGCCAAACCACAGGGGTACGCACATGCATCCGAGTGGAAACCAGCATCTTGAACATAGCGGACGTGAAAGAGTCTTCCGAAGAATGACAGGGCTGTCATCCATCTCCGCGGCATGGGCAACCTGGTCCCATTTCAGAACCATCGCAGAACACCCACCCTGTGGCCCAGGCAATTGCAGAAAGTCCTTCCGTTTGCAAACCACGGGTCGCACAGATTTAGGAACATGGGTTTTCCTCTGTTTCGGGCCCACTCTTTTTCCTAACAGCAATCGCGAAGCTTGCCAGACCTGATGCATGTCAGGAATCCGCCATGCAGCCTCAAACTCTTTGAGTGGAGAGTTTTACCGGTTTTGTGCGTCCCGTTTTGGGCAGGTGGCAGCTAGTCCAGCTTTCCTGAAAAACGTGAATCCCCTCCACACGTGCAGCATGTCATGCAAAGATGGTTGTAAGAATACGCTGTCCACACCATCCAGACGACCATGGCCACGCCCAAGACAGTCTGGTAGGAAACCAAATCCTTGCTTGCTTCCAGCAAGCTAACGATGGCGTCCTCCATTTCTGTAGGTCTCGGCACAACCTTTTTTTGGAAGCTTGTAGCCATGGGGTGCATTATCACGTATGGGAGAGTTGAAAGCATGCCACATCTTATCCGGATTGGGTACACTAGGTATGTTGCACAGTGCGCTCTGCAAATGTTGTTCAACCCGCTGAAAACAAGTATTCCCTTCCAGTACCACGTAACGCATCTTCCACCAATCGCGTCTTATCCCACGCAAACTTTGCCGTCGCCGGTGAATGCTCATAATGACAAGCCAAAATCAATGTCCATTTGTAGAGGTAAATTCTCCCGCTCGCACCATCAATCATGAGCTGTAGCCTATCCGCTGGTGAGTACTGAGCGTGACATCTCTGTATGCTGTGCAGTGTAGCAGTCGGTACACAAACGTAGTCAACACGAGTCTTACGCCTTCGAGGCGGTGCGCCATAGACTTTTGTTGGACCAACAACAAAGTGTGCCAGGCAGGTACTGAGACATGCTGAGAAGAAAGAACGTCCGCAAGCAAACCCCCGTTGAAGTTCTGCAGCTCGGGTCGATAATGTCCAACCTCTTCACTTCAGGATTGCATAATGTCACCTCCAGGACCCCGTGCAAGACCAACATGAGCCTTGGTATCCATGCAAACAGTGGGAGTGCATCTCGCAGGCAACCTTTCAACAAATCCACGTATGTATCTCCCAAGCTGTATGTTGCGATTCTGCTGCTTTTGCTTCTGTGGCTCTGTGTACATGTAGGCACGAATGAGGCAAAGGTCCAGGTCTCCCCGTTGCAAGCGCGTTCTTAGATCAAAAAAGTAGGGTTCAACTCTTTTCAGAGTATGCAGACTCATTCAAACCAACCACACTCCTCATGGATCCTATGGGTTTGTCGGAGAGGCGGTGAGCCATCTCCTTTGCCCGGACCGGGCCCGGGATACCGCGATCGTGAAGGCAACAGAGTCGAAGCTGCCGATCGTTTCGTTTCTCTAATCTGCCAGAGGCGAGACCCGGTACACGGAACGATCCAGCCTACTGGGAGCAGGCGGTCCGGCTTAGCTCTGTGTTTTCTTTCGCTTTGCTGTTCAGAGCTTTCAGTGCAGGTACTAGCTTTACGGCCTTCGAAGGCAGGAAGTTCTCCCATTCAGGGCTTTGCTTGGCCACCTGGCCTTCGAGGTGAGGGCCGACGACTCGGAGCCACGTGACGCGATCTAGCGCCTGTTAAAAAAAGGCTCCCTTGTCTTGCGTGTGCATCACATTGAGGACGATTGTCCAGCTTGCATGCTCTCAGCACAGATGATCCAGCGCCATGACGTGAATTGCACGGGCGTCACCAGAATGTCATCATTGCCGCTTTGATTGCCAGAGCAACCATTGCTGTTTTCTTTGGAGAGAAGCCTGAAAAGCACAGCTCGTCATGTAGACTCAATGTAGACTGTAGCTTGCAACATGGGGGCTACCACAGATGAAGAGACGGTGCAAACCTTGCAGGCCCTTTCTGAGCCTTTCTTTCTTTGCTGCAGCATCCATTACGCTTTGCGAGATGCTTCCGAGTCTCGCAGGTGTCCACGAAGCAGGCACTTCAGTTGTCTGCCCCTTCTGGAGTGAAGGGCTAAGACGGCTAGGAGATCTAGGAGGGGTGCTGCGCAATGCTTGCCACATTTAGTGACATATCCGTGCCGTGTGCACTTAGGTACTTGGAAGCGGCCCTGGAGGCCTTGCTCGGAGCGTCGAGCAAAGGACGGGAAGCCCCCACTGCCTCGCTGCCGGGACGCCGCTTTTGCACCCATGTGGACATCAACGAATCCAAGCCAGCATTCACGAAACTCATTCGGTTGTTGGCCGCTTGACTGGCTTCTATCGTGAAGTCTCACGCAAGTAGTAAGAGGGTGTGAAATTCTTTTTATGCTGTGAACACGAGACACAGATTGTTCGGGACGGCTCCAGTCTCGTTGGCGAAAGGCGAAGGCGATCGCGGCGACAGCGACCTTCGGGACACGATGCGAGCCGCTGGCGGATCAGCTGATCCCCACGGCGCTTGGAGCGTGAGAGCCAAAGCCCGGCTCGCGGGCTCGCGCGTGCGTTTGCATCTGCACGTGTATCCCAGCCGAGCAAAAAATCAGCGAGAACGCAACCGCCGTGTATGCGGAGATCGTTGCCAGGGGGGGTCTCCATCATGCTAATATCAGACACTGACAAGAGCTCTCGTCTGAGCTTCGTCGATGACCGCTTTTTTCGATTGCTTCTTTCTGTTGCATCATTGAATGTGAACTCGCTCAACCAATCCACGGATAAATTTCCTCAAGATATCAATAGTGAAGTTGCAATGATTTTCACTGCAGCGCAACTACGCAGCAGGCTGACCGGCCTCTGTCAGTGTTTAGATGTTTCTCTGGGATCCAGATGCAGACGGGAATGAGCTTTCACTTCCAGCCTGTGTAGGACATCAACCAACATTTCCGTGGTTCACAACCCGACTGGCACGAGCCTCGCAACAAGAGATCCTCCGCTTGAGGTTTGTCTGCATCCTGATGAGGAGCGGATGTGACAATCAGGGGCTCAAAGACCGGGGTTGCAAAGGCGCCCTCCTGCAGCTTCCGGTCCGGGCGCATCCACCGTGAGAGAAGTCTGCGAGGCTGCGACTTTGCTCAAAGCTTTGGTTGCCTTCAAAGAGTCGGCATCCCCCGAGGAGCGGCATGCGAGCTTCGTGCCTGAGCAAGTTTTTGCCGTTCTTTCCTGCAGGAGCGAGGCATTTGCCCTTGGTTTGCCTGTGGGTTTTGCCGCGAGCACAGGGAGGACGATGACGGCTGCGAGGCGAGGCTCTGCCTTGTGGTCAGAGGATTTTGGCGGATGAGGGCATGTAAGTCTGCAAGTGTTTATGTGCTTGTCTCTGAACCAAATTGCCGTTTCTGGATGCAGGGGTCGGTCCCTCTTTTCATCTTCGGCCAACGAAGACACTCCAGTTCTGGGTGACATAGCCACAAGAGCGTGACTTACAATAGATTGCTGGCTTCCAGTGAAATTAGTGACCCAGCCACACAGCAGCTTGGAATTTGTTGCCTTCCGCATTAGCCGTAGTGAAACGCGACAGTTCACGTCTGCTAAATTGCTCAGGCGTCTGTGTCTTCAATCAGTTTGCAAGTGGTCTGTGGACACAGGCTGGGTTGCACTCCCCGGAGATTATCCTCCAAGTCCAGGCTTGCACGGGAGAGCGGGCATCTTCAATCCAGCCCTTTGTTTGCCGAAGGCGGATTGGCTTTCTAAGACACCGAAGCCTTCAGAAGGTGAGATGCCGAAGGCCGCTTCCGCACTCGTAGAGCCTTTCAACATGTGTAGTCATAGTCCGTACAAACGATGGGAAAAGACAACACTGTCAGGAGACCTGACATCAGCATTTAGAGCCTAGGTAGATTCGCATGGTGGTGTGTGCGGAGCATCGACACGCCCTAAACCTTAATCCCCACGCCGTGAACCTGAACCTTCAAACCTTGAACCGCAAACCCTAAACAGCAAACCTTGTACACCGAAGCCAAAGCCCTGGACCTAAACCTAGAAACCGTAACTGACAACCCGAAGCCCTAAGCCGTAGACCGTAAAAAACCAAAGACGCTGAAGCCAATCCCCGAACCCTAAGCCCTGCTACAACCCAAACCCAAAATCGCGAACCGTAAACGCCAGAATCATGATGAACAACCCGAATCCCTTGGAAACCTTGAACCGTGAACATAAAACCGGAAGCACTAAACCATCAACCTTGAAACCTAAATCGAAGCCTTGAACCCAAGATCCTACCCTAAACCCGAAGCCGTAGACCTTAAACCCTGAAATCCTGAAACGTGAACCTTGAAACGGAAGCCCTTGAACCATAAGCAACAAAATGCAGGATCCCTAATTTAATATCCTTGGCCCTGAACCCTAGACCCCCAAAGCCCTAAGCCGCAAAACCTAAACCTCGAACCTCGAACCTTGAACCCAAAGCCCTTATCCCTACTACCCTACGCTGCAAAGCCAAGCCCAAGACCGCACACCCTCCCACGAGTTGAGGCACACCATGTGTGCATATGAGCCTTTTGCACCAAGCGCGCATGTGAATCGGAAACCATGTGCACGTATGAACCCTTAGCCCGCACGGAGGGAGCTGCACGGTGCGTTCCAGTATGTTCCAGTGCAATCGGCAAGCAGCCGGAGAAACGTACGTTAATTGCATGATTTCACTGTCCTTACAGGCATGCATCCTCGCCTCCTGCCGCCACGACCACCGCGTTCAAGACAAAGCCATCCTGGTTCTTTCCATGCGGTGGAGCAGAAACATATGGATGCCGTTCTAAACCCCCGCCTCTTGTAGCAAGAGTAGGGCCGGCATTAGGGTTTTGCATGGTGGTTAAAAACCCGTGCGCGCGCAAGCTCGCGCAAGGGCGGGCGCAAGATACATAACATACTAACTGAGTCGGAATGCATGGTAATTTACGGTTTGTCGAAAAGTTATGTTGACATGAGTGAAAACCCCTGCGCGCGCAAGACGGCGCAAGGGCGGGCGCAAGCTCTGTCCTAATGCTGGGGCATGGCTCCTTTAATTTAGAACAACATCCATATAATCCCCAGTGGTCAAACCGATACATGCGCTTGCGTGATCACTTGTTTCAACGTAAAGACCAAAGCTGCCACGACGTCGGGATACGTTACCCCGCGAAAAGGAAATGCAAGAGCCGTGCCTACAACTTGTGTAGGTTCTACGCTTTACCTGTAGCTGAAAGCCTGAAAACCTTACCTCTCTATGTTAAATAACGAAACCGAAATTAACAAGTCACCCAACAGCTAATTGGGCTTTTGGGCTGCGACAGTATCTAGCTGCACTGTCACCCGTCACCAGTCGAGATGCAAGCCACGAGACTCTAGGCCAGTGTAAGCGTAGTTTCGGAGGTTATTTCGAAGCCTTTGACGGCCACATTGAGCCGATTTGAAGCGGCTTGCTGCCGCCGCAATCGTGTCAGGTGAAGGGGCGACCGCTGCTGCTGACTGTGTCCTGTGGCGGTGCAGCCCCTCCTCCACTTGCTGGTGCGGGTCCCAAACATAGCCATAGCAGCCATAGCAGCCATAGCTCAGATAGCGAGCAACGGCTCAGGCTCCATGAGCGCCATGCCAGGGCCAAGACCGGCAACAGGAGGCGGAATAGGCCCCGGATGGCCCCGGGTCCCGGGCCCTGGCTGCGCAGTCGCCGATGCGCTCTTGGCAGCTGAGAGGTTGTTTTGAGGAGGAGCTCATTGAGTGGGGTGCTGAGGCGATCTGGTCACGACTAGAATCAAGAAGCTGTGCCTCTGCGTGTTTCATCCGTGGCTGAGACGGCGTCTTGACGCTGAGGCTGTGCATCGTTGCAGTTGATTGGGAGAAGGCAGAAGAGGCCAGGATCCCAATGGGGGCATCCTGTGCGCCTCGCACGGCTTCCATATGTTTTGTGTTCGAAATTCATCTGAGGTCAGCCGATTCCATCGTTTCATCAGGCAAGCATGTCTTGGCTTGTTGCCTCGTGCCTGCCCACCTATCGAGTTTGCAGACCCGGCGAGTGGGACGAAAAGGATGCCGAGATGCGGCAGGCTACGCCCCGCGTACCTGCATCATCCAGGGTACAGCTTAACAGCGGTGATTCTAGGCATCACGGAGCAGCAAGCCAAGAGGAAGCAATAACAGCAGCAACAGCAAGAGCTATGCAGCTACAGTGACAGCCCAGCGGCAAGATGGAATAGAAGCCAGTGCGTCCAGAGCGCGTGACTCGAAGACTGATGCACTGCAGCGAGGCGTTTCCTCCGTCATGCTTCGCTCCTACAAAGGCTCCTTTTTCCGCATGCTTCAGGACTGCATTCGACATAGGGCATGGCCGGCTCGCAGAATGGAGTGTAGCAAGGGCAGGGGATCGAAGGCAACTGGGAGAATGTGGGTGTACTTGGCACAGCTTCAATTTGCAGGCTCTGGCGTTCAGTGATGTTCTGGCCGATCTCATGGACTGGCTGCCCGAGCCTTTTCCCAGTCGAATAGTTGTTTGGTAGTGCACGTGTGCATCTAGTGGCAAAGCCCGTTCGACGATGTTACCTCTCGAGTTTTGCCGGTGCGGCAGCAAGGCTCGGCCCAGCCCAAGGACACGGCTCCGCACCCGGTCGTAGATCGCCCAGATGGGCACATAGACACGGCGCCCCCGTCAGTGGCCGTGATCAACACCGCTTTGCGGGTCCCGGTGAGAGCCACGGAGGATGACCTGATGGACTCCTTGGAGCATTTGCGCTTGAAGGCGAGAGCAAGGCTGGCGTCCCTCTTCGCCAGTCCGTCGCGGAGGGCCACAATGCTTATGACGACGCTCCCACAACAGGCGCTGGTACAACAGCGAGGCTTGGGTTGTGGCCCGGTGCCAGTTCAGGCCTCGGTCGCTCATGGCCAGTGGTGGAGTCGAGCGTCAGGGTGTCGCTTTTTCTGTCGACCCAAGTCGTTTAGCAGCAACCTTAAGAGCTCGTTGCCCAACACCATTTTGCACCCCCGTGTCACGACTTTAGCCCCACCCGGGGTTCCAGTTCGCCAGGTGTTGCAGGTCCCGAAGGTGTGCCAAGCTTTTGTCGTGGGCCAAGTGGCTCCAACAGTTCGTGGGCGTGTGCACATTGCAGCTTGTGCACATTGCAGCTTGTGCTCGTCGAGAACGTTCTCATGGCGCCCGACATCCAGGACATGTTCGACAAAGAGCTGTGCTTTCCTTTGTGACGCCGCGGCTTGGTCAGTCGTTTCCAGACCGCGCGTGCGGTGGTTCAGTGCCCTGTGCCCTCCCGCACCCAACGAGCCCCTGCCGGCAACCATGTGCGGAGGTTTGGCGCGGTGGAAACGTCACAACAGGTTTTGGCAGCTCCTGTCAGTCCGTTCTTCCCTCGCCAAGTGGCGTCGACGTGCAACACAGCCACCTTCCACACCGAGGTTGCGCAATGCGTAGCGAGTCTCCCGGAACCATGACTAGGTGGAAGGAGGCAGGCCAGCAGTATCCCCCTTGGCAGTACCGGGCTCAGGCACTACGAGAGGTGCACCTAGTTAGGGAACGCTTGGCACTGCTCCGTCGCCCGTTTTCTCCTTTGATCTCCTTTGCCTCGTCTTGGCCCAGTCGCAAGGCTTGACGGTTTCGGCAAACTCCCCGTTTATCGAGGGCGCTCGCTTCCACACGGACGGCAGCCGACCTTTAGTACGAGCCGCCTCCTTTTGTGCCCGCCCCTGCAAGTGCCCAGCGACGAGCACTTGCGTTGGACCTTTTTCGAGTCAGACTTAACCCATGCTTGGAGTCGTGTTACAACACGCAAGCCCTTGTTTTCAGGCACCTTGCCGGCGTGGCGCCAGTCCGTTTGCAACGACCTGGCAGCCCTTGTCCAAGAACTGGCCGAAGAGCAAGAGTCGCGGATCTTGCTTGCGCCAGACGGCAGAGCACGTCAGAAGGGCCAGGAGAAAGTACAACTACACCTGCTAGCTTTGGCTTGGCTTTTGGACTTGCTCCAGTTTCCTGACAGACGTCAGCTGGTCACAGAGTTGTTTTGGGGCTTCCCCCTGTTAGGGCCGTTGACGCCAGGCACAGGTTGGGCGACAAGGTCCGACTTCAAGTGCTCCAGGACACTCTCGCGTTCGGACTTTGCATTCGCCGACAGAGAACACGTACGTTCGGTGGCAACCTCCCATCTTAGAGGAGTGCAAGCTGGGTCGCGTGTCCTACCCTCCTCAGTGCAGTGGACCACGAAGGGGCGTGCCGCCTTCTCCCTGTCCGGGATCCGTCGGAGTGCGGAGTAGTGCTCCCTGTCGAACCAGACAGAGCATTATTCCACCGTTCGGCAGCAGTGGCAGCGTGTGGTCCTATGTACGGGTAGCCGACATTATTTCATTTCTGGCAGTCTCCTTGTTGATCGTCCCATCAGCTCATGTCGTGGAGGATTTTGACCAGTCCGAAGATTCTGAGCTTGCGCCTTCCGGTTTTTCTGCGTTCAAGACGTTTCATACACGCACCCTTCTTGGCGTTCTGCCGGAAGGCGTTTGGGCCATCGCGGGCCTTGAGCGTGTGGCGAAGCTCGTAACCGCCCTTTCCGAGTGTCTACATAAAGGCACCTGTTCCAGGCTTGCAAGAAAACTGACGTTCGTGTGCTCTTGGGTTTTTGGGCGAGCAGGCCAGGCATGGTTGAAGCCTTTGTACCGCAAACGGCACTCCAGTTCGTCAGCTGAGGTTGAACTGCACCCGGCTCTGCGCGTGACATTTGGAGTTGCTGCCAGCTCTCAAGCCCAGGTTCCTCCCGAGCATCTCCCAGTCAGTGCAGATGCGAATCGGACGCATCGATGCCGATGCCTTCATCAGCATGCATGAAAAAAGAAGGTGCGCCAACCGTTGGCTGGACACTAGCTCAGCTTTGCAGCAGCTCAAGCAACCCACCAACGTGGGGGGCAATCTACTTCAGCCCGTGAGGCGCCAGGTCTTGTTTTCGAGCACAGGTCCCGGCCGAGGAAAATCCTGCAGCAGGAATTGCTCTTCCAGGGACTACATCTATCGGCTAGAAGCACTGGCACAGCCGATTTCCATTGCGATCGATCGTGGCTCGTGACCAGTTCGATTGTCTGATCTGCTTCGTGGACAATACAGCCGCGGAGCATGCCCTCAACAAAGGAACTTCGAAGAACCCTGTTCTTTCTTGGCTTTTGCGTTCGTTTTGTTTGTGGGCTGCTTAGCCAGGCTTGTTCGTAAGTTTTCAGGGCGTGACCAGTCAAGCCAACTTATCCGATAAGGTGTCTAGAGGAGACTGCTTGGAGGCCGACCAGCTCCAGCGTCAGCGGCTGGAGCCCTTCTTCGACAGAGCGTGGCGCGACCTTTCTTCGCCTACAGCACGCTCCGGTTGTTGACAACCTGTTCGACTTACCACCGCACTCCAGAGGTGGGGAAGGTGCGCGGTGAGTGGTTCGAGCGCGCTGTTGAAAACGGTTCTGTTGCTCCAGCCCGTTCGCTCGCAGACAGAACGCCAACACAGTCGTGCAGGTCGAGGCGAGAAAAGTGAGCCTTGACCGCCTGTTGCTTTCCTGTTAGTAAGAGGGTTTTGTCCAGTCGAACTCCCAGTAGTGCGTAAGACTTGAAGTGATGTGGTCGTAATGTTGTTGGTTTTGGGGCGTGACCTGGGGCGCAAACACTTCCTGCAACTAAAACTAAAAATGCCACCCTCCGACACCCCCAGAAGGAGGTAGTGAAGGAAGGGAGGGAGAGAGCGAGAACCATCATTGTGCCCTTGGCAAGCGCTTACAAGGACAACGGCCCATGAGGCCCTTGTGATCTATGAGGCCGACCAAGTGCGCCCTAACAGTGGCGGTATGACATTGTGACCACGAAACCCGTCCACAGGATCGCGAGACCACGTGGAACACGGCATGAAAAAGCTTTCGGTTGGACACCTGCACCTTCGTGGTACTACGACGACAATTTCTCCTACTACTACTGCTACTACGACTACTGCTGCTACTACCACTACTACTCCTACGACTACTAATTACTACTACTACTACTACTACTACTACTACTACTACTACTACTACTACTACTACTACTGCTACTGCTACTGCTACTGCTACTGCTACTGCTACTGCTACTGCTACTGCTACTACTACTAGTGCTACTACTACTAGTGCTACTACTACTACTACTACTACTACTACTACTACTACGCTACTGCTACTGCTACTGCTACTGCTACTGCTACTACTGCTACTGCTACTGCTACTGCCACTGCCACTGCCACTGCCACTGCCACTGCCACTGCCACTGCCACTGCCACTGCCACTGCCACTGCCACTGCCACTGCCACTGCCACTGCCACTGCCACGCCACTGCCACTGCCACTGCCACTGCCACTGCCACTGCCACTGCTACTGCTACTGCTACTGCTACTGCTACTGCTACTGCTACCGCTACTGCTACTGCTACTGCTACTGCTACTGCTCCTGCTGCTGCTCCTGCTGCTGCTGCTGCTGCTACTGCTGCTGCTGCTGCTGCTACTGCTACCACTACGACTACTACTACTACTACTACTACTACTACTACTACTGCTACACTACTACTACTACTACTACGACGACGACGACTACTACTGCTACTGCTGCTACTGCTGCTACTGCTGCTACTGCTGCTACTGCTGCTACTGCTGCTACTGCTGCTACTGCTGCTACTGCTGCTGCTACTGCTGCTCTGTTGCTGCTGCTGCTGCTTCTACTGCTCCTACTTGTACTCCTACTTGTACTCCTACTGCTACTCTTACCACGTCCTCGTCTTTCCTATCCCACTGTCGTTGCAATGCCACCTGCAGCAATGTTGTAGGCCAAAGGTCAACGTAAGCAGAGATAGAGACAGAGAGGCAGAGCCACGGGGTCCAGTGGACCTTGCACCGGAAGCGAGCGAGCGAGCGAGCCACGGGGAGCTTGAGCGTCTTTCCGAGGCCGAATTTGCTGGGGGCAGTGGCCCCGGAGCTTCGTTTTGACACTGCGTGGCTTTGTGGCTCTGTGTTGTTTTGCAGGAGATTTCCGATGTCTTACATTTCCATGTCAAATCCCAACTCGGAGGGATTCGACTGCATTTCGGCCTTTGCGACCCCCGGCACTTGATGAAAGAAGTCAAGCATGAAAGAAGTGGCAGCATGATGTGCGGCCTGCTTCGTTGCTTCGGTGTCGTCTGCAATTTGCAACCTGAAACTCCTCTGGTAAAGCAGACTTCTCCCTTGAAAGAGCTCTAAGAGCTCGCATCGAAGCGGAGCTCACCGCAGAGCCGAGGTCACTCTGGACGAGGTGTCGCCCGAGGACTTTCTGTGGGTCAGTCCCAGGCAATGCCGCGAGCGAGAGCCGAGCCGAACTGCCGATCTGCCGCTTCTTTGCGCATTGCGCAGGGATTGGGAGATCCAGAACTTGCTGCCCAGGCCGTCACGACCCTTCCGTAGTGCGGTCACAGATCGCATGACGCATCCTAGCGGTCCTAGAACTACTCTGGCATCAGCGCCAGGGCCAGCCAACTCCGACAATCCAAGTCAGAATCAGTTGCTCTTGCTTTTCTCTTGAGATTGGGCAATGCCGGAGAGCTCTGTGATCGTACAAGCCAAACTGCAAGTCGCTTCGATCAGCATTTCCGTTGCACCGAGCTACTTCAGCGTTGTACAAACACCGTCATCAAATCTGGACGTGTCTTATGATCCATGCCGCAGGCGCTGCGCGTACGCGGGGGTGGACGGTGGCCTACAGGTCACCTGCGCCGACTGGACTGATGTTTGACGGTTTGGGATGCTTGCAGCAGGATTTCTTCTTGCGGCGCTGGTGTTGCCTCAAGGACTGTAATCTTGCATTGGCCATCATGTTGTTTTTTCGGACAGGAGCCATTGGACCGTGAATTAAGTGGGGTGCAAGGGAATGGGGCAGGACGTGTTCAGGCAGCACTTTGCTCTACCGAATGAGGCGCGATACTAGTACGGCGTGATGCTAAGCTGTGTTTGTTCCGTGCAAAAATATCCTTCTCCGCTGAGGCAGCGCCGAATGGTCTTTCAGCTATGGCCAGATACCTCGGACAAGCTCCAAGTGACAAGGCTGATTCTGAATTCACCGTGGCCAGGAATCTACAACGTTGAATGGCTTTAGGCAAAAAGAACCTTCTGCATGGACGAGAATGCCATCGTCGTGAGGATTACGCTGGACTGCCTCCCCTTGCTGTGGTTCGTTGCATCTTCGCTGTGCTACTGGTATCCTGGTAGGAAGGCTGTGCTTCTGTTGCAAGGAGCTTGCGAGAAAAGGGTGGAAGCCGACAGCCACTGCGTGGCGGGAGTCTGCTCGAATCCCGGGGGCACCGGGGCAGTGCCGGGAGTCCAGCAGTCCCGATCCAGCCTCCGAGAAGGATCCGTTTTCTCCTCTGATCTGAAGCTCCCACAAGGTCATGGCGCCGACGACTTTTCTGTTGCCCAGACGTGGCGACATCCCTGCACCAGAAGCCGAGCCGCTGGCCTAAGAAACGAAAGCGAGAGAGGGACATCTATCTATCTGTCCGTTTGCCAGTCTGTCTATTAGTCTGTTGATTTGCTTAGTCATAGTCATTCGTTGTTCAGTCTTTTTTCCTCTCATTGTTCTACAGGCTTTCGGGTTGGGAAACCCCATGCAAAGCATTATTCAGTTATCACCCTGGACTTCATCCGATTCCCTTTAGAAAACACTAAGCCACGAAGTCAGTCATCCATTGATTTTGTCCTTCCGACGGTTTGGCTCCTGGCCTCAGCCTTCAAATCACCGGAGTTTTGAGGGTTTAGAGACCCGCAAACCATTTGTCAATCAATCCTGGTTGCTAATGCACCTGGACCGTTCACATGCTCAAACTGACTGGCGAAAGGTTTGACGCTATTTTGGGCTGCAGTTACTCCTACGATTGTTCGGACAAGGTCGGCTAGGTTGCTTGAAACCAGGACCCGGGCAATCCAGTCTTTTGACTTCGTTTTACTACTAACTTTTTGCTCTTGTGAGTCGTGAGGTGTATACGTATACACCGTATAATTCTTCTTGATCAGAAACAGGACATTTCGACGAGTGATAAGACACTTACAACCCATACTTGTGGCTACCCGCACAATCTGAGTTTTCGTTCAGACATTGCCATCTTCTCTCAGGCATCTAGAGCAATCACTGACGCCACCTTGCAGTAACGAGATGCTTGGAGGTGACTGACTCGGGCGACGAGTTGAATCATGAAATGGTTCGACACAAAATATTCAGCAAGGTTCAGCATGAGTGCGCCAAGCTTGGCCAGATCGGAAAGCGGAGAGTGCCGGTAATCCGACAGTTCCGTTGTTTGGGGAAATACACGAGGGCCCTACGGGAGCTTGAAGCGACGGCTGTGAGCAGTGGATGCAAGGAGAACTATGGGCATGGGGTCAGCATGTTTCGGGGGCTTTGGGCCCAAATCATTTTTCCTCAAGTCGGTTCGGGGGTGGTACAATTACAAGAAACAGGCCGAACAGTGCACCATGACCTGTGACGTACTGGTGTAACAAGCGTGTCTCTGATTGTTAAAAACGCGTCCGGGCATGATCCCTCCCGACTCGCCTCTGGACTGATTACTTATCGATGCTCGATCTTCGAATTCTCAACGACCGGCCGATCATTGACTGCTTGACGTACGGATATGAGACTTCTAAAGCCATTAGATTCGTTTGTTTTCAGGTCATTGTGTGAAACAGTCTGCAGTTGATGCCTCTCAAAAAGCGGCCCGAGAAGCTGTCACTTCCGGTCACGCATCCAACATGGACTGCGACGGCCAGAGTAAGTTTACAGATCAAGTGAGCGGCTGCCATTCAAAGTGATCACCGGGACGCTTTCCTCGTTGACTGTTTATGATATCTTCTGATGGCGCAATGCCGCGTAGCCACCACATTCCGGTCGAGAGCTATTTGTGTTGCGATAGTTGCAGTTAAACTTCTTTGCATTTCTCTACTGTTTGCCCTGATTTTCCATGCCATCCACGATCCGCCATCGCAAGGGTTGGTGCTGATGGTTCCAAGAGCGCAGCAACTTCAAACAGCCCAAAACACTTTGGTTGAATTGTCGTGGTTCGAACATGGGACGTTGCTGACTGCCTGGCTGGTTTCTTCGTTGGATCCTCGATGTTCACGAGGCAGAGAAAACTGCAATTAGTTATGTAGAAAACAGCGCACAGAACAGCAGGAAGAGTAGAGCACAATTGTTTTCATATATGCGTACGCAAGCGCGTACGCATGCACACACAGACACAAACACGCACACACAGTCACACACACAAACACATACAAACCCACACAAACACACACAAACACAAACACACGCACACAAACACAAACACAAACACAAACACAGACACAAACACAAGCACAAACACACGCACACACAAACACACAAACACACAAACACAAACGCACAAACACACAAACACACAAACACACAAACACACGCACACACAAACATGCGCAAACACACACACACACACACACACACACGCAGAGACAGACACAGAGACAGAGACAGAGCAAGCACGCACACACACACACACAATCACACACACACACACACACACGGACAAACGGACAAACGAACACACAAACACAAACACAAACGCAAGCACACATGCACACGCACGCGCACATACACACAGACATACGCACACACACACACACACACGCACACGCACGCACACGCACGCGCTCACACACACACACACACACACACACACACTGACACTCACACTGACACCCACACTGACACTGACACCCACACTCACACTCACATTCGCACTCACACTCACACTCACACTCACTTTCACACTCACACTCACACTCACTTTCAGACTCACACTCACACTCACACTCACACTCTCACACACACACACACCCGCGCGCACACACACACACATACACACACACACACACAAACACACAAACTTGGCACCTGGCTACTTGGCTACCCCCACAAGGCATTCTATTTAGCTTGACAGCTATCTATGTATCTATCCATGTAGCTATCTATCTATTTACCTAACTGCACACTTGCCAAACTTGCTCTTTTCTATTTACCTATACTTACTCAGCTGCGGACTTAACAACCTGCCCGCTTACTGTACTTGTACATACGCGCACGGCGCAAGCAGACAAACATACTGACCTATCCGTGTACGTACATCCATACATACATACATACATGCTGTCTCTGTCTCTATCTCTGTCTCTGTCTCTGTCTCTGTCTCTCTCTCTCTCTCTCTCTCTTGCTCTCTCTGACATTCCTTGGCTCGTTCGTTCATTCGTTCCTTCATTCCTTTCTTCATGCATTCATTATTCGTTCGTGCACTGGCACACACGGATGTGTATGTCTGCATCTATCCCTACCAAAAACGTATTTAAACGTATTTATACAGTTTTCCTTATTGTGACATGACATTGTGACGAGCAACAGGCGCAGTGGCAAGCGCAAATTCTCACAGGTGGAGGCGGGCAGAAGTCTGTGGCGGAATCCCTCTGCCGTTTGTCGCTCCGAGGCAGATCCTTTCTCTCCAGGGGCGTCTCCCTGCCACGCTTCCAGAGCCAACGTTTGGGTCTTGTGCTCCTGCGTCCTGGAGCCAGGCCTGGGCCTCCGCTTGGGCCTCCGCTTGGGCCTCCGCTTGGGCCTCCTCCCGGCGGGCGCCCAGTCATGGGTCGCTTGGACCTGGTTTTTGGACATGGCATCGCCGTTCACGGCTTGAGAGGAAGCGGCGGAGCTGAGGTGCCACGGCCAAAGCTGCCGCAAAGGCCAAGGTGGTTCCTCCTTGGCAACTGTGCCCTGAATGCAATTTTAGTCTTTCGAGCGTGGTGAGCTGGTTTAAGCCGCCTGGGCAAGGCCACAGCCACTTCCAAAAGGTCCATCAATGCCCTTCGAAGCAGTCGACTGAAGCCAAAAAAATGCTGCAGAGCTGTGCAGCGCTGTGGTGTCAGAGCTTGTAGTTTGCAGTGCCTTGCTGTGTTTGTGAGCCACGGTTGGATCAGAGCATGCTCTGGCGTCCGGGTGGTCCCCCAGCGCTGCGGCGCGGCGGCGTGACGCGGCCCGGAGATGAGGACGCTAATGGCTTTGAGTAGGGCAAGTGCTTTTAAGTTGCGGAAGCAAGCGGAAGCAAGGCACAGAGAAGACGAGCTCGCTGTACGCAAACACTTGAAGGCCTGCTCGGCTTGGTCGCATGCCGGAAAGTCTCTGACATGCTGGGACGTGCCTTCTTTGATTCAGCAGGTCTTCGTTGGAGGACTTCCAGACAAAGCCGACGAGCGAGAGGCAGTCCATTACATGGGTTTGTTACAGAGTTGCGTTCGTCTCGATTTCCGCAGAGATCTCACTTCATCGTGAAGTGACCCGGCTGTTGAGATGCTGTTCAGGTGTTGCTTTCGAACTGCAGCGTTTGGCTTCTTCTCTGTGGATCTCTAGGTGTCTTGCATGTTGGATTCTTCGACTTGTTGTTTGCTCTGCTTCTCGTTTGGGTGCCGCTACCTTCGCCGAGCCAAGTAGATTGGCTCCGGTCGCAGTGCTTTGCTGTCTTTTCCTGCATTGGTGTATGCTGCTCTTCGCGATTGCTTGTTCTTCCAGCTCCAGCCCAGCTCTCCAGACGTTTCCAGAGCCAGAGGCGCCAAAAACTCCAGAGGCACTCAGTCACTCAGGGTTCTCGTGCAGGTTGAGCAGCACTTCACCAAGCGATGCCCTCGTCTTTCAGCAAACTCAGACGACTTGAAGATATGTTGGCGCCAGGTACGGACACGTTGTTCACTGCAATGTCTGCCCTCCCAAGGAGTGCCGCCTCCTAAACTAGCCATACGCACCTTGTCGAAATGCAGGATGGAGAGAAAAACAAGGCTCCGTCAGGGCCTCATGCCCGTGTGTCGAAGACCGACAGTCACTGTGTCCTTTGGCTCTCCTTTCGTCCTGAGGTACGCCTTCGTGACTTTCAGATTTGCTGCCGATGCAGACTGTGCTGTAGTTGACAGACAGGACTTTCCAGGTAGGCTCAGTGCACCTTGTCCTGGTGCCGATGTGATCTGTGACTTTCATGGTGTAAGGTGTTCAGAGGCAACTGGCCATGGGATTTGCCACGCCGAGAAAGAAGGCCTTGTCAGTTTGCGGATAGAAGGTAGATGGCAACCAACTCCTGTTTTGAAAGGACACGGATGAGGAGAAGCAGAAGCAGGACTCAATGCTTAGTGAGGCCGATCCATGCAAGGCCTGAGTGGCTGGCGGCTTGAAACATTCCTTCGATTCTCACAGCGCTTGCAGAGGTCTTCGTGGGTGGCATCGGCGACAGGGATAGTGAGGAGGAGGCCTGTCTGTCTACAGCAGATATGACATGCGGAGATCTTTGCGGCTTTGAGGTAGGCGATTTTTTCTCTCAATGGGGTCTCGTCACCTTGGTGTACAGAGACAGAGCATCGTGGCACCGACCTCATTCCGAGAAAAACCATGTGACATCATGCAGCCACGTGCGGAATTCTGTTTTATTGATCCGAGGGGCTTCGTGCACTTCGCAACGAAAGAAGCGGCCCTGCGCATTCTTGAGGAAAGAGCGGCTCCCAGTTTGCTGCAAGAGCGTCGTGCGAATTTCTTCAGTGTTCGTTTCAAGGCAACGTGGTTTTCCACAGGCGGAGGTTGGACATCAAGGCCTTGATTTGCATACGGGATTGCGTTGTGCCTGCCGAATGCCATCTTCTGGTGCTAAGTTCTCAAGAACTCCCACACCCGACCTTTGATGGTCATGTCGTGGCATATCTTTCAGACAAGCGAGCACCTGCAAGTCTAGAGGTCTTAAGGATGGGAGACTTTGAGATCTTCTATTCAGCATTGTGGAAGCGGAAGCTCGAGAGTCACCATTCTCGAGGTGGTATTCTTGGACTTGATGCCGATACATAGAGCACAGCCTGAGTTGTGGTCGGCATGCTGTTTCCACAACGCGCTGTTTCCGAGCTTCTTGCCTGTAGCAATCTCTCCTAGCAGAACTCTCAGGGCTATGTTCTGCCAGTACGGTCTTGGCAGGTGCGTGTAGATCCGCAAGACATTCCCCACGGATACGGTTTGGTGCCAAGGGAAGAAGACACAAGCAAAAAGGGAGCATAAGGGAGCGCTGCGTTCGGGAGGACCCGGCGTGGGGAGAGCGGAGGGGTGGACGAGCGCCGCTTCGTCTTCCGCTCGCGGTTCTCAGACGCTGTAGAGCTGGCCACTTTAAAGCTGCGCGCGGGAGAACCCGGCGTAGTAGAGGCGGGGTGCTGGACCGAACTGGCCGGTCTTGCTCCCGTGGCCTCCTGTACTCTACCGCTTTGTTTCCGGGATGCAGGGCTTTTCTCCCACAAGTGTTTTTTTCCCTGCATCGGACAGTGCTTGAGCTTTTACACTTTCATGATGTCTCCTGCAGAAGGGAGATGCCGCGTTCTCAGACCCGAAGTAGAGCGGGACCACAATGCGCTGGGCCCGGGCCCGACTCGAGCACTGCGACATCCGATTCAAGCACCGGCAATCGCCTAGGCACCCGCGATTCAAGCACACAACAGCGGTTCGAGCACTGCCGATGGCAGCACCAAAGCAGATTCGAGGACGGCAGGTTCAAGTACTCGCGATTCAAGCACCAGCCGATTCGATCACTCGTTCGAGGGTTGCAGGTTTTTGTGGTGCAATAGAAGTTTCGGCTTTAGGGTTTGAGTCTTGAGGTTTATGTTTTAGGGTTTTCGGGACTTTAGGGTTTGGGGAGTTTAGGGTTGCTAGGACGTTTGGTAGCTCAACAGCAGGCCTGGCACGGAAAAGGATCTGACCACGGCCAAGCAGCGATCTTTTTGTGGGGGTCAGGTGTTGTGCTCTGGCCATAGCACATACTCGTTTAGGGGTGGTGGGCTTGCTTCCCACTCTATGCTTCTTGTGTTTCAGGTTTTGTGGAACAGTCTTTTGGGGTTCTTCACGACAACGAGGCAACGGCCCAGTTTACTTCGAGCGCAATTTAGGGTTGGATCTAGGATTTAGGATGTGGCCCCGTCCTGCTGTGTTCTGCCACTCCTTTTGGGAGGTGCAGGGCCTTCGCGAATCCAAAGCCCAGTTCCCGAATGCACCCTCAGTGCGGTCTTTCCAGTTCGCGAATCGATCTCTCGAACGCACGATTGGGTGTTCCACGATTCCACCCACGGATGAAGGCAAGACGATGTTGGTACTGCTGTATGCGTACACGGCTTCATGTGTGAGTTGGTTGAACACACGCTGAACAATTCTGTTACCCTTGCTCATCCAAGTCCCGAGCTAAGAATCGCAATGAAGTGCCGTTGACGCTTAGCGCTGCTTTGAAACGTTTTAACATTCGTCGTGGAGGTTGGGGAGAGGGAGGCGCCTTAGGGCCTAGGGGCAAGACATGGCGTGGGAATGTTCCCAGCTTCCCAATCTTGCGCGAGTTCGGGATTCTCGAAGCAGGGAGTTGTCTTTCTCTTGAGAGCTGACCGCGGCCAAGTGTCAGCATGGTGGAAGGATGTGGAATGCACATTGGGCATGGGTGCAGTGCTAGCCCATCCTGAAGACGGAAGAAAGTTTGTGTCTGTGGGACTTGCGACAGTCCAAACTCCTGCATGTCCGTGCCTTGCCAGAAAGCTTCGGAGTCGAAGAAAACGATGAGCGACGATGAGAGGCCTTGAAGTGTGGCTGTTGACTGGAAGCCGAGCTCACTCGTCTTAAGGTACGACTTGGTGAAGCGTGCTATAGCCAGGTTCGCCTGCCAAGCATCATTCAGAGTGGTCTCTGCAAGCGTAGCAGAGGCATTTTCACAAGAAAAGCGTCCAGCATGCCCCACCTCCAGGACCGTGCAGCCAGACATGTCAGCCGAAGGGAGCCTGAGCTCGAATTGCAGGCTATCCACCGCCCGGTGGCTATTACCCGTCCGCGGCTTTGTCTTGTGACTGCCTTTGAGGCTTTGCCGTGTGGCCTCGGAGAGACCTCAGGCCGCCACCAGGTTACTACGGTGCCCCACCACCAGGCGCCTGCAGGGTCGCCCCAACTTCACTCTCGTATCCGTGTCTGCATGTCTTGTGTTCTGAAGGCTATCCCGGTTACCCACCTCCCAGTTACCCACCGCCTGGCTATCCACCGCTGCAGCCCGAAGGTTTTATCTTGTCGATTTCTGTGGAGTGCTGTAGCAGCTTAGGTCAAGTGCGTATCCTCCCGTCTACGGCTCCCAGTTTGGGCCATGGCTTTCGCAGCGGGAGGGGTAGAGCGTGGGAGCAACCTAATAATTGACATGTTGCACCTAGGACACACAGAGATATCACAGTGGTCAGTCCGCAGCTGCCTATACTCACTAGAAATACTTTCCCTGCTGCCACTGTTGCTGGTGCTACTCGTACGAGTACTTGTGCAAGTACGAGTTCTCGTACTAGAAAGCCTGAGCAGAAAGTTTGGAAACCCCGATACCTTTGAACCACTTGAAACGACGAGCGGCACAGTCGCCACGACAAAAGGCTATATAAGGATAACAAGAAGCATCGGCCAACTTGATTTGTGTTGTGGCGAGAGGCGTTTCCTTTGAACCCTTGTTGTGCTAGATTCGATGATTAGATCAACAAAGGGGAAAACAAGACCGTTTGCGAAATCTTGGAATTGATTCCTGAGGCCACCCCCCGGTGGGCACTATGCCGCGTCCTGCGCCTATGACCATGGAGCCGTGTGCTCACAGAAGTGGGCAATTCTAGTCAAGGCTTCCACCTTCTGGTCCGCCACCACCCCGGGAAGGCCCTTTACCGCATACAATCTGTTTTGCCGCTGTCCGTGTCCGGTCGGCCCGGAAGAGTGACAGCGACCCGTCAGCGCCAGCGCCCTCGCCGGCCGACGACCCTTACCGACAACCAGCAGGCTCAGCGGCTCATTTGGATTCGTGCACAGCGGTCTAACCGCTTGTCGAAACCATACAAGGAGATCCTTATGCTGCATATGGCAGGGCACGGGCCTTCACAGTACAGCGTACTGATTGTAGAGGAGAGGATGAAACGTTGGAGCGAAACTTGTTGAAGTTCACGCATTCCAAGGACAGGGATCCTTACTCTGGCCGCTCGGCATGTTCATTGCACTCCGGCGATGACGTGGTATGTGCGCGGGACGCCTCTGAGGCTACGACCGCGACAGGGAGCACGATAGGTATCGTCGACCAGAGGCAAGTACGCTGCGGGAAACGGATCCGGCGACGCCGCATCGCCGCATCCCGCTTGACGAGGACGCTCCGAGTCGTGACCCTTACGCACACCTATCAGGCTGGTGCCACACACACGAATTAGAGCAGTGATTGTATGCACACTTGCCTATCGCTCAAGCATGCTCAAGCGGTACAAAGGCGGCTATTATGGACCACCTCCTGGACAGCCCGAAGGCACAACCCCTGCTGAGCCATGCCAGCCGTTTCTCCAGCGAATATGATCGACCAGCGTGTTTGTAGCTTGTTTCTTATTGCGGAGTTTTTGTTGGAGTGAACGAGCATCTTGGCACGAGGTGCTCCTCCGCCTGCTGGTGCGCAGCTTGTCGCAGGGATTGGCTGGGGTGCCGCTTCGTGCTCTGGCTTAGGTGTGTACGCATCCTACGCTGTCGACCCAAGATATGAGCCCAGGTGCGCATATCTTTGTGGATTCTTGGACACATGTTGTCGCTCCGACTGTCTTGCTGCCCTGGGGTGGGAGGTATCAGCCTTACTGAGCAGAGAGGCACAAAGTTGACCTTCGCAAGCGGATTCAAAAAGATGCACCAGTCCAGGCTATTCTAACCCCTACGTTTCAGTCTTCGCACCAACACGGTCGCACCTTCTCCGGCTCGCATCCACGTGCTAGTTTCCCCGTGACGCGGAGCCCTGCTTGCAGAGCTGCGGGGCGCTCGGGCTTTGACGAGGAGAGCGGTGGGACCATAGGTTTCTCCGTGATACAACCTTGGCTTTGTTTCAATGCTTTGGCACTTGGTACTCACCGAAGACATCTATGACGAGTCCTGCAGTCACGCTCGGGTCTCCCCGAGAAGTCTTGCCAATGTCAGCTTCAGCAATCTCGGTCCGCAGGTCTTGCATGTCTTGCAGGGCTTCCTTTGTCAATCCATGTCTCCATCACTGTCGCGGTCGCAATCGCTCAGGAAATGGATTTGGGCTTCGCAGGACGGGCCGGCGGTCCAAGTGTGGGCTGGGATGTGTCTGCGCTTTTTGCAGGAGCCCTGCCTCGGTGCGTTTGGCTTTCGCGAGCTTCGGGCGAAGAGGCCGGTCTTCCGCCGCCACGGCGTCGGGAGCCCTCGGTCGACCGATGGCCCCGATGGCCCTGGCCGCCTTGGCCATGGGCCGCACTCCCGCTCTGGGCCCCGCTCTCCGCCGGCCGCGGCCGAAACGCTCTGCGTCGACGGCTCTCCAAGGCTGTCAGTTGCCGATGAAAGCGCTGCCAGTATCGCCTTCGGATGCTTTCGGCATCTGGCGGCCACCTTGCACTGCTTGCGCTGCCGGCACAGGTCACAGACGCCTCCTTCGTGGGAGTTGGCGTGCGGCGCAGAATCCGTGCCGTGGAACCAGACTCAGTTCTGTCCAGCGAGATTGACATGATGTGCAGTGCCGAAGTCACTACCAGGCTCGGCAGGTGAGGCTGCACAAAGCTTCACGGCGTGCCGCAGACGCGCCGGACGAGGCAGTGCTGTAGTTATAGTGCAGTACTGCAGTACGGGTAGCAAGTCAGCCCTGCAGGGCGAAGTTGAGTCAACCGATATGAGTTTCCTCCAGAAGCTGATTCAGAAGCAGAGGGAGGCAACAGAGCAAAGAGCTCAGTCGACGCAGCAGCTGTGTCAAAGATCTCACAACATGCCTCCGAGCTACAAGGATAGGCATATGTACCGAAGACTGGCATCCGGATCTGTTTGATGATGTCCCTGAAGGCAGTCGCGCAAGCTTGTTGCTGCAGGTTAGCAAGTGCTGTTGGCCTGCCAGGTTACCGGGATGCTCTCGAGGCCGGGATTGACTTGGTAGACGTGCTCGCCAACGGCAATGCTTTGAAGCTTTTGGTGGCTTGGACTGCAGAGTCTGGCGGCAGATGCTCAGAATCCCTGGAATCCTTGCGTTTTCAGGCATCCACGCCTCCAAAGGGATCCACACCTCGATTCTCTGTTCGAGTTGCGCCTAAACCAACATTGGGACTGGCGCCGAGACACTAGACCTCTTGCATGTGCAATTTTGCTTGATGCTGCACTCTGCTGCGGCTTTGGCTTATTCTGTAGCCCCAGGATTGGGCTATATGGTCCACAGAAGTCTTGTGCAGCATTATACGGCTGGGTTTGTGCAGTTTCCATGTTCTGTGCTCCGATCTCCGAGCTTTTCTGTGCAGGTTCTCAGCCCGCTGCAGCAAACCATGAAGAGGCCTCTGAACTACCTGATGCGACCATGCATGTGACTGCATGTGTGCTACTCTGCGGCTGAGGCTGAATGTCGGGGAGATCGAGACCTTGACCATACACAGCGTGGGTCAAGGTTTGCATCTTCTTCGCCAGGCAGGTCAGGCATTATGTGGCATCTCCGACGCTCAGGACGAATGCATTTTCCCTTCTGGGTGCCTTGGATGGGATGTCCCAGGCTTGGAGCTTTGCAAAGCCACGTGCCACGTCAGGTCTACGATGCCGTTGTCGAGGCCTACCAGCCCGGGACCTGGCATAGGGCCCGAGACAGCCGAGCTTCACTGCCCGTCACTGCCCTTGCCCCTCCTGTTCTGAGGAGCTTAGGGCCCGAGACCGCCAACTTCCGCCTGCCCCCCTGAGGAAAGGGCTTTGCTCGCGGATCGGCGTGAGCCACCCAAACGCGGACATCAAGTCCGTTCTGCAGGCCCGTCAGGACCGAAGCTGACGCCTTTCCGGAGGTGTTTTTCTCATGTTGCTCTTTCTCCCGTGGCTACGAACACTTGTTCAAGCAAGCTTTGAGGAGTTGGAGAGGCGGGGTGCCACGCTGCCTGGCAGCATATAGAAAACTGTCAGAACATGCTGAAGCCACACATTGCTTTGAGGTTGTCTTGTGCTGGTGGCTCAGAAACTAGCGAGGGAGGGACCGAAACAGTGCGAGGTGCTCTTCTCTTCGCATCTGTTCGTTCTTTCACGAGACCCATTGTTCCCAGAGAAGCAACGACAGTCACACGGCCGAGGAAAGTCAAAAAGAGGGAGGCCACAGTCAAACAGCCAGGCCGCAGTCAGCAAACGGAACGGAGGCGGGGAGCACAAACAAGACGGGCAAGAGTCAACAAACAGCAACATCCAGAACACAAACAAGCAAACAGCCTTACAACCCCAGGTCTCGGGTCCCCTCGCCCGCAAGCTCGCAGCAGTGGCCCAGCCAAAGCGCGAGCGTTATGCGTATCGCGCGGGTCATACGCCGAAACCGTGTTTCCGCTCAGCAAGAGGCGGGTCAGGATCAGGCAACCAGACGTCCAAGACATGATGGAACCTGAGATGGCGTTTTCGTGCATTGCACCTTTGGAACGGTGTCGGGATCAGGACACGGGAGGGGGTTGGATGACACGGGGGTTTCGAGAGCCTCCCTCCTCACCCCTCTTCCTCCCCTTGATCCCCGAACAGTTTTCCTCCCTGCCTCCCTTCCTCCTTCCCCGTCCTCACCATTGCTGATGAGGCCGTGGAGGTCCATGTTTTCATCGGCTCTGAGAAGAGAGCATCCATGGCCCAAGCACGATGAGGTCCAGGGTTTCATCCGTTCTGAGAACAGGGCACCCATGGCCCAATCATGAGGACGTCTATGCTCTAATTCGTGCTGAGGAGCAAGGGCCCAACCATGTCCTTTCTGAGACGAGAGCATCCATGGCATTCCATGGCCCAAGAATGATGATGTCCAGGGGTTTTTATCCGCTCTGAGAAAAGAGGCCCAATCATGATGACCTCATTTGTGCTGCAGCTGCGCATCCGGGCCCTTTTCCTGTTTCAACAACGCCAAGCCAGGGTTTTGAGTTTAGGCTTTAGGAGGTAGGGGTGTAGGTGGTTTGGGTTTTGGACGTAGGGGTGTAGGGCAGTATCGGGGTTGAGAGGCTTGCGGTTTTTGGTTTCGGGTTTAGTAGTTTAGGCGTTTGTTTTGGGGTTGTGGGTTGAGGGTTGTAGGAGTTTGGGGTACAGTGCTTGCCAACTGAAGCGACGCGCCTCGACCCAAAGGCCGCCCAGGTCTATTCGGGTTTCTTTTTGTCCCAAGCGGCACGTCTGCAAACCATAGGTCAACCTAACACTACACGGTCTTTGGTATGTAGATGAGTCAAAGCTGGAGCACGATGCATCCAACAAGTCAACAGCATTTTTTTACAATTGCATCTGGCCACCAAATCCGGGGGCAATGCGCAAAGGCCAAAAGCGACATTAGGATACATGCTTTCTGGAAGCCCCATTTGCCTCAAATTTTTCATGTGCGATCCTCGGATCTGGACTATTACGTATCAAGCATGCTTGGTTTTGACATTTACAGCGTTTCGGGATGCTATAAAGAATTGAGCTCTTAGTGTTTTAGCTCAGCTCAGGGATGGTTCCTGTGTTTACTCAGGGTTGTTTTGGACGTACTCATCCCCGCGGCCCCGCTTGGGTTCAAGCATACAACACGCAACAGTAGCTTGCTTTTAAAAGCTTTCCCACCCGCCCACACCTTTGGAGCATGCTTTCAGCGCAGGGAGCTTTTAAGTCAGAGCCCGCTACGCTTACTCATGTCGCTTCTGCTGCTTTACTTGTATTCTATCGCTTGTCTGCTTCGCTGTTTCCAGCTTACATGTCGATACCGGCTTTTGCGACTGCTCCGCTGCTTCAGCTTTCAGCTCCCGGATATATCGAAGATTCGTCTGGGACACACTTCAGAGACCGAGCAGCATCGCTGCACCGGCAAGCCGAAGAAGAGGAGTGCTCGTAGAGTGTTGCGTGTTTCAGCTTTACCGGTTTTGCATAGCACATACCTCGCAGTAGCCTTTTGGGTGTTGCGTGGTGTAGTGCTGTCCCGAACTCAGGATCTTACGGTTTTAGGGCCCTTGAATTTGAATGGTTCTAGGATGTTAGGAGTTTAACATGTTGGAGTTTAGGACTTTGGGTTTTGTTGTGTCCCACGGAACCCCACAGGAAAACATGCAGATTTCGCAGTTGGGGCTCTTTTTGGGAAGAGCCTCTTCTCGGCCACCCTGATGTTTCAAGAGCTTACGACTCTCGGACCTGGGATTTTCGAGTTTAGGGTTTCGAGATTTTAAGTATTTAGGTGTTTCGGGGCCTGAGGTTTTTAGGGGTTAAAGGGTTTGAGGATTGGCAAAGAAGACCTTGGATTTCGGATTTGAGAAGTCTGGATTTTGAAATGTTTTACGATTTTGGCACGCTCAGGGCTTTAGCATTTTTGGGATTTTAGCGGTTGTTTTTTTTGAAATGGTTTTAAACTGTTTTTGGGTGTTGTGTCGTTTTAGGATGATTTTTGGGGTGTAGGACTTACGGATTTGGGGCTTTAGGCTGGTTACCGCTTAAGGATTGTAGCGGTCGTTTGACGTCAGTCCAGGGGTGATTCTGATGGTTTAGAAGTTTCGGACTTTGAGAAACAATAGGATTGTTGGCACTTCCATTTTTCGAGGGCTTTAGAGTTATGCATTATTTACAAGCCCTTACAGCCTTTAAAGCCGATGAACTTCTGCGTGCTGTAAACAATCGCACTCGAATCTAGCTCTTTCTTCGTGCTAGAGATTGGGCACACCTCGCTCAGCCAGATTGTCGCTGTGCTGACTTTGGGGCCCGTCGCCAGAGCCTCGGCAAACTCGTTTCGGTCCGTGGGCTGGCCGTCAGCCAAGCATAACCTGCTGAGCGAGGTGAGGAACAGCTGCGGAGTCCAATGACGAAGGGACGGGGCAGACAGGGTTGTTCCTTCAGCTCCTGTGCTTCGGATTTTGCAGGTCGATGCGTCTGCTTGGAAGAAAGGTCCCGAGGAGGAATGAATGATACATCATCGAATTTGGAATCAAGTTCATGTGGGACGTTTAGCAGACCGAATGCACCTTGTGGAACCCTAATTCGTGCTTGGGATTGGATACGTTCATGCAGCCAGTCTGTCGCTGCGCTGATCTCGGTGGCTGTCGCCAGGTGTTCGGCAAGCTCGCGCACACTAAACGGCCGCCAACTAAAACTGAATTCGTTGAGCAAGGTGAGAATATTAGGCTTCTAGGAGGCTCGGGGTTTAGGAGTTGCGGATCTGAAGGGCTTTTGGATGTAAGGATCATTGGGCCCTAGGGATTTAAGGTTTTGGGGCTTAGGCGATTGGGGTTTTAGGCTTTTAGAGGTTTGAGTGATTGGGATTTTTGCGGCTTTAGGATGTTAGGTCACTAAGGATATTTTGTGCTTCAGGGATTTAGAATTTTGGAGATTTAAAAACTTTGAAATGTTCAGGGCTTTTAGGAGATTATGACTTTGGCGTCTTGCGGGTTTTGGGATTTTTATGGTTTTGATTAGGATTTTGGGGGTGTTTGTATTTGGGGATTTGATCGGTTTTTTGGTGCCGGCCTTTACGGCTAGTGAAGCAGACTGTCAATGCACTGATCTCGGTGGCCGTCGCCAGCTGCTCAGCGAGCTCGCTTCGGCCTGCTGGCTGGCCGCCAGCTAAATCGGGCCTCGCTCGAGTTTTACAGGTGTAGGTTAGGGAGTTTAGTGACATTACGGCGTGCATGTTATGGACTCGTGGATGCCTCGCTAGAATGTGCCGCACTGTGGACGAGTACCTTGAAGAATTAGGGTTGGAGACATGCGCTTGGCTCTGGATGCTTATCGAAGCTAAGTGCCTGTTTTCTGTTTATCTATCTTATAGAGTGCACAAAGCTCAGATTCATCGGGTCTTACTCTTCGCAAAGCCTATCGCAGCTTCCTTTTCAGCGGGTGATGGGGAGACGCACAAGTTCTTTGAGTGCAGAGCCCAGGTGCCCCGGATTGAGGCCGGGCTTGCCTTAGCCAGGAGCGATGCAGATCGCACTGTCCCGACGCACGGATCCAGAGAATGATCGGGAAAAGACCCAGCTCCGGGCTTTGTGCACGCAAGAATCGCAGGGATGGAGGTTCCACACAGGGAATCCTGATAAGAATAGGACTTGCTGTCGTGCTCCAAGACGAACTAGGCCCAGGCCGCGTCTCTCGCTAAAAGTTTGAGCCTTCTAATTAGTTTGAGAGCTGGCGGCATTCATCATGCTCGTTTTCCGACTGCGGGTTTGGGTTTCCGGCTGTGGTTTTTTTCTACTTGTGAAGTTTCTGATGTGGGAGCTGGCGGCAAGCAGCTTGCTGGTTTTCCGGCTGGCGGCGCCATTTTCTGGTTGTAGCCCTTTAAGCTTTCAAATTTTCTAATTCGGGAGATGGCAGCAAGCAGCGTAAAAGGAATACGAAGCGAAGCGCTAGCTGATCCAACGTTTTCCGTGGTGCATCTATTTGAATTCATGAAAATTTTCATTTTACCCTCTCATTTTTCGTTTTTCCTTTTATCTCAAGGACTTGGAAAAGGGGAAGGACCCCGCAAAGAGGCTCTATTGCTCGGGCTTGGTTTGTTGTAGACCGCAAGCTCTGCTGCTTTTCTTGCATTTGATTGGCTCTTCGAACGAACAAACGCAGGGATCTAAGTAAGGCCTTCGAATCAACACGGGTGAATCAGCAAGAAGTATCTGGAATCTGAATTCGGCTCGTGCTCGTCGAGCACAAGCTGCAGTATCCCTGAATCATTTTGAAAGAGAGAGACCGGAAACGAGACTTTGCGCGTTCACCCTTCCAAATCCGTGAGAGATGGGGGGGTTGGGGGAGGCAGCAGAGCAGTACAGAAGCAAGTGCCAGTGGAAGCAAGCCGGACGCATGCGCGGGACCGTGAGGTCTTCGTCAAGCTGTCCTTGTTGCAACGAGAGGCTTAGCTGGGGTGCGGAAAGCAGGGTGTGACTTGTGTGAGACCGCTCGAAGCCTGCAGCAGGCCGCGCAGCTGGTCAAAGACTGCCGTGCTGAAGGTTTACAGGCCTTTTGCATGGTGCTGCATGAACCATGTGGCCAGCAGAGCTAGCGCTAGTGTCATGAAACGTTAGACCAGTGGACAGGTTTTCGCTACAGAAGTTCTCGGACCGGACGAGCTTGCGCCTGCACCCATGTGCATCCAAAGTCGCTGGAAATTCTTCGCTGAGACATCAGGTCTGGGCGCTATACTGCGGGCAATCCCACAGGCCCTAGAACGAAGATACTGCACTGGCCTGGCGAAGGTTTTGACTTTGTTTGCAGACATGAGGTGGTGAGATTTGCGTTCCCCGATTTACTCCAGCGCAGCTCATGCCGTGTCGCTCTTGGAGAAATCAGATTGTGCAGTTTTTGTCGGAACTGCGAGCAGTCTAGGCTCCGGCCGCTTCACGATGCTTTGGAGGAAATCGCGCGGGGCTTGAGGCAGGATAGGCATCTGAAGACGAATTATGCCATCTCACGAGCTGCATGCAATGTTTGCTTCTTTGATGTTTGATGGAAGCATTCTCCGCTGGTCTGATCTAATTAGTCAATAACCAGCCGTACCAATCCGATGCGTTGACGTTCATGGGGATGTTGGGTGGGGTGTTCCGTGCAGGTCACGCTGTGAGAAGCCAGAAATCGACACCACGCAGGCTGGACCGGGATTGGCATGCCCAGCAGCTCTTCGCGAATCGCGTGCAGGTGGCGATGCAGTGGGTCATCAGCAAAGGTGCTAGTCCACTTTGCGACGTGCGCACCTACAGTCCACTTGTGCTATAATTCAACGCTGAGCAGAGCATGTTTCGTTTGTTAGAGGTCACGACTTCGAACAGTGCCAAAGCAATTGCCGGATGCAAAGGCAGACCCCGAGAAAATAGAAAATGCGACAGCTGTTTGCCCCGAAGAAGGTCCAGACGGGTGGAAGTTGACGCCTGAGGAAGAAGCACGGTCAGAGCCCAATCACACACGCTTCGTTCATGCCGACACACACACACAAAGAATTTGCTTAAACCTTACACCGTGTCTGTCACAGCCGAGTCAGCAGCAACAGGCTGGATGAAGCAGCCGACGAAGTTGCGAAGACGCGCAGAAGGCGAGTTCGCCTGCACAGGTCTGTCAGTCTTCGGCAACTCGACGCCAGGTGGTGAGAGCAACAAAAGAGGCTGGACCCGATGATGTTGGCCTTGGTGTTGGATCCCCCTTGGCCGCAGCTCAAGGCTCGAGGCATCGGCTCTCTCGAGGCGCAAGCCTCTCGGCCTCTCGCTGCCTTCGCCTTCGCATTGCCCGAATGAGCAGAGCTCCAAAAGGTCCCCCCGGGTCACCGCACGGGTACCAGATCGGGTGTTGGGTTTGCAGTGTGGGGAGCGGATGGATGCGAAGCAACAAAGTCAAGTTGCCCTTTTCGTTTTGCCCGTGGCAAGCCGAAGGGATTTGCATCATCTTCTCACACAGCGGAGCTCAAGAAAAAGCTGAACTTTGGTCACCAAATCGGCCATGTGCTTCATCCTGTGGTTTGAAGACGGAAATACGGACTTGAATAAGGTTTCTAGAGGGAAAATACAGAATTGAATAGGTTTTCAGAGGGGAAATGCAGAATTGAATAGGTTTTCTGAAGGTTTGCACACAGTTATCTCTTTCTCTACGATTGGGACGAGATGGGCCCACAAAGTTAACTAACCTTTGGAGGTCCGGAGCTGCGTTTGAAGACTTTTGCTCGAGAGCCTGAGAGGCAAAGGCACATGCAGGCTCGAGGCTCGAGGCTCCAGGCAGTTGGAATACATACTGCAGCAAGTGAATAGCTGGAGCATCGATTTGGAATGGGACACCATGTTCCATCATCCTTCTCCGGAGCATGCACCGTTTGAAGTGTGTTGAGTTGTGACCTCGGTGATAGAGTGACCTGTTGCGCTGCAACCTCATGTTCGTGCATCTGAAGACCCTTCTTCTCAGGAAGGAACATGGGATACGAGCCCTGCTCGGAAATCAGTCCGGCAGCAATCTGAGACCTTCCCGGATTCATACCCACATTGAGTGCAGCAGTTGGCACGAGTGCCTTTGAGGAATGCCAGCCTGACAGAGGCACCACTGCAAGATCTGAGCTTGCTTTTCGCTGTTAGCTTTTGGTCCTGGAGGCTGGAGCTTCGTCGAAGGTCGGAGCTTGGTCGAAAGCCAGAGGCGTGTGATCTTCCTCATGTGAAGGTTTGGCGAAGCTGAGATGTCCTTGCTGCGGCGAGTGCTCGACCAAGCACACAAGAGGAGAACTGACAAAAACGGCTACGACTGCGCCTCGAAAAGGCGGCAGAAAGAGCAAAACGAGCAGCAACTTCAACACGGCGATGTCTTCGTTCGTTTGGAAGGCGCCCGCCAGACCCAAGCACGAACAGTTTTGAAGTCGCAGACACGCTGCGGTCTACTCTGTTGCTTTTGGAGGTGAACAAACCTTTGAGGCACGCTTGCTGGGTGATCGTTTTGCGGGGTTGTCGTGAGGCGACCGTGCAGTGGACCGGCATGAAGGAAAGACACATTTCTCACTGTTTATCTATCTATCTATCTATCTATCTATCTAAGTGTTTGTCTGTCTGTCTATCTATCTAGCTAGCTATCTACCTGTATATTGTGAATAAATCAGAAACGGAGAGACAATGAATTCAGTCAGAATAAACAAAACTTAGTGGTGTTGGTAAATAAGTAGCTATATAACTATGCTCTTCAATCAGATGTAGGTTAGTTGGGATTTAGAGATCAGTCTCCTCGTTCGTTAAAGCAGCTCTCATCTGCGATGGCCGTGTCCATTTTGGTTCAAGGCGATCGCCCGAAGATGCCCGAAGATTTTGATCGTTGAAGCATTTCTGCTTGGGGCCTGGGAGTGCTGATCATGTCCTTCCCTCCGGTGGGTGGTCCTCAGCACTAGTAGTAGCAGCAGCAGCAACAGTGCAAAGCACGCCGCAGCCCAGCCCCACAGCCCTTCACAGCCCCACCCCCAGCGCCCAGCCCCCCAGCCCCCCAGCCCCCCAGCCCAGCCCCCCAGCACCCCAGCACCCCAGCACCCCAGCACCCCAGCACCCCAGCACCCCAGCACCCCAGCACCCCAGCACCCCAGCACCCCAGCAACAGCAACAGCAACAGCAACAGCAACAGCAACAGCAACAGCAACAGCAACAACCACCACAACCAGAACCACAACCACAACCACAACCACAAGCATGTTCTTTGACCGCGTATTTGTCGACTGCACTGTTTGGGGTCTTCAGTGGTGTATTTTAGAGTCCCAGCACGAGCCGTTATTTACAATTCGAAAGTGTTCAGATTCTTGGAGCATCCATTTGGAGCATCCATGTCGCATTTTTGTCACTGTGTAGAACTTCGGAAGGCCTTTTTTCAGATCGGTGAGCTGATCGGGCACGGCACCTTCGGGAAGGCCCGGGAAGGCTTTGCTGGAAGCCTCGGAGACCCCTAACGTGTTTGGCCATGCGCAGGTCTACTGCTGCCGCTTCCGAGCGAGCGACCTCTGCGCCGAGCGCTTGGGGAGCACCAAAAGCGCAACCCTGGCCAGAGCCGCAGCCGAGGGGCGCAACATTCTGTGCACTGGCCAAGGTGAAGGTCGTAGCCACGACCGGGCGCCACGCTGCGCGAGCCAAGTGCTTGGATCGAGAAGGTATGGTGATCTGAGTTAGTGTTCTTCCAGAAAGGCTGCAAAGCTGCCGAATGATGAGAAGCTCCAGCTTCTCAGGAAGCTTGGCACGTTTTTCAACTTGTCGGCTGCATGTCAGAGCATCATTCGTGACCAGGCGCATTGCTTCAGTGCAGCATCCGAACATCGTTCGATACCAGCAGTTTCTTCAAAGCAACGATTCTTTGTGGTAGCCTTGGGCATCCGTATCGAGAAGCACAAATCGTACTTACCGCACGGCAGCAGGTACGTGGTGATGAGTCGGTGTTTGGGGCCGGATCTGGCGGAGCACTTGGAGGCACTTTGAGCTGTACGCCCGTTTGTGGCCACAACATCCTCCATTTCAGAAGCGACGACCTGCGTGAGGCTGTGGGGCACCTGAAGCTGCAAGACCTCAAAGGCCTCTCCAGGCCGGAACGCGGCCAAGCGGAGAGCCGAGAGCCGCCGAGAGCCGCCGAGAGCCGCCGCCGGAGCTTTCGGAGAGCTTTGAGAGAGCGTGTGGATGCGTGTGGCGGATGCGTGTGCGAGCGAGAGGATGATGCTTTCGGCGATCGCAGCCGTTCACCAGTGTGGCAGCGCTCTCGGAAGCGCTTGAGCCTCTTTCGTTGCGCTGTGCTTGAGCCCTGCAGGCTTGATGCACCGGGACATCAAGCCTGTCCCGTCCTCTGACTACCCTCACAGACTTAGCTAACGACTAAGCGGCTTCACTGCGAGGAAAACTTTCGTTTTCGAGATCCAAGTGCCACGACCTTACAGGCGCCCAACAGTCTCCCGTTTGTAGACTCATCCGAGACATTCGTGGTGGTTTTCCACTTGTGCTTCTCGTTGTTCTGTTAGGACTGTTCACTTGCATCTTTGGTAATAGCAAACTACCAAGTAAGTTAACTGAATGCATACCTGTATCATGTTTTGCTTCCGTGTCGCACGTCATCCGTCATGGCCTGGAATCAGAGGAACAAACGAAAGGCTCCCAGTTGCAAGAAGCTTCGTGATCTCCCACGGAAGTGGCTGAATCACCGGGTGACGGCATCATTAAGTCTCCTGCTCCCTGTCCTCGTCGCACTTACAAGAGTGCTCAGGGTTGTCTGAACGGTCGTATCTTGTAGCTGTGAAACCTGGAGACTTCAATTCATCAAGTGTCGGTAGCTCACGTTGTCCAATGATGTTGTCCCGCCGTCGAACCACGACACGCAGCCCGTGTTACGGTATTTCTATCAGTGCATGGTCGCAGACGAATCAGCAGATCAACATATTCGTTTCGAATCCTGCGGTAGAGCAAGCAGTAGAAGCTCAAACGGAGGCCAGAAAGCCACGCAGATACGCGGATGCTGTGCACCAGCACCGACATGCACCGATTTTCTTTTGTCAGGCAAAGCACTGAGGTTTCAGACGAACCATGAACTCAATCTTCAGCGCTCGGGAGCTTCGTGCGAGTATGCCAGCATCTACAGGTCCGAGCACAGCTCAGGAACAGCGAGACAGAAGTCCATCAAGTGAGAGAAGCAGCTTCACTTCTCATTGCACGCAATCGAAGTTCATGAGCGCACAAACATCCAGGATGAGCTCATTGGACAGCAAGAGTTCGCATCCGCGTAGCTGAGACTGTGTTTGCAGTTCGGCGACACGTCGTACAATTTCCGCAGTGCACAATTGGAGCTCTCTCCGTGCACACAGGCATGTCCATTTGCAAGCATTGCTCCTTCGGCTGTGGCAACGCGCAAACATCTTTCTCCGTGCGCAAGGACACGTGTTTATGGTTGCACGCGGCACATAAACATGCAGCTGCATCAGCAAACCTGCTGTGTTCTTGCGCGGGCACACGTGGATTATCGTGGCTTTCTCTCTATTCGCAAAGAGATCGACATGTTCATGCAAATATTAAATAAAAGAATGCTACGTTCTCACGCAGTGATGGATCTCGCTGCTTGTGGAAGAAGACAAATTCAAGCGAAAACACTGCTGCGTTCTCAAGCCAGGAGCACACTTGGACCTTTCTGCGTGCGCAAAGAGACGTGTTCGTGCAGAAAGACTGCTGTATGCTCGTGCCTCCAGCACATTGGGATCTCTCTCCGTGCACATGGTACTTCGTGCGACAATCGCGTTGTCACGCCGCGAGCACACCGTGTGCGCAAACTGCTGCTGCGTATGTGACCACGCTTGGATCGTACTCATAAAGGCTTTCTGAAGTGCTAATCTGTTGTACTGCCCCTGGCAACCTGGAGCCGTGACCTCAAGAGCTCGAGCTGCACGGTGAGGCGGGTGCGGATTTGTTTACCCTGCCTCCGCACATGCTTTTGATGCCCTTATGACGAGTGTGTGCCTGTTGGCTCTGCTGATGCAAAGGAGCAGGTCCCCAGAGACGCTCAACAACAAAAGACTGAACGTCAGTATCCTGTATAGTAGTTGTAGTTGTGAACCAGGAAGTTTCACGACCCAGAAAGATGAATCGAGATGTAGTGTCATCCAAGCACAATGTGAACCTCAGGTAGGCTTAACACGAGCATCTGCAGATGGGTGTGGTGGTGTGAGGATTTGCCCAGAGGCGAACTTCGGTCTTGCTTCTGCAACCACGAGATGACGCCTCGTGCCTTCTTTCATTTTCATAGTCCACGAGGTGTCGGTTTTGTGGGGGGGAGGCGTGACGCGGTAATGATGCTCCCGGTGCACGTTCAGCGTTCGCCTGCCAGCCCTATGTGCAATGTAGTATGCGCTGTTTGAGCTCGGCCTCACGCTCAAGATCAGCATGCGATCAGGAAATGTAGCTCAGGCAATGGGTCGAATGTTTATTGATACCAAATGACGTCCACGCGATTTTTGCTATGCGCGATGTCAGCACTTCTCTTCTCGAAGAGCTGCGCCGCCCTGTGACAAGATGTACGAAGTTTACCCAAGCACCCGTTCCGAACAGCACCAGCGCGATATGCGACAGCTCAACAGCATTGCGCAGCCCAGCGGCCTTGGCAAATGGTTGCCAGATGTGGCATCGCTCACCCAAACACCAGTCATGGACTGGTCAGCACTGTTTCGTTCTGAGAGCCCGAGACCCTTCGGTGCACACAACTCAAGCTGAGGAAGGTGAACACACTTGCTCTCCCAGATGCTGCACACAATACGTGCAGATATGCGCGGGGGAAGGAGAGCGTCTGCGCACACATGAGTCATACGTGGCCACCGTGGCACACACCTTGTGCGCTTAGCTGATGCTGAGTGCTTTGTGGCATTGTGCAGCTCTTGGACTTTGGAGCCGCAAAGATCACAGACGACACGCTGAAGGCACCGGTTCCCGCAGTCGGTCTTGATGCTGAATCCAAGATCTAAAACTCTAGTTGATTGCTACTGCGTGCGTGCAGAGGCGCATACCGTCGTGGGTACACTGCTCTATGCGGCCCCGGAGGCCACTTCAAAGTCCTGCTTGTCCTTGGCACAGCTATCTTGCCGTCCCAGGTGTTTGAGGGCACCTATGGAAGGTCTTGTGACCTGTGGAGTACGTACCTCACAAGCTGGACGTGACGTGCTGGAAGCAGTGTCGGGTGTCGGAGTCTGTCGGAGGCTGCGGGGTTGTGATCTTCTTGTTGGTGTCCGGCCATCTGCCTTTCCAGGCAAGGCCCGGCAGTGCCCAGGCCAATACTGTGCAAGCGCAGCCTCGCAGCTTAGACCTCGGACGTTACCATGCTGCGCAGCATGCACCGGGATCCAGCTCAGATCTCAGAATCAACGGAAAAAGCATGCCCTGGACACACCAAGCGTGTAAATTTTTGTACAAATGATTGTACATGCAGACATGCACATGCCCAAGTGCAGTTGCACAAGCCTGTTTGTGTGAGTCTCCCTGTGCAAATGCGAGACAGACAGACACCCACACCCACACCCACCCCCACCCCCACACGCACCCCCACACCCACCCCCACACCCACCCCCACACACCCACCCCCACACACCCACCCCCACCCCCACCCCCACACCCACCCCCACACCCCCAAACCCCCAAACCCCCAACAGCCCACAGGTGACGGTGCGTAACACGCTCACCCACACAAACGCAAACACTCTCTCGCACAAAGGCGCATACACACACACACACACACAAACAGACAAATAGTTTGACAAACAGACAATCACACGAGCAGACAAACAGACAACACACAAACAAATAGAAACGCAACGACAAAAACACCTAAACACAAAAACGCATAAGCACACAAGCACACAAACACAAACACAAAGACCAGTACACACACACACACATTCACTCACTCACTCACTCACTCACTCACTCGCTCACGCCCGCAAACACACAAGCGCACAAGGAGACAAACACTCAAACAGACAAGCACACAAACAGGGAACACACACAGACAGACGAACACTCGAAAGCACGTACGCGCAAAAACGCCATCAGGCAAGCAAGCGAACAAGCAAGCAAACAGACACACACACACACACAGAAACAGACACACACACACACACATACCCAGTCTGAGCTGGTTGTCTCGAATCGTCATCTTTCTCTTCACGCTTCGAATTGTGCACTCTTTCTGTACCGCTTCGACAAAGGTGGTCTTCAGAGCTTCAAAATTACTGGAATGTCTAAAGATGCTCTACAACTTCTTCTACCAGCCAACTACATAGAACGAAGTACTCAGAAAACCAAGTAGAACAGAAGGTAGAATTGGGTTACACAAGTCTGTCTGTAGTCTCAAGACTACATGCTCACGTAGATGTCTTCTTTTCTGACATCACTGCAGGTACGTCAGTCCAGCGTCCCAGACTGATTTCAGTGCCTAGTCAGAGCCTCTTCGTTGGGCAATCACTCTGACTGGGCAGATTGCCCCCCTGCATTCAACATTACTCGCTATCTCCGATGGTCTTCAAAGATGAAAAGTCTTCAAAAAGTCTCTTCCTTAGAAACAGGAATTCCACACACACCTACCCGGTCTGTGCCGGTTGACTAAGAAATCGAAGAGTGGTACTATGGTACACCTGATTTTGATTCTGATGCAGGGCGCAAGTAGCAATCTACGTATGGAGGACGTATGGAGGAGCTCTAGCGCTGCTACCCGTTGCTTCAGATTGTTGATTTCGTTGGTGGTCGTCTCGATGAACTGTGCAAGCATCTCTCGGAAGTTACTATCGAGAGTCATCGAAGATGCTGGTGAGTCGGTGCCCGATTGTTCCAAAACTTCGAGAAGGGCCTGGGCCAACCATTCACGACGTGCTGCGGCGTCTTGAGGGGACTGTGCCGACGACGACGCACGAGGAGACGCTGCTTGTTCGGGAACATCTTGCTGTCGATCGCTCATGGTAAATGGACGCAAGAGGCAGCTGTCTAAACGCTGGATCAAAAACAAACGGCTGCAATTCCGAAACCGCAATCAGAACAACGAACGTTGGTTACAACAAACACTACTGAACAGGTGAGCCGTAGATTTTGTAAACTCTTTACGGCACATCCGGCTGCGTGATGGCTAACTGTGTATCCAGCAGTGCTGATTGCTGCTGCGTTGAGAAATGTGTGAGAACCTCCTGTACAAGACCTCTAAGCGTGGTCTGGGTTTCCTGTATCTTACTGCAAAGATCTGTCACTGTATTGGCAATCTCTGTCATTTCAGCCGAAAATTGGGCTTGCTGTTGAGCAAGCTCTCTGATTTGAGACTGCAACGAGTCAAGCTGACTCTGCTGAATACGCTCAGTTGAAGTAATCTGCTCAAACTGATGTCGGCAGTCTGCTCGAAGAGACTGCAACTCGCCTTGAGTGTACTGCATCCAGCGCTGAAGAGGTAAAAGCGGATCCAGTGCTGACCCGAGGATATCGGCACGTTGCATGGCAAGTCGAAGCAAAAGCCACAAGACACTTGAGCAAGAGCTACAAACAGGCTTGTACACGTAGAAGCAACAGGCAGCAGGCAGAAGCAGACAGTTTGTTTTTTGTCCGTCTCTTTACAGGTATGGATCTTCGCGCACGTCGCTAACATGAGGCGTGAATCCACAGCTTCGGAGAGAAGCTAAATCGGCTTCAGAGAGTCTCCAAGCGGAACGAATGTGAAACGCAATGAGGATTGTTCGGGTTCCTTGCCAGGGTAAGGTAGCATGTCGTAACCTAGGATCAAAAGCAAGGAAAGGTAGCTGAACTGGTACAGCATTTCCCGGTACATCATTAAGGGTAATGGTGCCTTGTGGATGCTCAATCCAAAGGTGTCCATCTTCAAAGACAGACAAAGGAATGATATGGTTGTTGAATAAGGCATGATTGTGAGAATCACGATGCATACGAGCAACACAGTTGCGATTGATGGACACCGATGAAAAAATAAGATTCGGGACTTGCGTCCGAGCGACACAAACTAGCAACCGGGTGAGCCAGGGATAAACCCTCAACGCAGAATGAAGACCAGCATGAGGACCATGTGTGTAAGCGCCGGAGAGAAGAGATGTAGAAGGCACCGAGCCACAGGCGATGTCATCCGGTTGGAAGATGGACCGATCCGAAAGCACTGAGGATGGTAACGTATCCAGTACACGATCGAAATCCGCAAAAGTAACGCGATCTTGTAGGAGTACTTCTCTGGCAACGAGGTCCGTCGAGTTAGTCGGCTCAGGTAGGGTCAGCTGCGTTGACAAGAGATTCCGTATCGACGAAACATCAAAGAAGCTGCTTGCTTCAAGATCCCCCTCGCTAGAAATGTCGAGGATGGTGTTGTGCGTGGTTGTAGTTCCCATAGATGCCGACGGAGGGCTGAGTGCTGAAGGCTCCGGAATTACGGCATTAGGATACCAAGGAAGTCGCAACACTCTGCCATCGGGTAGGCGCAGATCTAGCGACATAATGCTGAACCCAAAGACTACGAAACTACAAAGGTAACAGAAAGGCATCTCAAAAGGAGCACACACTAGATTTTGCTAGCGAAGTAACGCTGGGTCAAAGCCCGCCTTCAAAAACAACTGTGTGAGAAGTCTAAGCTGATCTACACGATCTTCAGGAGGCCAAACATGACGAAGGATGCTCAGTTTCTTCGAAGTGAAAGCAGCAAGCTTTTGATGTAGAGGTCCTGCACTTTGTGGAAGTCTGATTTTCCAGGGCTCGTCTCTGATCAGTAGGTGAAGTCTAGATTCAACAGAGATGAAGTCGAAGCCTAGGAATTCCTGGTCGGCGTCGTTAGAGATGACTTGCTCAAGCTCAACTGGCGACTCGTAAAACATATCCGAGAATAAGTGCTGCAAGGCTGAGTAATGCGAGTGATCGGCACTACAGATAAGCAACCTATTGTCCACATACCGCACGCAATAGAAATGCGGCACTCGCCGAAAGACATGCTGGTGCTCCTCCATGTAACGTTGTTCTAATAGCGATACGGTAAGGTTCGCAAGCATAGGAGAGATTTGATTGCCTATAGTTGCTCCTCGCTGTTGTCGAAAAACTTTGCCCATAACTGTGAAAACGCTGCATTCGCAACTAAGACGACAGATCGCCACAATGTCTTGTAGATACACCAAATACGTCTTCTGGGCGCCTTTGCGTGGACGACCCTTCCATACCCGTAGCTTGGAATCTTGCAAATCCAATCGAACTGAGAACACATCCTGGGTAATGTCAGCACGATGTTTGCGAACATAGCGTTGAACCACCTCACCAACACTGTCCAGTATTCGTTGCACAGGTATGGACGTAAAGAAACCAATAAGGTCTTGATTATGTACCTCAGCAGAAAAGTCATCAGGTAGCTGTTGCATAAAGGCTGTCAGCTGTCCTAACATTTGCGGCAATGTTGCGAGTCCAAACGATAAGGGACAAACATCTCGAATGAGTAGGTCCAAGACAATAGATGTGGCTCGAAACAGGCGAGCATACACAAAGAAGCTGTAGCTGATAATGGGGCGAGCCACGCGATACTGCTTCTTGCGCTTGAATAAAAGATACGCAATGGGAAGACTGCTAGTACGAAGATTGATTCCCCATTTGTACTTGTTGAGAAAAGATCTCTTGGTTGACTCCTGAAGGAAGACGCTAGCTTGAGATACATACATGTTCAGCTGCTCATAGACCTGTGTATCGCCAAAGGTGGACTTGTACACGGTCCAAGCAAAGTACGGACAAAAGATATGTGTATGCGTGATAGCATGATCTCGACCATGGACAAAAAATCCGTCAAGAATGTTGCGAAGGTAGAGAACATCTTTATACTTCAACGCAGCAAAAGACTCTTGAAGATGTTGAGACCATTCTTGCTCCACAAAATCTGCCCACATCTGAAAGGTGACATCGAACAAGCCATAATGATTGCACCACTGTTGAACTGCTTTCCATGTATCCTGTAGATAACTGGCTTTCTTGGGGTAGACTTGTGAATCGGCAGAGTACTGCAGGTAGCGCTTCAAACGTGCAGAAACATTGAGTAACGACGCTGGGCTCGCTATATGACCATCCACTGTCTCCAGGTCTGGGTGTTCCAGCTTCCACCGTCTGCAAGAACAAATAGGAGGTTGGTCCCAAGTCCAGGATGAAGCAGTTGCAAGGTTGTTGTATAATACAGAACGAAAAGAACAGTGCTTTCCTGCTACAACCGTCTTGCTGGGTAGATGAAATGGAATCAGGTAGTCTTTATACCGCAGGGTGTTGCGACGGATCCAATCTTTAACATGGGCAGCATACGTAGAATGCGCCAAAAGTGGCAAACATAGAGGCTTGCAACAGCGAGGGATAGGCAGGTTACGAAACCGTAAACACCTCTTCAGGATAGCACGAACTGCAGTACGTGGGGGATCATCAAGTAATGCTGTCATACGAAAAAGAGCAAAACAATGAAGATCGCTGACCTGAGCACTCCGTAATACGCGTTCAGCGTTGTAGCACTGCATGCCTCCCTGAGATAAAGATACCAGAAAAGACCAGCCCTCATTATGGGAAAGGCATTGAGTCTTGTAGAGTCGAAAAATGCCCAGGGTACGTAGTCGACGACGCACACGAAGCCAAAGCCTACGACCTGGAGCTGAGTAAGTTGTAGTTCCCAGTTGTGGCACAGAACGGCGCGTAGCCGACGTAGGATTCAGTTTGGCAATCCACGGCATATTCAGTTGTGGTTTCCATACATGAATCAGCATACATTCCGCAGTGCGAACATCGGTTTTAGAGCTAAAAGCACTAAAAGGAACAATAAGACTAGAAAAGAAATCCGAATGAGTATGGAAATAATGTACCATAACTTCGGTGTTGGTGAACTTGCCCTCTTGTAGTAGGCGAAGTTTGCGAATTCGAGCGTCTTGTCGTGAATGAACGGAAATAGTGGTAGAACCCACATAGACTTTCTGAGGGTCCAGCAACACACCTAGCATGTGCCATTGTCTTTTGTGCAGCGCAGGGATGACGATGATGTAGGTGGCGAACGGTTCTTCAAAAAGCCTGGCAAGTTGAAGCAGTGTGGTGCCCACAAAACGACTGGTTCGTCTTTTCCAGGTGGCCATGCTAATGGTAGAGGATGATGAATGCTGTATTGCATGTAGCCAAATGAAGGCACTAAGTACCCGAAGGGGCCTTCGAAGGCTGAAAAGCTCAGTAAAGCATTGTACAGCATGAAGAAGGGCCATTAAAGCAGCAAGATAAATGCGAGAATGAAGCCAGTCAAAGGGCATACTGCATGAGCCAATGGGGCCTAGTCAGTCAGCTACACAAGTGGCTGCGATAAGAACTTGATAAATCTCGGGCTCTTTGATCTTGGTTGCCCACTGTACCGGCAATCCGATCTGAGCACACTTGTCACGAAGCCGTTGCACAACCATAGGATCCAGTTGTGCATGAAGCTGCTGAGATAGCTCCAAGGCTTTCTCAATGGTTTGGGCCTTTTCCGGGCCCACTTTGGACTTAACATTCTTCAGCCACTTGGAGATGTTCGACTTGGCCACCCCTTGAGTAGGAATTTCATGGAAAACTCGGGAATTGATAATGGCATCAGGATCCAAAGCCTTATCCACAAGCTCTTGCGTAGGATCTGCCACTGGGGCTTGAATCGGCAATGCATTGATTGCAGCAGTTTTACTGCATAATCGCATGCGCTTGGCAGGAGGCTGATTCATGGCTGCAGGGTTAGAAGTAGAATTCTTAGCCTTTTCAGCTTCCAATTGGGCCTGAAGGTCTGCAATTCGCTGACTCTGATCTACAAAAGACGATGAACCCGAAGCACTTCCAGCAAAAGGACGAAGCGTATCCATGATATGATTGGACAACGCAAGAGTTCTAGCTGCCTTTACCTCGTCCGAGCTCATAGAGCTCTTGATGGAGACTTTGTCTGGATTCTGTCTACAGTATTCAGCAGAAACCTCATCGAGGTCCCATCGGCTTTCTCTCACAGAACTGAGAAACTGTGACGTGAGTACAGACTCGCTAACGCGGCGTGCGATGACGACTGAAACATATTGTCCATGGCTTAACGCGCGGAGATGGTTGTTTCTCCATCCCTTCCATACTAAGTCAGTGACACGCAAATCAGCAAGCTCACGGCCTGCCAGGCGATATTTTGTTGCCCAGCTTGTAGCCGCTACGCGTCGCAACATGGTCTTACCGTAGATCTCCTTGGTGTCTAGATGAGTTTTGTCTGGCTTAAACTCATCCGGCAACCCTTCAACAAAGGGCACTCCAGTTGGGGATCCGTAGTCCCACTGTTGTTGCTCACTCCATTCACTCTTCCTCTTCTCAGGAGTTTGCCATCCCGAAGAGGTCCAGCTGTTGTTGTTGGAAGAGTGCGAATTGGATGCCCATGACGTTGATTGCCAAGTTTTCCACGACATGCTAAGCAACGACGCGCAGTTGAAAAGGGAAGACTGGGGCCCGATGCTTGAGATCACTGCAAAAACACAACAAGAAAAAGGACAAGGAAGGAAACAGAAGCATTTTGGATTCTGGCAAACCTGCTTACAAGATATACGAAGAAACTACTCCGGAGGCTCAAAGGTCTTTTCTGGCTCTCAGGACATAAGAACAATCCACTCAATCTTGGCAAGATCTACTCGAATTGCCCAACGTTTGTCGGTGGTTTTGCTACGCACTAAGCCAGCGCGAGTAGCTAAATTCAGCTCTACCCAGGTGGAAGACCAAGGGTACCTGGTGTGGCCACCGACTATGCATCCACTCAGCATTACTCCAGACTGCTGCTTCGCATGGTTGAAAAGAGCTGAACACTGCAAGACGATCTCCTCAACGGTCTGTTGTTGGTCCGTATGCTTCAACAACGAAAAGAAAGCGGAGACCGGGTAGTCCAGCGGTAAGCCCATACGGTCAGTTGCACTGGGCAATATAACTCCTGTTTTGAGTATGCCCAAGAGTCCCTGCGGACTCGTCATGTGGTAAAACTGATAATATGTTTCACCTGTAGCACGTTGGGTGTTAGGGCCCGGGAAGTTTCTGGTACGTAGAGCCCAGATAACTCTGCCGCTTGCAGTCATAAAAGAGCGGCCGGATGAAACGAGGCTAGCAGGTTGGTACCCCAACGTATGCATAACACGAGAAAAAGTATCCACCACTTTGTCACGATGTTCATGAACTTGGCCATACGTTGAAAGTAACTCATGAAGCCAGCGGGGCCATCGTGTCAACTCACTCTCCGTAAACTGCTGCATGCGCTCAAACTCTTGCTGAGTAAACTGCTTGCGCTGATCCATAGTACGAAGCTTTGCAAACTCGAAAGGATAGAAGAGGCCTTTGGGAACCTGTGTGGCTGGGAGTTGTCCCAATGCCGGCCAATCGTAGTTCAGCGGTATCATACTGGCAAGCCGAATGGAGTAGGACAAGTCGTCCTCATCCGGGTTTTGCGCCGGATAGGATTTGGGCGCTCCCTTCTTGTTGTTTATGGTGTCATCCAGTACCCAGGACGACGACGCAGTACTCAAAGAGCTAGGCGGTGGTATACTAACATTGGAAGCTCTCTGCAGAAAACCTGTGATATTGCCGGCTGAAGAATGAAAAGGCGAAGACGTCGGTGCAATCACTCGAGGCATATGTCCAGCACTACCGCAGAATGTGGTGTTTGTGGTGGTGGCGATGGTTGGTGTTGGTGGGGGTGGTGGTGGTGGCGGTGGTGGTGGAGGTGGTGGAAACGGTGGAGGTGGCAATGGAGATGTAAGACTTGTGAAGTCGATGGTGGGTGGATGACTGGTATGGTGAAGTGGCGGCTGAGGGCTATCTGCTCGTAGATCTCCCGGTGGTAAATCTTGTAGTGCCAGAGTTACACTTGGCTCTGCATTCTGGGGTTCCGGGGTGCGAAAGTTTGCACCAATCCACTGAGAAGGCGGGTAGCTCTGCTGAATATTGTACGCTTCACGTGAAGGCCGCGAAACAGACTCTGAACATCTTTCTACAGCTTTGGGACCAATCCAGCGTCCCGGTGGCTCCTCAAAGGACCTGCTTCGATGACGTCTACTCCGTGAACGGCGTTCACGGTGTCTCGGTTGATCAGACAAAGCTCGAAGATGTTCCGTGGTACGAACATTGTGAGCAGCAGCTGCCGTCTCGTAAAAATGAAAGTTGAACACAGGAGCCATGGCACTCAAAACTGAAAGCAAAGTAATGTTATGTAGATGACACGTGAGAAAGTGTAACGGTGAGGTAAATGTTGATGAAACTAGGAAGATGAGAACATAACCTTGTTGACGAGCCCATGCTTCACAAGCAGAAAAATCTGTATGCCATGAGACAATCAGATCAAGTGTCTCCCGAAAAAAGCTTGCATTCGAGCTGCATGTTTTGTCGTTGCGGCAAAGTTACTCTGATCCTTGCAGGCTGAGAGCGATTAGCTAAAACTCAGCAAAGACGAATTAGCTGCAACATGCTCTACGGAGTGCGACTGCGTTTGCGCTTGCGAACTGGTGAAGCATTCTCACTCACAGAAGAGCTCACGGGAGTCTCAGCAGAAGTTGCTGTTTGAGAACGGGCACGGTCTTGCAGCCAAGCCAATGTTACTGGAAACCATTCCCAGTACCAAACTTCGTTGTTCTCAGTCTTCTTCCAACACCAACGCCAAACCACTGATGATGCCGGTGGAGTACGACTTCTATCGCGAGCAGACAGCATGTCGACGCACTACAGAGCTAAGTTTGGTAACGCAGCTGCGGACACAACATGGATCCGCTGCATTCACAGTGAGATCTCTAGAAGTCAGCTTTCCGGGTGTCTTCAGCGCACGTGTATGGCTCAGGAGGTCTTCAGAATGGTCTTCAGAATGTGCATTCGAAAGCACAAAATCTAGAGGTACAACAAGTGACATGCTTATTGTGATAGCATCTTGGATGTCTTCAGCGGTCAGAAATCATCCAGCACACCATCTTTTGCGTCGTCAAAAAGGTATGTAGAGGACGCATTACTAAGAACACCACTGACTAAAGCGCTCAATAGATATAACATCGGCAACATCATCCTACATGTGTGTCAGAGCTCTTCGGGCGACCTGATCCCGAATCTTGACACACCGCCTCTGCAGTAGTTACATTACCAGGTCGCACAGGTTCGGGACGGTGGGAATTCGTAGAGGTGGACTTCAGATTAATCCGTAGACAGCTAGGAGCGCAATCATTCTCAAGAGGTATTCATCTTGTGCATACGATGTTCATCTGCCAGAGGACTTCATATGTTTTCTGCGTCCGGATGTTTTCATCAGCTGGGAGCATTCACATCTCATCGTTCGGTAATTTTAAGCGTTAGATGTAGACTGAAGTCCACTATTCAGAAGGAAGACAGGGACTCAGGGAGTATTCATCATTCCCCCGCAGACCGAGGGGCCGGCAGCGCTTTGGCAGAATTACTACCGGGAATCACACACATACCCAGTCTGAGCTGGTTGTCTCGAATCGTCATCTTTCTCTTCACGCTTCGAATTGTGCACTCTTTCTGTACCGCTTCGACAAAGGTGGTCTTCAGAGCTTCAAAATTACTGGAATGTCTTCAGATGCTCTACAACTTCTTCTACCAGCCAACTACATAGAACGAAGTACTCAGAAAACCAAGTAGAACAGAAGGTAGAATTGGGTTACACAAGTCTGTCTGTAGTCTCAAGACTACATGCTCACGTAGATGTCTTCTTTTCTGACATCACTGCAGGTACGTCAGTCCAGCGTCCCAGACTGATTTCAGTGCCTAGTCAGAGCCTCTTCGTTGGGCAATCACTCTGACTGGGCAGATTGCCCCCCTGCATTCAACATTACTCGCTATCTCCGATGGTCTTCAAAGATGAAAAGTCTTCAAAAAGTCTCTTCCTTAGAAACAGGAATTCCACACACACACACACAGAGACGCACACAGACACAAACAGACGCACACAGAATCACACTGACACACACAGACACGCATAGAATCTCACATGCACATACAGATACACATACACGCACAGACACACAAACACCCAAGCACCTGATCACAGACACAAACACACAAGCACACACAGACCCACAAAGAGACAGAGACAGACAAGCACACACACACAGACAAACGAACACACAAACACAAACACACATGCACACGCGCACACACGTACAGACAAATAACGAAAACACAAACGAACACACACAAACACCACACACATGCACGTGCACATGGGCGTCGGGGTCGGCATTTTGTAAGCTCTGACGTGACCCAGGTTCTGAATGGCGAGTGTTTGTTTCGTGGTGAGCATTGGCGGCAGGTAGGTCACGTGCACTCTCGCTGCATGCTGTGCACCATGCAGAGTCATGTTGCAGGCTCCTCTGGGTGCAAGGAGTTTGGTACGAGGATTGTTGAGCGTCAATCCGGGCCAGAGGCAAGTGTTCCATCATGTCAAAATGCCAGAGGATCTGCGTTGCAATATGTTGAGATCGTTTAGAGTCAGATGGTGCAGGCTGAAGGCACACGAAGCTAATGATCATGCATGGTTTCAGAGCCTGGCGCCGAAATGCCACCGGAGAGTTGCCGACGTGACACATTGTTGTTGCGATGAGGTTTTGACGAGGCCCTGATGCTTGGAGCCAGCCTGCCTGGCTTTTCTGGTGTTTGCTACAGAAGGCCATGCAGACCTACGACTGCCTGCCGGCAGGGCATCCTCCCCATTGGAATCTGCAGAGTCTATCAGGGTCTCAGAATCTCCAGAGCGTAGCAGACAGGTCACCATTGAGTCGCTGCGAGGGCAGCCGTCTAAAGCTCGCTGACCTGAAGCGCTCGCCAGAACCTCAGAACTATTAACATCTGCACTCGAGCGTTGTAAGTGTACAAGCCAGGAACTTCGAGTGGAACCTCGCGGACTCCGACACCAGTGGGCTACCAGCATGAATCCGCAATGAAGACACCGGTTGCAGTCGAGGTGAAGACTGACCGTGACGACTCTCTGGCAGCGGCCACAGCCACGGCCAGTCTTGTGCACCAAGCGGTCATGTAAGTCATGTGTCGAGAGACTGTGATGCTGGAGGTCAGAAAGGAATGTACGTGCCCTTTGAAGCGCACGATTTTCATCGGCTGAGCACACGAGCCGCCCGTGTAGCGTAGCCTGTGGCGTCAGTGTGGTCATGCGCTTCTGCGGCATTGCTGCGGCTACGGGTGAGATTTGCTGCTGCGCCGAAAAATGATTCGGGTAGAAGTGTCAGAAGTGTGTAGAAGCTACATCGTGCAGCACATGTGCGGCATCATGTACATGGGCAGCTACCTAAGCCTCCCACCGTGTGAGACAAGGGTTCGAGCTTAATTCAGAGCCAAGAGAACATGGAAAGATAAAATGCAAGGTGCCAGTTCCTGGCAGCACCGAGGGCACAGGCAGTGGTACACCCATGTCCAAGCGAAAGGCAGCCACTAAGATTTCTGAGTTGAATATTTTACAGAGGCGTCATAGTAGTGGGCCATGGGCTGCCTGGCTGCGTCCTTCGCCCCGGCCTGAGGGGCTTCGGCCTGCAGCAAAGCATGAGGAGTGCTTCGCAGCTGCTTCGCCCTCGCTTTGCCAAGGAGGGCTGAATGCTTTGCCTTCAGAGAGCTTGCAGGTACGCCAGCATCTCCGCTTCCATTGCATAATTACTTGGTTATCTTTGTCGTACAGATCCACACCGTCCTTTCCTTGACATGCTGCCGCAGATCGCGAGCAAGCTGCGGCCCCAGATGACCAAGCAGAGTTCAGACATGAGGAGAGACTGTCAATACTGCAACTCAGGGCTTGGTACCATGGCTATGATGCTTTCCGGAAGGCTGCATCGCTTCATGCCTGTTACAACATGAGGATAACCATGGAAAATCATGTGGGCGGGACACGGGACGCACGGAAAGGTACCAGCGGATCTTTCTGAGGCCAGGCCAGCTGCCAGCTTCTGCCTGCATTGTGACTCGTGACTCACTTTGCTTCCTTTTCTGCCGAGGCCACAACAATCGGAGCCACCATGACCCTGCTGGCGATGATCACATGTGTAGTTCTCTTCTGTTGTGAGGTAAGGGAAGTTTGCTCCCAGCTTGTCACAGTGCTGCAGCGACTGTGACCAGACATCGGCCTTTCTGACGGATGCTCCGACATCTCGGATCGTCGCTTGCTTGAAACAGGGCCGTTGTTCCTGGTTAGCGGAAATTTGCTTGGAAGACGTGGCAAGGTGGTTGACAGCAACCAGGCAGCGTCAATCCCGTGTTGACCTGACACTGCACGCAAACTTTGCCAGGACGAGTTGCTGACCATCAACTTTGACGTGACGATGCTGGACGTCGACTGCAGCCACTTGACAGTAGGCCAGGGGATGGCAAGTGCCTGGTGCTCCAACGGCTCTGAGACTGGCGATGCGAACGTGTGCGAACATTACCTTGCGAAGTGAGACTGTAGTTGCCGCATCGGCAACAGCTAAGCGCCTAGAAGGCATAGCATGCGGAAGCAATTGCGTTGGGTGTACCTTCACATCCCAAGTCAGTGACCACCAGATGATTGCGATGTTGATTTCATGGAAGCTGACTGTCGTCGGCAAGCTGCATAAGGCATAGGTCCGGATAGGAGTCTTCCTAGATCGTGCATATGTGCATATCGACAGAGTTCCTATCATTGACTGCATCTGCAGCATATGTTCGGTGTCGCAGGTGTGTGGGATGCCTTCGGAACAGAACGCTTTAACATCACCAAGAACGTGCAGAAGCAGCGCGGTGCACTCAGTTGTCACTGCATCGCTTCTTGCATTTTCGCGCATGCGATGCTTGGGACCCGCATGCGCAGGAGTTGATCACAAGGGCACTCGAAAGGGTCAGCCATACAAGGAGGCATTTTTCAGCAATGTGGGCACAGGGAGTGAGCACGTCTTGGCAGTTGTTGACCCAGGAAGAGCTATTGGAGCTCGAATTCAGCGATCGCAGCTTCACTGCGGAGGTTCGGATTCGGTGCAGTAGGGCAAACACGTCTTGAAGTTGGACCGATGAGTGCTGGCCCATGCTGGCCCTGTCAGGAGCTTGCAGAGCTAGACTCCGATTGGGGATCATCCAGTGACAATTTCAAGCCCTTTCCTAAGCAGTTCGCTTCGAAGTTCCTGCTTGGCCTCAGTCGGCGGGAAAGGCGATACTACAGGCGGTGCGCGGGGACGGGTGGACAAGGTGGGGAGCGCGATCCTAGAAAATTGCCAGACGCGACAGGACACAATCGCGCGGATGTCCATTCTTGCATCAGTTTCTTCGGTTGGGTATTCGGGTTCTCGGCTTAACCTTTGCTTTTTCAGACACATATGTTGTATCAAGTGTGTAAGTGTGTGTGTGTGTGTGTGTGTGTGCATTTCTCGTTCAGGAGATAAGTGATAACGGGCTCACAACCCATCTTTCGGCAGGGGGGCGGAGACGGTGTGTCGGGGCTCCTCCCAACGAAGCTCTCCTCCACACCCCAGGTAACGTACCTGCTTGTATCCGCCCTGCGCCCCAGCGCACGCAGCTCGTGGATACTTTTGTTTTCATCTCATTTCATGCTGTGTGATTCCGCGTGTCTCACACCGCGAGAGCAGGACCCATGCCCATACTTGGCACCAAAACTTTCATCTCATAAGTGCGAGTACGCGCCGGCGTCCCCCCACTACCAACATCATCGCAGCTCACCAGTTTGCCAGTAAATCTGTCCGAAGGTGCAACTAACACCTTCTCGGCGTGTGTTTGCGTCTGTGTCTGGGTGTGGGGGTGTGAGCGTGTGGGAGTGTTGGATCGGATGCTTCCTATGTTGGCCGGACTTTTTGCATCTACCTTGAACATGTGGTGAGTCAAGAGGCTATGGAGGATTTTCTAGGTCTTGACTCGACCTTCAACTCGATCAGCATCGACGTCAATTGATGCTTCGATCCGATCTTTGGCAGATTCTACAGCCCAACGGTGTAAGTCATTGTGCCAGAATTCATATCGAAGGCCATGCTTGCCCCCTCATATTCGTGATGAACAACTGAGTCGTCTCCGTCATAACTTTGCTGCAGCTGGTTACGGTTACTGTTCCTTGTAAACATACCATGTTTTGCGTGGCTTGTCTGCATTCGAACAACGGTTGCTGAGTTCTTTAGGCTCACAGTGTCGTACCACGCAAGCCCAGATGCCATGAAGTGAACGCAGCTGATGCTGGTCTTCCTTGGGGCATGTCCGACTACATCGTCCGGATGGAGGTGTGTATACAAGAGCTACCTTCTGAGCATGCAGATTTGGGAGCGTACCGAAAATTTCGTGAAGTTGCAAGCCTTTCGTCTTGAACAACGCGGGCAGCATCTATGTTTCGCCTAACCAGTTTCAGCAGCGTGCACACTAGCTCCAGTCACGTTCATCCGCGCACTGTTGAGTAAAAGTTTGCGTCCTCCCGCTGTTGTAATGCCTATGCGTGCGGATTTACAACATCGGTGTGATGAAGATGTGGCCATCAGACGCATACAAGCACAACTGGACTCACTACAGGTCCAAGTTCGAGATCTGGCCCAGCAACAATCCGAGCTTTCCCAACAGTTTACAGAGGTAGCTAATGCTGTAACAGTATGAATCAAGAAGGCGTGATGTTCTTCATCCGTTCAGCTGCCAGCTACGCAAGTACCCGAACCCGGCCTACAATCATAGTCTTTCTTGCTTTTCCTTGAAACGTTCGTTTTACAGAGACTGGAGTCTTCGTAGCGTGTTCGCGCTTTCTACCGGTATAACCTGCGTCTGTAGCACTGTAGCTCCTGTTCCGAAGGAAGCAGGACGCTGTGTCTCTTGTCCAGCCGGAGGGCGAGACATCCTCAGCAGTGCCTGCCCAACAAAGGGCTGATAAGTGATGCTGATGCGACAGAGGACGGTCTGTTGTGTACCTGCTCGGAGTAAATGGTGGGAAGAATGCGGCACCAGAGTTAGACTTAGAGCCAAGTGATTCGAAGTAAAAACCTAGCACCAACGGCATCCGTCTAAGTACGGATGACCGGTCTGCAAGTATGTGTGGAGGTGTGTGGGACGATAGGCCTTTGCCTGCAGTGCAAACTGCAAAGCCCTGGCCAGTCCGAGGCACAATGATTTCCAAGCTGTCATTGATGCCCACGACTTCACCATGATCAACTTCTATGCCGACTGGTGGCGCAAGTGCACTAGACTATTTCTCGGCTTTCCGGCGAGAATCCTGAAAAGGTGCAGCCACTGCCGGAACTTCGCTCCGACATGGTTCGATTTCGAAAAATCCGTAAACGAGCAGGCAACTCAAAGCTTTGCCATACTTGCTGTACTGTAATCAGAAACGAATGCTGGCAGTGGAGCAAAGGCACAAAGTCACGGCGACTGATGCTGACGGCCAACCCGCAAGCGTTCGTCCTTTGTCTTCGTTCTTATGTGTTTACGTTTAGATTCCAGCCTGGCAAAGTCTGACTGAGACCTTCTTCGGCTAAATTGTGTGGATTTCCAGGCCTGGGAAACTGCGAAGACAACGCATGCGAATTTGCCACCAAATCGGCTGACCTTGTTGCGCAGGACACATGCAAGGAGCAGATGATTCGTGGTTTTCCGGCAGTCCGCTTGTGTCTTTGCTTGTATGGCTAGAAAGTCCTGTCGGCAACCCTGCTGCAGATGCACAAAGCCCTACAAAGGTACCGCAGAGGTGCCAAGAAAGGTGAGTTTGACGAGTCGGCGGCTGATTGCTTGAGCCGTGGGAGATGATGTGCAACCTTTCCAGACCCTACTTGTAGTGCACAGGTACACTGGCGAGCGCAACGCAGAAGGGATGACTAGTCCCGCAGCTCATTTCAAGCCGATGTTGTTCAAAAGAATAAGCTTTGGCACGAGGATGGATGCAATCGATCGTTGCAAAACGCCACCTCCACACCGGTGCTACGTGCGCTCCAGCACCTTCCTTGACAGTGCAGAGGCTGAACATGACACCGGCAAGGTATCACAGCATCTTTTCCGAGGGTTGTCGTGTCGCTGGATCCGTTAATGTGGCAACTTGGACTGCAAGCAGATTGTGGGCGCCTTCAAACGACAAGGAGGGGAGACATGCACGTGAGAGGCCGTTAACCTGCGGCTGCGTTTCCCACCCCGCCTCCTCTCCTTCTCGCGCGCTGCAGGCACGGGTTCCTGGCACCGTCCACTTCCAGGCGGTCGAATCGGGCGCTTTGCTGGCCAGGCTCAGTCCTCGCACGGCGCACGGCTGTCGGCACAGGTGGGGCAATCGAAGGAGCGGGACATCAACCCCGCCTTCACAAACGCCCCTTCCTCAGGCTTTTAGCACTGCACTCCCCCCCAGAAATGGGTCTGTCTGCATCCAGGTGTCGCACACCGTGCATCACTTCAGTTTCGGAGAGGTGCGGCTTGCACTTGCACGGTGGGCATATCGGCAAAGTTGCAAAGGCCCCTCGAGGATTGAAGGCATCCTTGCCTTCGCAGCACCCCGTGCATCTTTAGCCAACCAGCTTTCCAATAGCGATTTTCTAGAATTTGGGGCGTTGCCGGGTGCGAGGTACCGATCACATGTCAATCCGCTCGACGGACAGACCTTCGTGGTGGTTCCATCCTCACTCGTTTCTTGGTAGCATTCCCATCCTGATGCCAGCCTGAGGACAAATTTCACAAGGCGCCGAGTCATTTCATCAAGGCCGCTGCTGGCCCGCTGGCTTGCTTTCCTTGAAGGCAACTTCGATGTCTGAAGAGGTGGTGCACACACGGTTCGAAGACTCGGACCTTCGTAGCTACCAACAGACCCACCAATGGCCGGAGTCTGAGGGCAGCCCGATCGCGCTGCGCAACCCGCGAACCTGCTTCCAGAGATGCCGTCTGCGTGGCGCAGTAGATGCAGTCTGGTGTCGGAGGAGTGTGCGAACCTTGCAGCGGGGCACCACTCCCCAGGCCGGGCACCAGGACCAGGGAACAGATGGAAATGCAAAGCAGCAAAGCGTCGTCGCCCCAGGCGAAGTTCTCCTTCGATCTCTCACCCGTGGAGGCAGCGCCACAGAGACGCCACGGAGCTTGTGCTCAAGAGTGCAAGCTACAGATGCTGCAGGTAGTTATTGGCAAAGCCGACCGCAGATGGCCCGTTGCACAGATGGGATGGGGGGGGGGGGAAATTTGCTGCGAAACATGAGTTGATCGTTCCCGTTATTCCAATGTAGTGCAAAAGGTACGATTACATCACGCAGATCTTCGCAATCACAGGTGGTGACTGGACCTTAGCAGAAGAACAACTGATGCTGGTTCTGAGACTTTTCTCACACACGGTCTGAGTCCAGGCATTCACAGTGATGTCCCTTGCTGCGGGAGTCCTCAAAGCATCGAGCGTCCAAATAAAAAGTGAGCCCTACGCCCTGCGATCGTTTCGCACTTGGCCTCGTTGCAGCTCGGCTCTTTCGCAGGTATGCTGGACAAGGTCAGTTGACTTGCCTGTTTGGTGGAGGCAGGCTTTCCTGGTGAGTGGACAGAAACAGACTACATCCGGAGATGCAACAGCAAAGAGCACTTCACAAGTGACTGCCAGGAAGGTACGGGAATCTAGCACAGGGCTGCAGGGGCGTTTTGTGAAACGTGTAGGAGGCCTGAGACATGCAAGCAGATTTCCATTGCAATGCAGGTGTGGGGAGGTGAGAAGCTGCCGATCCAGCCGCGGTGGAGTCCGAAAATGAAAGTGCTGTGACCCGTCGTGCAGTTTTGCCCGTAGGGCTTGACAGATCGGTACCGGGATTTCACTGGCATGTCCGGTGCGCACACAGCCTATCGAATGAGACGTACTGCAGACTCTGGCATTACATCCCACCTTTCGGGATATCGCGGTATCGCGACATCCATTTTTCCCCCATGGTCAAGACTTATTTGGTCGGGTTTGGGTTTGTGGTCACCAGGAAGGCCAGAGAGTGCTCTGGTCTGAGGCTGTGCTTTCACATCGGGCTGCCACTGCAAGAAGCTCGCCGAAGGTCGAGGGTCAGCCCGGCCGGTGAGTGCAGGCCAGAGTCTGGCGAGCTGCCAAAACCATTCCTTGCCGACCTCGCAGATGCCAGTGAGCCCATCTGGTAACTATACACGGGCTTAACTTAAGCGTTTTTGGCTCATTGTTTGGGGTACAACGCTTTTCGTCACCTGCCGGCTCCGGCAGAAGCTCGAGGAAGACCGCCTCTTGCAACGCATCCCCAGCCTGGATGACCTGCAAGCACCCCACAGCCCCTGTTACGACTTGTGACTACCTGCGGCGCATTTTGGCCCCGCGCCTAAGGCAGGCCCAGGCATCCTCGACTCGCGGAAACACCGCTGCTTGAGGCCGAGCGAGGGTCGCCTGCGAAGAACGAGCGGCACATCGAGGTCGCCAACACTCAGCCGCTGTGGCACGGGTCCCGTGCAACGCGGAGCCCAAGCTGCACGAGCTCCTAGGCGAGGCACGCTGGTTCCCTGCGCCTCCGACTATATGCTCTCGAATGCCGCTGCAGGCTTGTTGTCCTTGGGGTGGAAGTGGGCGGCAGGTTCTGCAACGAAAGCGCTGGATTCCTTCTGCAGCTTGCCAACGCTCGTGCCCGCCAGACCCCAGCGCATGTGCGCCCAGCCTGCCTGCACCTATATGGACGGGGATGCTTGTGGCGGGGCAACGTGCCCGACCCATACTCTTTGCTCGAGTTTGCGACAGCGCGATGCCACCTTTGCGGGTGATCTGCTGGCGGATGCTCGTGACGCCGAAACCGTGCCCGTTAGCAGTTTCCCCGCCGCTTGAACGCCTTGGCGCGCTGGCATGGTAGCTGGCGGGAGGCTCTGCATCGGACGTGGAAGCCAGGACAAGCCCCCAAGCAAACGAAAAAAGGCGTGGAAAAAGAGTGGTCCTTCCGGCGCGAAGTCCTTGGTCGGCACCTTGCGACTGCTCCTATGCTCGCTGCATACCGTCGCCTAGCTTGAGAAGCTAGGATTCGAAGCTTGCCGAAGACATTACATTCTCTTAAGATCTTATAGACCCCCAGATTGCGGAGTGATGGCACTGCCTGCCACCCAGCACCCACCAACGAACCACGCCGCGATCTGTGCTGCTGCCCAGGACGACCATGCGGCGCAGCGCCTGCGCGACCAAGCCGGCCCGCACCTGCTGGCGGCGACGACTCTGCATCCTCAGCCTGAAGGCGACATCAGGCGACCCTGCGCCTCGCACAAGGCATCATTCTGTGCCAGAGCAGACACTGCCGGCGTCGTCTTGTCCGCGGCCCTGTTGTTTGTGAGACGTCGTGCCGCTGCGCACCACGGATAGGTGGAAACGGCGCCGCGTACCATCCACGCACATACGGCACCAGCCAAGGGGCCACCTCCGGAAGTTTTCCTCGCGTCTTTTCACTCGCTGGGAGTCTGCTCTTTGTCTTCGCAGGGCTATTTCTACGAGTGAGTCTCCGGTGGTGGTCGATGCCCCAGCCTGCTGCCCCTAGAGCGAGTTCCTGCCCATCGAGTGGGTCCACCGATTCGCACTGACTGGCAGTTGCTGCCAGGGTGGTGGCCGGTGTTCCACGCGCTGTAGCGCACCATGGTGCACGTTGGCGCACGCAAGCAAACGCGGGAAGGTAAGGGTGCTTCGGCTAAAGTGCCCGCTCAGTTGAACCCCGATGACGACAAGCTTGCAATAGCTTGCAGCAGCCGGTGTACCCTGGTTCTGGGCACGCTCGCAGCTTGCCTTCGACCTGAGCTGGGTTCGGCTTTCGGTCCAGCTCGTTGCGCGCGGAGGCGGACGAGGTCGTGCAGGAAGCGGGGTGCCTGCGCATTCTATCGCCCTCCAACCACTGTCCCTGTAGCACGACAAGGCACTGTGGCCCGCCGTCTGCTTGCGGCTTGCCTGCGTGTCCATGACGGGCATCTGCTGCCGGGGTTTGCCTGGAGGAAGCAGTGGCTGGGCTCTCATATGTGCAGACTGTGCCGCAGCATTGACAGCGGCAGCTGAGCTTCGTCTGATAGCTCAGCGAGCTCTGCCGCGGCACGCTGGCTTTGTTTGCTGCGATGACGGCGGGGTGAACACTGGAGTGGCCTCGTCGAGGGCCGTTCATGCGACCCCGCCGCCCTTCGTGGGCGTCGCGTCGTGTGCAGTGCAGGGCATGGCGTGTTTTGTGGCCTGTCGCTGGTGCGTGGGGAAGCAAGCGGACTGTGTGCGTGGAGACATGCTGAGCCAATCGCTGACAAACCCGCCGTTCAACTGGCTGGACCGGGACAAGATGCATGTGCGCGAGGGCGTGCAGCGCTCTCGAACCAGGAGTGTGTTGTCAGCTTCGCCGATGCATCGGCCTTGGTGCGGATGCGGTGTTTGCGCTCGTGAAGCGGACGGCGACGGCACGGTCGCGGCACGGAGCATACGGGAGTCGTGTGCCCTGCAACATGCGTGGTCCTACCAACTGAGCATCCGAACCGAAGGCCGGCCGGAGACGCCGCTGGTCCGCGCCGCCTTGTTTCACGCTCAGCCTTGTCCTCTCTCCGTGTGTCCTGTATATCCTGTCAGGGCACGCGGTCGTCGACGCGCCCATGCGTTGTCCGGAAGTGTGAGGCCCGTACGCTTCGTCGACAGATGTCGACAGTTCCAGGTGGGGTCAGCTTGGTGTTTTGCCGCGGCTCTGGCACGGACCCCGGGACCGCGGTGACGGCTCCCGGGAGCAAGCAGCACAGCAACTCCTCGGTTGACGTGCTTGTTTGCGTCGCAAGCGCTCGGAGTTCCCCAGCGGCGCAACAGAATACGTTGTTATGGCTTCGGCCACGATAAACCAGACCGAAGCTTGCATCCGAACATCCCCCCATCGCACACCGATCCCTTGCACATCTTAGATATCTTAGCGTCTTAGCGGCTCCTGGCGGCGCCAAGGTTCATCACACACATCGTACACCCCCTGTAATAACATGTAATAATGTAATAACTAGCCGGGGTGGGGTCACTATGATCCCCACCTATTTCCTCGCGCTTGTCGCCTCGCTCGTGCGTCCTGTCACGCGGAGCGGGGAGCCGCAGCCGGGTGCCGCCTGACGCTCTGGCGCGGCCGTCCAGGCCGCCGCTCGCCGTAAGGCCAAACGTACCCTGTGCTCGAAAGCGCGCGACGGGCGCGTCTCGTCGTTATCGGCGTCGAGGTCGGCGGGCGCTTCGGTGTTGAAGCTGCCACCTTGCCCAGCACCGTGGTGCGGCCAGCCTCCCACCACTCCTCGTGGCCGCTGCCTGCACTCGCCGCCGTGCGTGCCTATGCGGCGTTCCTAGGCGGCCCTCCGCTGGTCGCTAGCCGCCTGCTAACGCCCTGAACCTGACCAACCGCTTTATTTTAACGTGCACTGGAACCGCGGTCACTGTGTTCGAAACGAAGCGTGCACAACAAGAAAACATTTGTCCGGCGTATCCGGTTTTAATATATTCTAACATCCGGAAGAGAAGTGTGGATTGGCGATGCATATCGAGATACGAGATCAGTCAGGTACGAGGTCTGATGTAAGTGATACGCTCCTTCACGTCCTTGTTCAACCTCAATGCCACGGAAGCGCAAACCATCCCGTAGTTCTTTCGGCTCCAAGGTACGGGACGCCGCGGTGGGAGGGGCGGACGGGGGCATGGCACCGCGACAGTACCCGAACCTTGCCCCACACCCCTCTGCACATCTCCGCACTCTTGCAGGGGCACGACACGCGTCGATTCCGCAACTGCTGGAATGGCTCGGGTTGGAGATGCTCGCATCGATTTCGAAGCGGAGTTCAGGCGAAGAGCATTAATTTTGCAAAGTGCACCCACCCAACTCCGGGGAGTACTCCGCCTTGTGCTCCGCACGGGCCTCCAGCAAACCACCTAAGAAGCGAGGCTGGAAAGTGAGCCGGGCCAGTCCCGCATCACGGAGGCCTTCAACCGGGGTGAGTGGCTAGCGCTCCTCCGAGACTCCTCCCGGCCGCGAGGGGCGTCCACATGCGTTCTCCGGCCCGCGTGTGCCTGCGCCAGCCGCTCGCTTGCTGCCGGTGACGAGGCCACCTTCGCCAATCTCCGCGACCCCAACCGAAGGCACCAGGTGCCAATTGATGAGCGCGCCCCCTCCGCAGCTTGCTCTGCACCAGCAACACTGCTGCTGTGCTGCCTGCAAGGCATTCGTCGCGGCTCTGCTGCGGGTCGTTCCGGCATGACAAACGAGCACCTCCGCTTGCTCGTAGACGACGAGCGCGACAGAGCAACAGTTTCTTTTGCCAAAGCTGAGGTTCCGGAGCCCATGCTGGTAGCTGTGCGGGTCGGTTGCCTTGTCGCGCTGCGCAAGCCCAACGGCCGGCGACGTTTTCCGCCGCTTGGTCGCGTGCGCCATGGCCCAACACTACACCAAGATCCCCTCTGCTTGGATGGCTCAACCCTTCAACCCGGGTTTGGAAGGATTTCAGTCGGCTGAGATCCTTCGATCGTAGGGTCTCGGCTCCGTTCAGGGACATGGTTAGGGCCAGGGATCTCAGCCGGCTGGAATCCTTGGCCCAGGTTACGAAACATCCCCGAGGTTACCCTGGTGCCGTTTTCCACCGGCCTCCGCGGTAATCCTGTAAGGGGACAACAACGCAACACCTCCTCGCCCATCTCTCTCTCTCTCTCCCTCCCTCCCTCCCTCGCTCGCTCGCTCGCTCGCTCGCTCTCTCTCGCTCTCTCTCTCTCTCTCTCTCTCTCTCTCTGTCTCTCTCCCTCTCTCTGTCTCTCTCTCTCTCTCTGTCTCTCTCTGTCTCTCTCTGTCTCTCTCTGTCTCTCTCTGTCTCTCTCTGTCTCTCTCTGTCTCTCTCTGTCTCTCTGTCTCTCTGTGTCTCTGTCTGTCTCTCTGTGTCTCTCTCTGTCTCTCTCTGTCTCTCTCTGTCTCTTCTCTGTCTCTGTTCTGTCTCTGTTCTGTCTCTGTCTGTCTCTGTCTGTCTCTCTCTCTGTGTCTCTCTCTCTCTCTCTCTCTCTCTCTCTCTCTCTGGAACTGACATGACTGCAATGCGAAAGCCCCCCGCTGACAACTGCATGACTGCTGTTGCTGCCGCCGTTTCTTCGGGTGTCCTGGCCGTCGTTGCTGTTTCGTGTTGTTGCTGCTGTCGTTGCTGCTGTTGCTGCTGTTGTTGCTGTGGATCCTGTTGCTGCGGTTGGTGCTGTTGCTGCTGACATGCAAAAAAACATGCGGGACTGACATGACTGCAGTTCAACTGACATGATTGCAATGCACAGGCTGAAATCCTTGGCCCAGATTCCGAAAAAATCACCGGTGTTACCCCGGTGCCGGCCCCCGTGGGTTTCTCACACAACAACGCATCACCTCCGTCCTTCTCCAAAGCCCTTCACCTTCTAGAGTCTAGAGTTTTCTCAGAGCCTCTCCGCTTCTAGAGCTGTCTCCTTCTCACCAGCCTCTCCGCTTCTGGAGCTTTTTGCTTCTTCAGAGCCTCTCGTTCTCTAAAGCGTCTCTGCTTCTGGAACTGTCTCCTTCTCTAAAGCGTCACCCCTTCCAGAGCTCTCTTCTTCTCTAGAGCCTCTCCTTCTCTAAGTCCCTCCGCTTCTAGAGGTCTCTTCTTCTCTAAAGCCTGTCCGCTTCTAGAGCTCGCTCCTTCTCTGGAGCCTCTCCGATCCTCTCCGCTTCTGGAGTTGCCTCCTTCTCTAAAGCTCTCTCCGCTTCTAGAGCCCTCTTCTTCTTTCAAGCGTTTCCGCTTCTAGAGCTCTCTCTGTCTCCCGAGCCTCTCCGCTGCTAGAGCTCCGTCGTTCTCGAAAGCCTCTCCGCTTCTCGAGCTCTCTTCTTCAATCTTGAAGCCTTTCCGCTTCCAGAGCTCTTTCCTTCTCGCAACCGCCTCCGCTTCTAGAGATCTCTCTGTCTCTAGAGCCTTTCCGCTTCTAGAGCTCTGTCGGTCCCTAAAGCCTCTCCGCTTCTCGAGCCCTCTCCTTCTCCAAAGCCCCTCCCGCTTCCAGGGCTCTCCCCTTCTCTAAATTTCTCTAAAGCGTCTCCGCTTCTGGAGCTGTCCTTCTCTATAGCCTGTCAGCTTCTGGGGCTGCCTCCTTCTCTAGAGCCTCTCTCCCTTCTATCTGTAACGGGAGCCACAACTTTTTGAGGTGAGTGCATGGTAATGACGCCGTCGAGGCATTCGACCACTTCCCCAGGCAGGCTATGCTCGAGGCCTTTGCTGCCTTTTGCCCGCCAGTTCTACGGGGGAGCTAGCCGCCAGACGATGCTGCGGCTGAGCATGAGGTGCTCGCACTTGTTGAGGTGACCCCCTCATGCCTGCCCTTTATGCACTTGCCCAGCATGCCGCGCTTGCCGATGTCGCAGCAACCCTTGTGCCGGGTGAAGCCACTGTAGCGTTCCTGAACGACATGTACATCATGTGCCCGCCTGAGCGAGTCGGTGCCCTCCGCCACGCCTTGTGGGTTCGCGCCCGACTCCAACTCCACCAGGGCGGAACCCACATTTGGAACGCTGCGGGCGAGGAGCCCCCAAATCTGTCCGCCCATCTGCAGAACAAACGACGCCAGCAAAACACTCTGCTGCAGCGCATCCTAGCGCTCGCCGACTTGCAGTCGCTTCTCCTGCTGTACTGCGCCGCCTCCGGAAAGCTACCTCCTCCGTATGTTTCCCCCAGACTCCGGACTCCACCACCGAGTATGCTCGGGAAATCTCGGGAACATAATCAAGCTGTCGAGGCCTGCTTCACTACGCCGCGTTACGGCGAGTCTGTTTCGCCGCTACCGGCCGCAGCTGCTTCGGCAGCACACTTGCCGCTCGCCTGTGGCCTTGGTCTGCCGCAGTCCGGCAGGCAGGCTTCCCCACGCCACTCTTGGGGAGAATTCGGCTGCACCGGCGCCACAGCTTGCTCAGGCCGCAGATGAAACATTCCGTTGATGGCAACGTGCTGCCGCTTCCGCTCGTGACCTGCCCGCCTTTGAGGCGCACCTTTCTCAACTCGACCCCGCGTCTCGTGAGTTGCTGTGCTCTCGCAAGCAGGATCTAATGCGGCCCGTGCTTTCGCAGCGTTCCCACGGTTTCCGGCCGTTGTTGTGCCCTCGGCGCACCTTCGCGTGCTGCTGCTCCGGCTTCCGGCTACCCCCGCACGTGCTCCCGCCGCGGACGCCTCCACCAACTCTGGATTCCTTGCCTCCGAGGTTCTTCCGCTGGAGCATGCCGTTGCTCGCGTTGTTCGCGGAGCCGGCGCGCAAGTGGCGCGGAACGTTCGGGTTGCCGACATGGACATCGATGTGCCCCTCAGTGATGCACGTCGCATTGACATGGAGGTCGTCGCCAACGGCTTACTCGTGTGGCATGGCGCCTTGCCGCTGCGTGCTCCGCTGCCGCTGGCGTCCGAGAGGCGGGCTTCTCCACGCCACACTGGGGGGAGACCTCGGCCGCTCCGGCCCCACAGCAAGCTGAGGCCGCTGAGGGAACCTTACGTGGCTGGCAACGCGCCGACGCTTCCGCTGGCGATGAGCGCACCTTCGAAACGCACCTTTCTCACCTCGACACCGCATCTTGTGCGCTGCTGCTCTCGCAAGCAGGACCTCATGCGGCCCGCGCCTTCACCGCGTTCCCTACCTCCCCGGCAGTCGTCGTGCCCTCGGCGCATCTCCGCGTCCTGCTGCTCCGGCGCCTCCGGCTACCCCTGCCTTCCGCCAGCCTTCCGCTCCGCGCACATGCTCTTGCCACGGGCGCCTGGACCAATTCGGTGACCAGCGTTCAGCCTGTGCCACTTCCGGCTTCCTTGCCTCCTGGGCTCTTCCGCTGGAGCATGCTGTTGCCCGCGTCTGCCGCGAGGCCGAAGCGCAGGTAGCGCGGAACGTTCGGGTTGCCGACCTGAACATCGACGTGCTTGTCAGCGATGCATGCCGTATTGAGGTAGTCGCCAATGGCTTACCATGTGGTACGGTGCCTTGCTCGCTATATCGATGCCACAATCGTGAGCCCGGTCACCCGAACCGGCTCCGCGCGGCCTGGCGCGGACACCCGCCCCGCCGCCGGTGTGCAGGATGCGGCTAGACGCAAACGGCGCCAAATTGACTCGGCGCCGTTCTGCGTCCTGCTGCTCCGCCGCCTGCGCCTTCCTCTGCCACTTGCCCCTGCCAGATGCCGCTCCCAGCGTCCGCTTGATGTGTTGGGTGATCATGTCGCTCTTTGCCCGCGGTCTGGCACCCTACGTGCACGAGGAGGGCCCCTTGAGCGCGCCGCTGCACATGTCTGCCGTGAAGCCGGGGCAGCTGTTGCTACGAATGTGCTTGTCCGCGACCTCAACCTCCAGACTGCCAGGCATGATGACAGGCGCATTGAGGTTATTGCTAACGGACTCCCTTTGTGGGGCGGCTCCCAGCTCGCGGTTGACACAACCGTAGTCTCTCCCCTGACGTCAGCTGGGGCGCCCCGCCGCCGCAGGTGCACTACTGCCGGCGCAGCCCTTGCAGAGGCTCGCAGGTCTAAGGAGCGCACTTACCCGGACTTCCCAATAGATCGGGTTAGGCAAATTCCTGACTAATAGTCAATAGTTAATTTTGAGTACCAAAATTAACTATTAGTTAGAAATGGTGAATTAACTAATAGTTAATTTTAGAGTCAATTTTAAGATAAAATTTTTAACTAAAAAATAGTTAATTCTGTAGAACTAACTATGGAAATTAACTTTTTTCAACAGCTGAAAAGTCATGAAATTGATCAGAAATAAGCATGAACATCCAGAGCCAAGATGCATACACAGTAAGCATGGTCGTATCGTGGCCTCCCTTCCCTGGCCCTTGCCCTGCAGTGCGGGTCACAACCCCAGGCGACGGATTTGACACCGCCTTAATGCGGGCACCGCAGGCCCATGAGTCACAACACCCCTCTTCTTGCCTTCCACCCACATGTAGTCACAACGCCCCTCCTCTTGCCTTCCGCCTGCAGATGGCAAGCTCAATTTTGCTGCACCAGCAGACAGACAGAGAGAGCAATCATGTTGCACACAAAAGAGACAGTGAACTCATGCTTCTGGTCTAACAATGACAACATGACCCTCCGAAAACTTTTCCTAGAGCTTCGTATTGTGAGACCTACACGAACCGCAAAACTTAACATGCGACATGCACTTCAAACGCTTTCCAAGCATCGCCCTCCATGGTTTGGGACCTCCACGCACATCAAAGCCAAACATGCCACATGCGGCTTTAAACGCTTTCGCAGAATCGCCATTCTCAACAGCAAAGTATCATTCCGGCCAAGTAAACGCCGTCCGTGGTGCTTGTCAGAACCGTGCGATCCGCCTTCTTCTAAGCACGTGCTAGGATCACCTCGTGTTTTTCGTGCCATGAATCTGGCAGCAACGGAAGCGAAAATTAGCGACATGCTGATTCATGCGCAACCCACGAGTCGCCAGACCTCTGCTTCCATGCTTCGTCCTTATCCTAGTCAGAGGTCGCAACCGCACCCTCGATGCTTGGATTGGTGACATGTCCGGGCCAGGATATTTGCTTTGCATGTAATCCACGGCAGCATGACCTTTGCCACAAATCCATGTTCTCTCCTTTACACTCCACGACAAGAGGGCGACGACGATGACGAGCACGAACACAAGCACGAGGACGAAGACCACCACGACAGCGACGACACAGCGACTGCACGAGGACGACGACGACGACCAACAAAGGACGATGACGACGAGCACGACACAAGGTTTCGGGTTTAGTTTCGGGTTTAGAATTCAAACACCCACCAACCCCGAAACCCTAACCCAAAAAACCCAAGCCTACCAAACCCTAAACATCAAATCCTCGTCCCCAAACCATCCAAACCTTAATCCCGAAACCCAATACCCCCTACACCCCAAATCCTTAAACCTCAACCCCACCAAAGCCTAATCCCCAAACCCCACACCCAAATGCTAAGAAGTACGATATGTTGCCATTGTTTTGGCCTCGGAGCGGTGCCCAAGTGCTAAGAAGTACGATTTGTTGCCGTTGTTCTGGCCTCGAAGCGGTGCCCAAGTCCTAAGAAGTATGATTGGTTGCCGTTGTTTTGGCTTCAGAGCGGTGCCCAAGTGCTAAGAAGTACGATTTGTTGCCGTTGTTTCGGCCTCGAAGTACGATTTGTTGCCGTTGTTTTGGCTTCAAAGCGGTGCCCAAGTGCTAAGAAGTACGATTTGTTGCCGTTGTTTCGGCCTCGAAGCGGTGCCCAAGTGCTAAGAAGTACGATTTGTTACCGTTTTTTGGCCTCGAAGCGGTGCCCAAGTGCTAAGAAGTACGATTTGTTGCCGTTGCTTTGGGCTCGAAGCGGTGCCCGAGTGCTAAGAAGTACGAGTTGTTGCCCTTGTTTTGGCCTCGAAGCGGTGCCCAAGTCCTAAGAAGTACGATTTGTTGCCGTTGTTTTGGCTTCAGAGCGGTGCCCAAGTGCTAAGAAGTACGATTTGTTGCCGTTGTTTCGGCCTCGAAGCGGTGCCCACGTGCTAAGAAGTACGATTTGTTGCCGTTGTTTTGCCCGCTTCACCCTAAACTCCTAAACCCCAAAGCCCCTACACCCCAAATCCTTAAACTCTGAACCCCTGAATCCTAAACGCCTAAACCCTAAACCGCTAAACCCTGAACCCTAAACTCCTACACCCTTCAAAACAACCCCTGCAACCAGACAAAACTCAATCCTGGGTGGTGAGTGGTGGGGGTGGGTGGAGTGGTGGGGGGGTGGTGGCCCACCCACCAACACCACTGATGCGCATGATGGCCCCCCATCCCAGCCCACACCACCCCACCCACCCCACCCACCACCACCACCACCACCACCACCCCACCACCACCACCACCACCCCACCACCACCACCCCACCACCCACCACCCCACCACCCCACCACCCCACCACCCCACCACCCCACCCACCACCACCACTCACCACCCTTGAAGGGTGTAGGAGTTTAGGGCGGTTAAGGGTTCAGGGTTTAGCGGTTTAGGGTTTAGGCGTTTAGGGTTCAGTTTGGGGTGTAGGATGTTTGGGGATTAGGGTTTGGGGGGTGTGGCGGATTAGGGTTAGGGGTTTAGGGTTTCGGGTGGTTTCAGGGTTTTAGGATTGGGTGTGCAGGGGGTTCGGGGCTTGGTGGATCAAGGGTTGGGGGGATTGGGGGGTTAAGGTTTCGGGGTTTCAGCTTGGCTGGGATTGGGTTAATAGGTTCAAGCTTCTACGGTACAGGGTCCGAGGGTTTAGGATTTTACGATGTAGGGGTTAAGGGGTTTGGGATTTCAGTGGCTAGGTTTTAGGGGTATAGGGGTCGGGGGTGCAGCTTTTAGTACTTCGGATTGGATTTGGGGTGCCTAGCGCCTAGTATTCTAGAGTGATTTGGCACATTTTTTAAACTTTTTTTTAAAAAATTTCCTTATTTTTTTACAAAAATTTAAAGATTTTTCTCTATTTTGCAGAGGTGACCGTGCAAGTTTGTTGCAAGTTTGTTGCAAACTTGCAACAAACTTGCAATCACGATTGCAAGTTTGTTGCAAGTTTGTTGCAAGTTTGCAACAAACTTGCAATGAAACTTGCAACAAACTTGCAATCGTGATTGCAAGTTTGTTGCAAGTTTGCAACAAACTTGCAACAAACTTGCAATCACATTGCAAGTTTCAGCCAAGCTTGCAACAAACTTGCAATCACATTGCAAGTTTGTTGCAAGTTTGTTGCAAACTTGCAACAAACTTGCAATCACGATTGCAAGTTTGTTGCAAGTTTCATTGCAAGTTTGTTGCAAACTTGCAACAAACTTGCAACAAACTTGCACGGTCACCTCTGCAAAATAGAGAAAAATCTATAATTTTTGTAAAAAAATAAGGAATTTTTTTAAAAAAAAGTTTAAAAAATGTGCCAAATCACTCTAGAATACTAGGCGCTAGGCACCCCAAATCCAATCCGAAGTACTAAAAGCTGCACCCCCGACCCCTATACCCCTAAAATTTCAGCCACTGAAATCCCAAACCCCTGAACTCCTGCATCGTAAAAACCTCAAAACCCTGTACCGTATAAACTTGAAACCCCAAACCCCCCCAACCCCTGATCCACCAAACCCCGAACCCCCTGCACCCCGAATCCTAAAACCCTGAAACCAACCAAAACCCTAAACCCCTAACCCTAATCCGCCACACCCCCTACACCCCAAATCCTTAAACCTGAACCCTAAACGCCTAAACCCTAACCCGCTAAACCCTGAACCCTTAACCCCTAAACTCCTACACCCTTCAAGGGTGGTGGGGTGGTGGTGGTGGGTGGGGTGGGTAAGGTGGTGTGGGCTGGGACGGGGGGCCATCATGCGCATCAGTTGTAGTGGATTCTAACCCAAACCCTAGGCGCTATTGGATAGGTTTGGGCTTGGTTAGGCCTAGTACTATGACTGTTAGTACTTGTCTTCGCATTATTACTATCACGATTCTTACTACTATTACCACTATTACTAGTCCGACTATGACTAACATTCATAGTATTGCTATACTACTAGCAGTGCTATTCGTATTATTGCTATTATTATTATTATTAATGCTAGTACAACCGCACTATGATTATTATCTATGACTAGTATTACTGCTACTTTAACTAGTAATAATTATACGGTGAATATTAGTAGTAGCAGTAGTAGTAGTAGTAGTAGAAGGAGTAGTACGACTATTAATACTATTATTCTCACTATTACTACATAGTGACTATTTCTGTTTAGGATTTAGAGATTTGGAGTGTAGGGGGCTTGGTGTTTGGGGATAAGGGTTTGTGGGGTTTGGGGATTATAGGGTTTAAAGTTTGGTTGGTTAGGGGTTTAAGGTTTTGGGCTGTAGAGGGTTTGGTGTTGGGCTTTGGGGTTTAGGGTCTGGGGGGTGTGGAGTTCAGGGTTGAGGGGTTTAGGGTTTAAGGATTTGTGGGGTTTGGGGATTAGAGGGCTTGGGGTTTAAGGATTTGGTGTGTAGGGGGCTTGGTGTTGGGCTTTGGGGTTTAGGGTTTGGGGGGTCCGGGATTCAGGGTTGAGGGGTTCAGGGTTGAAGGATTTGTGGGGTTTGGGGATTCAACCCCCCGAAACCCTAAACCCGCTCACCCTAAAAAACCGATTTGTTGCCGTTGAATATGGGCCTCGGAGCGGTGCCCAAGTGGTTTTGGCCTCGAAGCGGTGCCCAAATGCTAAGAAGTACGATTTGTTGCCGTTGTTTTGGTCTCGGAGCGGTGCCCAAGTGCTAAGAAGTACGATTTGTTGCCGTTGTTTTGGCCTCGAAGCGGTGCTCTCATGTGCCAAAAAGTACAATTTGTTGCCGCTGTTTTGGCTTCAGAGCGGTGCCCAAGTGCTCAGAAGTACGATTTGTTGCCGTTGTTACGGCCTCAACGCACGATTTGTTGCCGTTGTTTTGGCCTCGAAGCGGTGCCCAAGTGCTCAGAAGTACGATTTGTTGCCGTTGTTTTGGCTTCAGAGCGGTGGCCAAGTACCAAGAAGTACGATTTGTTGCCGTTGTTTTGGCCTCGAAGCGGTGCCCAAGTGCCAAAAAAGTACGATTTGTTGCCGTTGTTTTTGGCTTCAGAGCGGTGCCCAAGTGCTAAGAAGTACGATGTGTTGCCGTTGTTTCGGCCTCGAAGCGGTGCCCAAGTGCTGAGAAGTACGATTTGTTGCCGTTGTGCTGGCGTGGCCAAGTGCTAAGAAGTACGATTTGTTGCCGATGTTTTGGCCTCGAAGCGGTGCCCAAGTGCTACGAAGTACGATGTGTTGCCGTTGTTTTGGCCGCTTCACCCTAAACTCCTAAACCCCGAAGCCCCTACACCCCAAATCCTTAAACCCTGAACCCCTGAACCCTACATGCCTAAACCCTAAACCACTAAATCCTAACCCCTTAACTCCTGCACCCTTCAAAACAACCCCTGCAGCCAGAAAAAACTCAATCCTGGATGGGTGGTGGGTGGTGGGGTGGTGGGTGGGGTGGTATAGGGTGGTGGGGTGGTGGGGTGGTGGGGTGGTGGGGTGGTGGTGGGGTGGTGGGGTGGTGGGGTGGTGGGGTTTTCACCGCCTTTTGGCCAAAGCCCCTGATATGCGAGTGAAGAGACACCCCCCGCAGAGCCGTTCCACCCCCAATCATTTGAGGCTTCGAACAGCGGATGCCACCACACCAAGTGGCCATTTTGGTCTGCCTGCCTCCCCCACCCCACCACCCCACCACCCCACCACCTCAAACAAAGTAACCATGCCGACACATAACCGTGCAAAACAATCATGCAGCTCGTCAAATGCAGTAACACATAACCAGTCAAAAAAGGTAACCATGCGAACACAACTCCTTGCGAAAGTAATCATGCCGCTCGTCAAAAACAGTAACCATGCGAACACATACCCATGCAAAACCGGTGCAAACAACAGTAAACATGCAGCCCAATAGCCTACAACCTCCCCGCATCTCCTTTCTTGTCCGTCCTGCCCCCCCCCTCTTACAGCCCCTGGATACTTTTCCTCTTTGCCGAACAACCTGCCCCCCCGCTCTGTTGTCGCAAAAGCCGACAGTAACCATGACCAAGCCTTGCAAAAATCAGGAAAAGTCTGCACTCATGCACGACATCTCCAATACAACAACAGCTTTTTTCATGGAAAAAACAATGCTTTTTATAGCAAATTACTTAAAAATAGTTAAAGCAAAACAAGCCTAAATTAACTAATAGTTAATTCTAAATTAACTAATTAGTCAATATTTTTTCTAACTATTAGTTAGGAAATTAACTATTAACTATTAGTCAGGAATTTGCCTTACCCGATCTATTGGGTTTGTGGCACGATGGTCGGGGTTGTTGACGGTCGCGGCAGCAAGGTCTTTTGCTACCAGCTTGCTCTCCCTGCCAATCGCGAATACGGCCAATGTTGACGGCGAACCACCCTTGCTCAGCGATGTCCTCGCTGATTCCTCACAGCCGTCTCCTCTCGTTTCCCGCCTTGCCTAATGAGCTCACCGCTGGAGCTCCTGCTGCACTGGGACCGCGTGGGTGGTTGCAAAAAAGGTGTGTGGAAAAAAAACGTACCCCGAGCTCGAGGGCGCCAGACGCGCGCGGCTTGTCGTAGTCGCGATCGAGGTTGGAGGGCATTTCAGCACCGAAGCAGCCTCCTTTGTGCGCCTCTTGGCACAGCACCGTGCCGCTGGCGTCGCAGCACCGCTACGAGAGGCTGCGTGCGCCGGCTGGGTGCAGCGGTGGCAGCGGTGGTCGGGAATACTCGCTGTTGCTGCGACGCGCGCCTACGCAGCTTCCCTGCTCGAGCTCCCGCCCACCGGTGAGGCATGTGTCGCAGGTGATGCGCCAGAACTGCACGAAGTCCTTGCTGACGTGCGGGGTAGCTTCCCACCTGCGACCAGCCGCTTGCCAGCTCCCACCTCGCACACCGCGTGAACGGCTCGCCGTTTTTTTTTTTTTTTTTTTCTTCCGGACCTTTTTGCTACTGCACGTGAAAGAGGTCCAGGTCCCTGTGCCATCTGCAGCCTACGGCGGTAACTGGCGACCCACGCACGGGCAGGGAGGCGGCTGGGCTCAGGAGCCTCCTGCCAGCGAGAGTCAGCAAGGAGCTCGTGCAAAGCTGGTGGCGGGCCAGCAGCACCAAGCTCAGACTGAAGGGGAAGCTCAAGGAAAGTGGCAGCGAGTGCACGCTGCGCTGCAACGGAGATGAGTCCACTCCAGCGGAGAACCCATGCGGTTTGGGCGGCGTTGCTCTATGCGGCGGGGGCACCTGCGGCCCGCGCCCGAGCGAGGAGGCGAACAAAGGTGGCAGCTTCGTCAGCCCAGCGTCCGCCCACACCTCGAGTCCGAAAACGACAAGGCGACAGCGTCGGCTGCGGTCGATCTCGGGGTACGTCTGCCTGCGTTTGCGCCGCGCAGCACCGCGGACTGCCCAACCATGGTGTTCAGCGCCGTCATGCGGGCGGCCATCTCGGGTCACCGGGCTGACGAGCGTCGCGTCAACGGCCAGCTGCCATGCCAAAGCGGCAGGCCATTGCAGACGACCTCGATGCGCCTCGCGTCGTGGACTGGCACATCGATGTTCATGGCGGCCAGCGCGACGTTGCGCCCGACACGCGCCCCGGCTTCCTGGCAGACGCGGGCGATGGCCCGTTCGAGGGGTAGTGCGCAGGAGGCGAGCACGCCTGATGTGGAGCATGCAGCTCGATGGTCTCCGTGCACATCAAGCACGCCGCGGCAGGAGCAGTTGCGCGGGCCAAGCGGGAGGGGCAAGCGTAAGCGGCGCAAGAGCAGGACGCGGAAGTGTGAGTCGGGTATTGCAACATCATCCGACGTGGGCAATACCGTGAAGGCTCGGGCCACGTGAGGACCAGCTTGAGAGAGCAGCAGCCGGGACGCAGGGGACAAATCAGCAAGGTGCGTCTCGAGCGCGCGCTCATCGCAGGCGTGGGAAGCTTTGCGCTGCCATCCGCGCAGGAAGTCTGTAGGCTCGTCGTGTTGGGATTGCGGGCCTGGCACATTTGGCATGGCCTCGTCCCATGACGGCACGGCGTAGCCCTGGGTGGTTAAGTATGCCGCTGCCTGGGCTGCGGCCAACAGCGAAGGCAACCGCGCAGCTCTGTTGTCGCGCAAGGCTGCGAGCAGGCGCTCCGCAGCTGAGGGGACTCGGCCTGGATGACCGGCAGGCTGTCCATCCAGGAAGCCCAGTAGGCTGCGTGACGGTCGGCGTCGGCTGCTCGCAGACCGAGTCCGCCAAACCGCAGCGTGAGCCGTGCGGCTCGTGCTGGCTGGGGGGGCAGCGGTTCGTCCGCAAGGCCCAGGAGCGCTGAGAGGCAGCTGCTGACGGCTGCGTCATGTGAGGAAGCATAGGCTGCTGTCGCGGCTGGGGGCAGGGAACGCAGAAGGTGGTTTGCCTGTGGAACTGCACAGTAGTGCAATAGTCGCCATGCTGCCTGTAAGTCTTGGACAGACGGGATGCGCTGCAGGAGGCGGTCTTGCTCTTCGCGCTTGAGGGCCAAGCGCCGTTGGACGTAGGCATCGCTGCCGAAAGGCGTGCCGAGAACGGTGAGCCCCTGATGAGCTGGCGGGAGCGTCCAATCTCCGACCCACACGGCATTGTCAGCTTCGCCCTGCAGCGCTGCAATGCCCGGTGGCTCCTCGCCCGCCGCGTTCCAAACGCGCGTTTTGCGACTGTTGAGCTCGATGCGCGCGTGGGCCCACAATGCCCGCTGGTATGCTAAGTACAGCTCGTGGATGCGCTCGGGGGTGGCGACGATGTACGTGTCGTCGAAATACGCAAAGATGGCCTCCCCGTCCCGCAGCTGCCCCTGCACCTCTTCAAGCGCGGGGTGTTGAGCAGCCGATAGCAGCCGTTAGCTCCGTAGGCAGCAGCGTAGCTTGCAGTTGCCCTGGGATCGCGCTCATACTGGTCGCAAAAAGTGTGCATAAAAAAATCGAAATGCCGCAAAGCCTGCGCACAACACAACAAACAAAAACAAAAGCAACACACCCAGACAATGTGTGGATGATACGAAAAGCACTGCCAAGCCCTGGTGCACAGCATGCGGAGTCGACTTTCAATAAGCGGAGTCGAGTCAAGTCAACCACCAAGTATCAAGGCAATCTGCAAGCAGCCTGGGATGCACGGGCGGCTGCCCGGGCACGGAAGCCCACGAGTCACAAAGTTGGGTGCTTGGTGCCCGCGCGCTTCGTTTGCGACGTGCCGATGGCATAGGCGAGATCCAGCGATCTCTGGGTCGGTGCCCGGCGAATGCGGTGTCGACAGCGACCCAGAACATGTTGCAAACATTTGCAAACTGTGGAATCCGTTTCCTTTTGCAATGTTATGCAATGTTGTTGCTTTCGCACTTGTTTTTACACCTTCAGTTTAGCTGATTCTTGCTAAAACCGCGAAAACCTGGGGTCCAGACGTAGCGGCTCTCGCTGCCGTGGAAAGCTGAGGCCGCGGGCGCAGCCCTTCGAGTCGAGAAACATGGTCGAAAGCCCCTACAGTGTCGACCGGCAGGACAGGGCGTGCATGCTGCATGGAGGGCTTCGACATCATCCGCAGGATGGGAAGGAAACTCAGACTGAATGTGAGGCTTTGTTCCCAAGTTCCGCGGCGGCTGCGGCAGCCGCGCGGGCTCTGGCCGACGACGTGCGTGCCGCGCCCATAGCAGCGGACCAAGCAAGGCGTTCGCCTCCGCTCCGACGGGGTCGCCGACGAGCACGCCGCCGCAACGCGCTTAGCGACAACTCGGCACCCCCGCCAAGCGAAGAAGGCGAGGGTGGAGTGCCCGCTTGCCCCGCGAATGCCGAGGCTCCGGACACCATGCACGCTTCGGCAAGTGTTCCCGAAACAGCCTGGGCCACGCTGGATGCAGTTGACTTGGTGGCGGAGTTGCGATGTCCCGTGCCCACGTTGCAAGACGTACCGCCTTTCATGCGAGCAGCGATTCGGTTGGCGTTGGTCACTGCACTGAGCCGCATACGTGACTCCACCAGCAGGCCACACCCACCGCGGACGTTACCCCTGCTTCGCGCGCATGCAAGTTGTTCCTTCTTGCTCCCCGTATGCTCCTCGCTCGCACAACGCAGCGTGGGGCGCAGGGGCGCCAGGAACTGCCTGCGAGCGCCACAAAGCCTTCCAACAGGGTGACTGGGCGCGGCTTTTGGGGTGCAGGGTCGCGGCTGGTTTGCGCGACGCACGGCGGGGAGGCACAGCCGTGCGTGCAGAGCACCTCAAAATTCTGCTCGCAGACGTGCCGGCGTTGGAGCTCCTCGCGTGTGCCGCGACCGAGCTGGCGAATGCGGATGTGCCAGCAGACATCGTGTCGGGACTCGCTTTGGCGCGCCTTACAGCTTTACCTAAACCGGATGGTGGTGTGCGTGGCATCGCAACCGGCGACGTCTTCCGCCGCCTTGTTTCGCGCGCCCTCGCCAAAACGTGGGCTTTTTTTTTTTGCACATGTGTTCGATGAGGCGACTCGACCCTTCCAATACGCGCTGCAGGCGAGAGCTGGCACCGATGCTTTGGCAGCGCACGTGCGCACCGCCTTCGAAATGCGGGAGGACGCAGTTCTCGTGTCGCTTGATGGCCGCAGCGCCTACGACACCATGTCTCGCGCATCCTTCCTCACCGCTCTCCAATCCGCTGCACCAGCATTGGTTCCGTTCGTGCGCTTTTTTTTATGGACAGCCATCAAGTTATTGCTGGTGGGACAGCGAGGGCAATTGCCACAACATCGCTCAAGGCGAACGCTGCGAGCAAGGTGCTCCACTGGCCCCGGCCCTTTTCGCGTTGGGACAGCATTGTGCCCTGCTCAAGGCAGCCTCCGCCCTGCATGCGTCGAACAGCTTGCTGGCCTTCCTTGATGACTTGTACGTCCTGACTACACGCGAGCGAGCACGTGCCGCCCGCGATATGGTAGTCGGAGTCGTCGAGACGGAATGCGGCATAGCTTCAAACGAGGGGAAGACGCGTGTGTACAGTTATGCCGGCGGTCCGCCTCCTCCCGGAGTCGATGAGCTGGGGGCCGATGTGTGGCGCGGGGACAAGCCACTGGCAGAGCGTGGGCTGGTTGTGCTGGGCAGCCCGGTTGGCCACCCGCAGTTCGTCGCAGCGTGGGCAGCACAGGGGCTCCAGACGGAGAGAGAGCTGCTGCACCAGCTCCCGCAACTCCCCGATCTGCAGTGCGCATGGTTTCTCCTGGCAATGTGCGCCTTCGCCGCGAGCCAACCACGCGCTGCGCACCGTGCCCCCGCAGGCCGTATAGAGCCTCATGCGCAGGCACATGACGCAGCGCTGTGGGAGACGTTGGAGCTCTGCCTCGGCGGCGTGGCCACAGCAGACGTTACACACGCGCAGAACATGGCAACCTTGCCGGCAGCCCTCGGAGGTTTGGGCCTCAGCTCTGCTGTTCGCACAGCGCCGGCCGCATATTGGGATGCCTGCACGCGGTTGCTCGCTGCAGGGCGAGCGCAGAGCCTCAAGAGCGCAGTTGAGGCACGCGAGCTCCTTCAGGCGGAAGGTTGGCACGAGCGCCCTTCTTGGGAAGCGATCGGGGCGGGCGCCCGTCCACCGCGTACGACTGATCAGGGCCTGGGTGACTGGCCACATGGATGGCAGTGCTGTGCATCCCGTATTCGCAACCTTTACTTTCGCGAACGCACGCTCCTGCCCTCCCTGTCGCCATCCGCATGCGCCCTCCTCCGGTCGCTAGCAGGCCCACAGGCCGGTGCCTGGTTGACCGCAATACCCTGTGAGCCGGCCTGCGTGCTTCCGGCCCAAGCAATGCTCCTGGCACTGCGCCGCCGCCTGCGTCTCCCGCTGCCCCTGTGTGCCAGCCGTTGTGGCCCACCCGGATGCGGAGGAGAAGTGGGCGCTTTGCTTTTGGCGACCACGCCCTCGCATGCATTCGCGCCGGTCTGATGGCGCGCAGGCCGAAGATCTTGGAACGCGCGTGGGTGCGCGTAGCTCGGGAGGCCGTCGGTCTAGATGCATGGGCAGGTGGTCCCCCAACAGTGGTTCGCCCACACGACAGCACCCAACGTCCGCTCCGATGACCGGCGCCGCCTGGACCTCGTCATTTACGGAGCGACGCCTCTCGGCGGGGCCCTGTGCTGCGACGCCACACTCGTGTCGCCGCTGTCACGCACGGGCTTGCCGCAGCCCTGCGCTGCCGCGCACGACGGAGCCAGCCTGCGCCGCAAGCGAGCCGCCTACCCAGAGCTGAACGGTGGCCCGCAACAGCTGGTGGTGCTCGGAAGCGAGATCGGCGGCCGGTGGAACGCCGGTGCACACCAGCTGCTCCGAGACCTTGTGCGTGTCCGTGCTCCGCGAGCTCCGCCGGCCGTGTGCAGTGCTGCTTCGTCGGGATGGGCCAGACGTTGGTGGGCAATGTTGGCTGTGTCGGTACAACAGGCCGTCACAAGCACTGCCCTCGGGTCAGCTTGGCCGACGCCGCTTCACGCGAGCCAACGGTCAGCCGGAGAGCTGGATCGCGTACTCGACCTTGCGGACGCAGCAGGGCCGAGCCGCCTGCCGCCACGTGGCGGGTAGGGAAGAGAAGGGGTACAGTAGGAGGCTGCACAACAACGTGCGGCAAGAGCAGGACATTCGTGCCATGGAAAAAAAGTTCGATCGTGTGTGTTTTCGTGCACGGTCTCCGAGCGCCACTTCGCGAGGCATCCTGTAGGAAGCAGGTCCGTCTAAGCGAAACAGCATGAAACAGCTACGTCTGAATTCTCAATGGACCTATCCGAATGCAAAAGAAAATCCGCTAGCTACGACGGTCCTACGGCATCATTCAGTGCCTCGTGTACTGTGACATGGGCATGGAGAGAACCATTAGTTCCGGAAGAAAACTGGCACACATTATGGCAGACATTGTCGCCACACGTTCGGCGATGAAAAAACCCCAAACACCAATCTCCAGCGGCACTTTAAAGAAAACAAGTTTTAGATTCGTGTTTTCCTTGTCAACATGGGGCCTAAATGCATGGAAGTTATGTTGTCAGAGCTGGCATCAGGGCGAGCATCATGAGCCGCGTGGGCTGGAAACTAGAACCCAACCCCAAAACCTTAAGCCTGACGGCTGGAAACTTTAGAATTCGAACCCCGCACCCCAAACCCTAAGTCTCCTGACCTAAACCGCCTGAGAGGTAGAACCGACCCTGAGCAGTGCCGTTGCTCGCTGGCTGCCCTTGCGCCCCTGCAGAGGGTTCGGAGGTGAAGTCCTGCGGGCCGGGAGCAAGGGAAAAGCGGGAGGCCGCCTTCCGGCATAGGGGCTTTGTCAGGTGTCTGCGCGGGAGGAGTGGAACTGGCCAAGGGGAGATGCGTTGCTGTTCGCACTGTCCCCGACGATACAAACGTGCGACACCCTATAAACCCGCGTCGAGCGTGAGTTTCGAGACGAAACGGGCCAGATCTCCTGCACAGCACCTCATTTTGAAGGTTTGCCCTCGGTGGGCTCATTCCTCGGTCAGCTAGCCGAAAACAGTCGTGGCAGAAAGATTTCATATCCCGATATAAATCATAATTGCATGCGTTGGAGTGTGATGTTGTGGTTATGCTTGTTGGGTTTAAAGTGCACATAAGTGCACCAAAAACTGGTTTCAAGTTCTAGTATGTTCGAGGATCGTTTTGCGTGGATGCTGTAGTGGTGTTGTGACATGCTACATGCTTGGTTCGAAGGCAGCTCTTGTCGTAGCAATGAAAGCGATCGTGCAAAGACTGTACAGGTCTGCTCATGTTGCGGGGCGTGCGGCAGGTGTTTCCACAACCTGGCAACGAAATGTGTCAGGACTTGCCGAGGACACTGCCAAGAGCAAGAGCCCATCCAGAGAACAGCTGCGCGCTCATGCGTTGCAGAGCGCGGTTCCGATGATTGGGTTCGGTGTGGTGGACTGTGTTGTGATGACGCAAGTTGGTTCTACCATGGATGCTGTATTGGGCGCGCGGCTTGGCATCTCTTCCATCACAGCCGCAGCCATTGGATTGTTCTGCAGCGATTCGTGTGGGGTTCTGTTTGGTGGGACCATCGAATCGTTCGCCGGAAGGCTTGGACTACCCACTGCGAATTTGACATCCGAGCAGCTGGAGATGCCGGAGACCAAACGCGTGGCAACTTTAGGCCGTCTTTTTGGCGTCCAGCTTGGCGTACTCCTTGGCAGCACGACTCTACTGCTGCAAGGCGGTGGGGACACGGACAAGAATGTACCTCAAGAGACGGCCTGCGTGGACTCCCCCTCGCATTTGGCAGCTACAGCTGCGATCACGACGGCGGCCGATGTTGTTGTGTTTTCCAAACCTGGCTGCCCGTTTTGTGAAGAGGCGGAAAACATGTTGCTCGCCAGCGGAGTGGCTTTTCGCAAGGTGCCACATGATTTGCACCAGAAGGATTTGCAAGAGTTGACTTCTTCGGCGGCTGCACCTTCCATCTGGATGCACGGAAAGTATGTCGGCAACAAGTATGTTGACGGAGGCTAGGTCAGAAGCTGGTAAACAAGGAAGTCTTCCAGGGAGCGGAACCCTAGCTTTGCACGCTGGAGGTCGCCAATCTCCATCTCGTTCACGGACATCATGAATCAGGCCAGTGTTTGTCGTGGTCTTCGAGTCACTTGCCGAGTTTGTTGCAGATGACGGGACAGCCATTCGGCGTAAGTTGTTGCAATGTTCCCTTCAGGACGTTACATGGCATTGAAAGGCATTATAAGGCATTGAACTTGTTTCATGAAGGCCGCGGTCGCATGGAGGGCATAGTGTAGTTATGCCAGTGAGTGGCGGGACCGGCTTTGAATAGTCGGTAGCAATCTGCAAAGAAGGATGGTCGAGCTCTTCAAGTGTCATTCAGAATACATCACAGCTTCACAGCTCCCCGACTGGGTGGGTTGCTAGTGGGTTTCCTGAAGGCGCAGCAGAAGGTGTTTTACTTCGACGGTGTGGGGGGGAGGGGTTCTGTTCTTTCTGTGGGTAGAGAGTTATCGCGAGTGTCGCGCGGTGGAATGAATGACTGGGCCGCACGCAGCTAATTAAATTACCTTGGAATTCGGCAAGCTGTGTCGGAAGGACGTGTAAACACATTCGGACTCGTGGCTGTTGCAGTATTGTATCAAGTTGGAGAGGCAGTGCCCAAGCCGTGAGCGCTTGAGTTGTCTAGTTCGGGATGTTGTTTATACACATGGAAGCCGGCAGCTTACCATGCCACACTTACTTTCCTCATCAAACAGATCTTCAAACTTCCAAGCTGCCACGCCGAACATATGTCACATCCTTCACGAAATCTGCATGGCTCGCACCGGGCTTCATGCAATGGACCACAAAGTGAACGACATAGGCTTAATGCGACCTTAGAGCCTTCTGATGGGGTCGAGCCCCAAAGATCCCCGAAGTCCATGGATATGTACAAGCCCGAGGTGTTCCCTGATGACTTCAACACCATGCCCTGAATCTCTGCCAGCCTTCCCCACTCTCATCCTGCCACAGGTGCTTCCAGAAGTACTGCCGAGTGGAAGCCTTCTCATTTTACATGAGGTGTTCAAGCCCTAGACAACTTGTACATTGTACAGTTGAATGTTCCTAACCATGTTATTTTCTCTAGATTGTGACATGGTGATGATTGAGCCAACCCTCAGCAGCCCACAAGATGCGAGTACATGGAAAGATAAGTGTTGCTGGCCTCCAAAGCGACCAGGCATTTGCTCCGTGCACAGACAATCTACCAGACCGATGTCTTCAGAAAAGTCATCGATGTTTGATGATTTTGCTGTCGTTGAGTGTGATTGGCCTCCACTGAGTGCGCTACCTTTGTGGTAAGGCCTTCTTTGATCATGCTGGTGCACTGGCACTGGACACCTGATTCACACGTTCTGGCTCGAACGCAGGGTACAATAGTATCCGTTTTGATTTGTGCTGTCCTGGGGAGCTTCGAGCTTGAAAACTTGAAAGCCAATATGTCCGCAACGCGATGGGGACGGAAGTGGGCAGATTTTGACGATGAGGAGGAGACAACCATGCAAGAAGCACAGGGACGCTTCGAAACGCAGGCCGACAAAGACGGGATCAAGAGCGTTGTCGAGTACGTCGAGAAAAACGGTGGAACCTACAAGATCACAAAGAAGGTCAAGGAGGTTGTGACCACAAAATGGACCAATGATGCTATTCAAGCACGGAAATCATTGGAGAAGTTCGGTAAGGCCGCCACCAACTCTGAGGCCGATGAAAAGACTTTGTGCATGAGAAGTGTGGAAGAAATCCCAGTAGAGTCCGCCAAGAAGATCCACGTGGATTTGTCTCAGAAGGATGACGCAGAAGAGAAGTTCTTCGAGGAGAGTTTGACCATCACCGAGAGCTTGCTGAAGGAGAAGAAAGTGTGGACAGACCTCAACAAAGAGATGAAGGACCAGGTAGGTGTCGGGGAGGAAGAGAAGAAGGACAGCACCGAAGCATCAGCAACTCTTGCATCTGGGGCACCGGGCAAGTACGTGCCGCCCAGCCTACGTGGAGCGCAGGGTGATGGTGGCAAGGGCAAGGGCAAGGGGAAGGGAGGCGATTATTCGGGACAGCAGGATGCCACCCTGCGAGTCTTCAACTTGTCCGATGATGTCAAGGAGGGAGACTTGCAAGATCTCTTTGGTCAGTGTGGCCGCCTTCAGCGAGTGTTCTTGGCCAAGGACATGACGACGTATCAGTCCAAGGGCTTTGCATTCATCACGTACTACAACCGGGAAGATGCACAGAGAGCCATTGATCGCTTGAACGGCCACGGCTACGACAACTTGATCATGAAGGTGGAGTGGGCTAAGCCGCGAGCGTGATTGACACCTGAAAGGAGAGAAGATGCACAGAGTCTCAGTAAGACGAGCCTGCAAGACGCATTGCGTACTCACACCCCAATTACCATGTATCTCCAATCCTCGAGCATCTGATTCAGAACACTTCTAGGCTCGCATCTCGTCAGTACACGTGTTAGCAACAAGTACAGACGTGACTGGCAGCGCATTTTGTGCTTTCGTCTTGAAAAGACATTTGCAACGGCATGGTTCGGGTTGCTGGTAAGGTGCTGCGCAGAGTGCAGAGCGGCGTGAGCGTGTGAATGGTATCACTCGCTTTCAAGGTGCTGGCCTGCATTGTTTCGTGCTAGATGGACAGAGCACTTTGGTTACGTCTCCACATAAGCGCATTGGAGCTTCCCATGAAGTGAGACCTCCATAGACCTCCTACAGGCACGGTGGCGTCGGTAGGAGCACCACGTGGTAGCACATATGTAGTTCTAGAGCAGAACGCCATGCTCATGAACACATTCGCGACCAATTGCAGTGTAGGCGGCTCCAGCTGTGCGGTGCCACGCAATGCCGCCTCCTGGTAAGTGGGACAAAGGCAAAGGTAAGATCGCGAAGTCCAAAGGAAAAGGCTCCACGGATGGCAGTACAGCGGCCAACGCATCATACAGCGACCGGCAGCAGACGACTTCCTCGATTGAATCTTCCTGCAAATTCTTCGGGAGCGCCAAAGGTTGCAACAAAGATGCCTGTCCGTTCTCGCATAGCAATCCGAATGGTGTGCCATTCTGCGCTTTCTTCCAGCGAGGGCAATGCGAGAAGGGAGCTGCCTGCACTTTCAGGCATCAGCAGTGGTCAAGCCCAGACGAAGCCAAAGGATTCTATGCCAGTCGAGATGGCGGTTTAGTAGAGACAAGCGCTGCCAGGTACAAGCAAGTGCGACGCGGAGGCAACGAAGACAAGTCAGCTGGACTGCGAATCAGTTCTGAGCATGTTGAGCTGGAAGGTGAGATTGAAAAGGATTTTCAAGAAGAGACCTACGGCTCCAACGCAATGCGGATGATGGAAAAAATGGGCTACAAGGCTGGAAGTGGCTTGGGAAAGGAGAACCAAGGACGGACATCATTGCTGGGCTCTTGCGTAGCCTTGGAGCATTCCTCCGGCACATCTGCCTTGGGCTTTTCGCATTACGCAGGTGCCATTCGTGTGACAGCTGCTGAGCGTGCAGCACGCCTCGCAGATGCCCGTGCAAAGAAGTGCCAGAAGCTGGAGAACGCATCTTTCGTGCACCATAACCTCCTGAGCAGCGACGAAAGTAGTGATGGAGAAGACCCACACGTGAAGTCTCGTGACACCGAGCTGCTAAAAGGCTGCCTGCACCTTCATGTTTGTTACGCGTGTGTAAGGCGATGACAATGCCGGTAACTCATGCTCTCACCGTTTATTTTTTTGCAAGATCATGCGCATCAAGCTCGTACGCGAGAACAGATATGATGTATGATCAAGGATCGCAAGTCCGTCAGGCTGCGTTAGTTTTTGGGGATGCTATGCTATGATATGCTGGTTGGAGACATAGACTCGGCACAGACTTTTAAACCAAGCTGCCGAAGCTGCTCCTCTGCCGGGCAACTCTGGTGGACATGGGCTTGGAGCTAAGAAGAAGGGTTTGGGACTGGAGCCCTTTTTGTTGGCGAGAATCAACCTGCATCTGCCCAGGCCTGGCATGCGGCACATCCAACCTCCCGCAAGCGACGAACGTCCCGACGAAGGATCCGGAAGGCCTCGAGCATGTCGCAGCTGCTTCACGTACGCCTGAGGTTTGACGGACCAAGAAATCCAGATGCGGATGGGTACTGCTGGATAAGATACCCGTGGCTGTGTGCACGTGAAGCCTGTAGAGCTTGACAGGCGATGACAACTGGAAGGCTTTGCTGACGGCCACGAGTCCAGCTGCACCAGCTGATCAACCTTCTGCAAATCTTAGGGGTGAGAAGCAGCACCCCGGAGAATCACCCACGCCATTGGTAGATGCCGGGGCATCACCTGATGAAGCCTATGGGTTGTTGGATGAGTATGTTGATGACTTGCTCGGCATTCCTTGGCAAGACCGTCCAGTCGCCTGGAGTCGCCCTTCCTGGCAAGAGACAGCACGTGCCTCAGGCATGTCCATGCCCGAGATGGTGATGGAGGACGGATCCCGAGGTCCAGCTTTGCAAACCCTTCCGCCGAGAGAGAACCTGCTCAGCACCGGGCCCGCGACAAGTTCTGGAGAACCTTTGCCGCCTGTGCCGGCCACGTTTCGTGGCGGGATCCAGTCATGGTCATGCCTTTGTCGTTGGCTTCGTGTTACTATTGTCAACGTTCCTTTGGATGATGCATGCCGCACGCGTACCTGAGGCCATACTTGGCAGGAGTGCTTAACGGCTGGGCCGTGATTGATCGCAGTGCTGTGGACGCGAAAGTCGTCCGAGACAGCCCGGCACCGAAGCGGCGAGCGGATAAGGCGCCTGCCGCTTGAATGATCCTACGTGCAGAGAGAGAGAGAGAGATGTTTTAGCTTGGATACCTCTATTACTTGCTTTGCGAAGCAATGCAAGGTAGCACAACGTAGGCAGACTGGCAGGCAATGCTTGCTTGATGCTGACTTTGGTCAAGCACAGTTTCGAAGGTCCGTGTCAAGCATGCCCTGGGGCAGTGCAGAGGATGCAGTCTTGAGCTCTTCGTCCTTGTTTTGAAGTTGTTCGATTGGATGCAACATGATTTCGGAAGCATATTCCCGCATAACACTTGCCTTAAGTCGAACGAACAAGAAAGGTCATTCCTTAAGTTTCCTCAAGATCCGTAGCACAGGGTTACACAATTACGGGAGATGCAACGGCGGCGATGGCTGCTGCGGATGTGCCAGACGCAGTGCAAGTGCCACATCCCTACAATTGCAAGCATGGAAGCCCAAATCGGTGCTGTCTTGGACTCCTTTCCGAAGCATGAGCAACCCAGGCATGCGGAGATGGAGAGCCCAGACGTGTCCTCAGACAAAGCTACTTAAACTTGTAGCATGAGTAGTGGCTGGCAAGCTTCACGTGTCATTGCTTCGGCAAAAGGTGCTTGAATTGATTCGCTCGCCGAACGACCGACATCACGTGGCTTTGTTGTCGACGAGGTATTCAAGCCGTGTCCTGTCACCAGCGAAGATAGAATCTTTTTGCCAAGACCCTTCCGGACTTCCAAGTTGACGAGGTTGCAGAATAGATGCGCCGGAAGACAGAGCGATTACCTTCGACCAGTTAACAGAGGTTTTGCGCCATGGCTAGCAAGCTTCGGGGGTGCGAGTGCAATGTTGTTGGCCTGTTGGTAGGGTCATTCAAGATGAACTCGCTCGCCGGGGCAGGAACTATGCCGTGTCTGCATGCGACAGATGGCAAGATCTGTCTACCTCGGAGATCCAGCCCTTAACCAGCCATGGGCTCGATCACTACGACGTCGTGAACTGGATTTTGCGGCCGGTGTCGGAAGCAAACAGCGGTTCATTTGTGGAGATGGTCGCAACTTGCCCTCAGGAGCTGGACATCGGCAGAGCATGCGTGCTAGGGATAGGCGTAGGGACCAAGCCGTGCTTTGTGATTCGCTCGCAATGCAGGAGGCAAAACAAGGCCTCGACAAGTGGAGGGCATGAGACATGAGAGTCTTTGAATCCGTCTGCAGGAGCCAGAGTACTATCTGAGCCATTATTTTGGCCAGCCTGTCGGAGACATACTGCAATGTGTACGCCACCATCTTCGAACAAGACACTTTTCGGATGACACCCCATATTGGGCATGGGCCTACGCACATCGGTATGGGCAGGATGACGTGTTGCCAGACAGAATTTACAGCTCTCCGGCCTGGCTCGTGCATAGCTCAGACTTTGCGCTTCAGTTTTCCCAGGGTGAAGTATACGGCCTTCCAAGCTTCGCCTTTTGCTAATCTCAGGCCATGAGCAAATCGCGTGGAATATTACTGGCCCTGGGCAATTCTTCAGTTCCCCTCAGCCGAACGTGGCGTCTTCACCGCATTTTAGTCACATAATGTCAGTGTTGAACTGCCCGGCAGATGCAGCCTGCTGCACCTTGCTTATGTGCTCACGATCTGCGTGGGTCAGTTAACTATTAAACCTGCCTTAGCCTTTTGCATTCTTCGGCACGGGCCCAGGTGTTTGCTGGAGATCACTTTGGCAATGGAGCGACGCCAGGCAATGGACATCGTCACCCGTCGAACATAGCTGCATGTCTGGTGAGCAGCATGGCACTCCGATCAAGCTTCTGCAGCAACAAAGGCTGCCTGCTCACCAGAAGGTGTGAAGCTTCTGACTGAGCATCTGACAGAAGTGGAGCGCAAGACTGAACACCAGAATCCCGGAGCTGGCTTCAAGCAGAAGAGCCAGCGAGAGCAGACGTTTCCGGCAGAAGCCTGGCATGGAATAAGTGCTGAGACCTTCTCCACCCAACAGCCCTTGATCATGTCAGGAGATTCTTCTAGCTGCCCTTGACATTGGCCTCGAGAGATCGGATGCTTCGAGCAAGTTGGACCGCAACCGCATCCTCTACAAGCTCTTGGAAGAACGAGGCGTGGAAATCGGTTCTGTGCCGCTTCATCGGCTCTTGGACTCTTGGACCAAACATGCCCATGGTTTCTCTCACAGCCTTTCGGCCGTGCCTGCTTCTGCTCTCTGCCTGCTGAGGAGAAAGTGAACGTAAAGCTGCGCGCTTTGTTCGCTTCGATGCTGTGGTTCCCTGTGCTAGAGACGGAGAGCGGAAAGCTCCAACGCACACGAACGGCTTTGGCAGACTGCATCCGGGCACATGCAGCCAGAGATTGCATTGAATTGAGCTTCTGTGCATCACGCATCGACGATGCCCACATGGCGGCACTTGCTCGATCAATGCACAAGAATCTGGCAACCGTGGACTTGAACTTCTGCATGTGCCCCCATGTAACCGCAAAAGGCATGGAAGATGTAGCCAAATGTTTGCCGGCCAAGCTGCGGACCCTGAGGCTGAATTTCAAGCGTCCCGGCTCACTCACACGTGGTTCCATTGGTCGTTTGTGGCACTTTTACTTCTTTCGGATGCTTCATGCAGGGTCAGATGCTGAGGTTGTGCTCTGGTATTGGACAGGGAGGTGTGGATGCGTTGTCCAATTCACTTCCTGCTGGCCTGACCTCTTTGCATCTGAATTTGGCTTGTAATTCTGAGATCCGCAGCCTGGCCAGCTTGTGTCGAGGCATTCGCAGCGTTCAGTCACTGAAGCTTGCTGCCCTGCACGGTAGAGCTTTAATTTGCTGTGACATGAATGACTCTTTCTCGGAGCTGGCAATAATTAGTCGAACTAGCCGAAACCAGCACTTCACAACAGCTCGCTTCACATCCAGGTTTCTGGATCTGGATCTGTCGGTGGTGGAATACCTGAGTGACAAGAGCTTGTTGGCATTGGCCGAGATGCTGAATGACCTCTGCAGCTTAAAGCATCTTCTTTTGTCACTGAAGGGGTGCAAGTCCATTACTGATGCAGGTGTGGTTGCCATACAAGAGGGCTTGCCACGGGTCACACTTCTGAAGCTTGACTTCGCTTTCTGCAACATCTCGGACGAAAGCATCGAGTCCTTGGCAAATCGAATGAAATCCATGCCTGACCTCTGTGTAATGCACATCAGCTTCCACGGCTGTCAGAATATTTCAGAAGCATCTGTTGGCCACTTGGTGCAAGTGCTCCCTTCTTCTTTGAAAGGTGCCAAGCTGAACCTTTGCGACACACCTCTGCCAATGACCATTCAGAAACATTGCAGACGCCTGGTGACTATGCGTGCGTGGATGCCTTTTAAGCTCTCTGCCGCGGGCAAGGAGTCCCCTGGCCCTGGCTCCCAGGATGTGCCAGCCAGCGCAGCCAGCGACGGCACGGACAAGCCTGGTCTGACCCTGCGCAGCCTGGATCTGTTCGTGCGACGAGGATTCGTGCAGGAGGCACGGCCTGCAAAAGGGCCGCGGCCACCTGAAGCGAAAGCATTGAAGGCAACCGCAGGCGGTCTGCGAGATCTTTGGCAGAGAGCTTCCGAGGAGGAGGAGCGTCGCCTACGCCGCACTTTCAGTGAACCTTACAAGCGTCCTTTGAAGGCGCTCTTGCCCAAAGTTGTGCACAGAGCCAAGGGCTCTAACATTGCTTCTATGGCTCATCCCGAATGCATGTTTTCAAGGCCACGGACAACCCATGGTGGATTCTCAGAGCCTGTTTGGTGCCCATAACAGTCCCTGTGGGAGGGGAGTTGAACTCTCCCCTTGTAAGAGCGAAGATTGCCCACAAAGTGGTTGCTTTCGAGCTTTGGTTTTGTTTTTCTCGGGAAGGATGCCGAAGGTTGCCCATTCCCAGAGTTGCATCAATGCTGCATTGCAAGAAAGACATGGTGCGCATAGACAACCTGACGAAACGGGCGTTTTGTCTGTGCACTTTGCTCAGTTCTGCGCAGGAAAGCTTAGCGGCGTAGGTTTGTGAGTCGCAAGACAGGGACACACACAATATCTGTTGTGCTTTCTGCTGCCAACAAAGAGCGGTCGGCATCGTCGCGAGGGCCTGATTTATTACCACGGCCGTGCTCAAGGCAAGATGTGAAGACAAGGGTCGTCAACAAGAGGCACGTGGTGACATGTCTGGCTGGCACTTCGAAAGTTCATTGGCCGTAGTTGGCACATGCACGTGTAGGTCTGAGAACATTGAGCGATCACGGTCCTCAAGCATTTTCAGCTGAAGGGTACCTGGTTTCCGTGCGGTGGTTGAACCGTGTGCATGTAGATCCAGCCGAACGACGCAATGGCGGAGTATTTTGAGTTCTTGTCGCTGCCGAAGGGAGCTTGTACTGAACTTGTCTCCGATGCAAGAAACTGTGCAGATGAACGCGGGGGCCCTTGCAGCTGCAAGTGTCGAGTCGAGATTCCACGGCTTCAGCCTTTGACTTGGGAACCACTTGATCCCATGACTTGCGATGATCTCCAGCTAGCTCCTCAGAGCTGTGTCGCTCACTTGGAACAGCATGGTTGTGGCATAGTTCGGGGTGTGCTTTCCGCCGATGTTTGCCAGCGTTTGCTCACATTTGTGGACAGCCAGTTGGACAGGGTGCTTCATGAGATCGAATGTCAGTCGGATGACCTTCGCCAAGACCTTATGAAAGAGCATTTCGGTACCGTGCGCGACCGCCAGCAGCGGTGGGACTTGAAGCTGCCATTGAATTCAATTGTCGAGGAAGCTCTGCACCAGGCAGTGCTTGCTCTTGGCTCTATACTGAATGGAACTGTTGAAGCTGCGGGAGCATTGGTGGAACTCTCGTGTTTGATCACAGACCCTGGTGCACCGAGGCAAAACGTGCACGTAGACACTGGTGGCTGGAAGACCGCATGTGCTCCACTGCTAACCGTTTTCATTGCACTGCAAGACATTTCGGACGAGATGGGGCCCACCATCCTTCTTCCTGGCACCCATGATGATCCCTACCTGCAGCAGTGGCTCTCGGTTTTGCCGGGGGCGGAGCGATGCCCAGAGCAGTTTGGAGGTGGCATGAAGGCATCTTGTCCAGCTGGCTCAGCAGTCTTCATGAATTCCCGGCTGCTGCATTGCGGGGGTGCCAACCTGGAAGCGCAGGCCGGTGGTTCGAGAAGACGTTTGTTCTACATGACCTGGCAAAAGCCCGGCAACACCAACCACGGATCTACCTACACGATCAAAGACGAGCTCGTGGGGCGATTTCGTGTTCAAGATTGTCTTTCGCATCCCGTGATTTCCGCTGGTACGGTCTCGGAAGATCGTATAGTGCTGGAGGTTGTGGCAAAGCGGAAGGACGATGCTCAAGCCATGCTTGAATTTGCCATGCGCTTGCGCGAGGAAGGAGATCCAGGTGCTGTGGAATGGCTTCGTGCAATCGCTCGCAAGGGTCATCCGCTAGCATGCATGCACTTGGCGGAGCTCTACTGCTTGGGTGAGCTAGGCTTGGAGACAAACTATGAAGCAGCCGATGCCGCTTGATTATGTTGGCAGCCTCATGTTTCGACACAACTCCGCTACAAATGCATGCCGCTACCATGTCCATCCTAGGAGCTGCGGAAGTTTGCGCTGGGAATGTTTGACCATCTGGCCGACAAGTCTGACGGCAAGCCTTCTTTCCAGGAATTTCTGGAGAATCACATTGCCGTCTTCCGCCAGGACTTGTTGTTTTGAGAACCTGAGTTTCGCAGATTCTCTGTGCGCAGAAAAGCATTGATGCAGCCTTGCCAGCGAAACAGACACGCAGAGGCAGCCAGCTGAGCTTTGGATGAGCATTCAAAGTTCCAGGACTTCTTCACATCCTGACAATTTAGGCCCTGAGTGCTTAAATCATTGTGCCAGCTTCCATGAACAAGAGCTGTATGCCTGCAACCGGCAATTTGTGGACCACAGGTGAGGAAGGCACGCGTCGTGGGCGAGTTCAGCCGCAACATTCGAAACGAGAGCCAAGTGAGATTGTGTGTTCAAATGTCATATTCCAGCATGCAATACCGCAGTAGATAGTGGTAAGTAGAAGTACGGAAGTAGCAGTGAGACGGAGGTGCTCCATGTACATCAGAGCAGAGCAGCGCGTCCCGAAAGGAAGTCTAGATCATTGCCAAGTATTGCTGCTCGTTTGCTCACGACTCCTGTTCCTTTCATGGGCCATATTAGCCATGATGGTGGCGATCTATCTATGTATCTCTCTACCGACGTATTATTACATATGCACGCGCACACACACAGAAATACATATAAATATGTGTGTGTATGTATGTATGTATGTATGTGTGTATGTATATATGTATATGTAGATGCTTGTATTACAATTGTGTGTATATGTATATGTGTGTGTTTATATTTATCATAATGTTGTTTCTGTGCTGCGCTCCGATCTGGCTCCAGAAGTTCAACGCGTAATTGCTTCGATCATGATGGATCTGGCCGGAGCGCTGACGACCACAGGAGCTGCGTTGCTCGTGTCTCACTGCTGTGTTTTTGGGTATGACTCCCGCCAGTTGCTCAGCAAGCTTTGTTTCCAGGCTTTGCTGACGGCGATTGTTGGATTTCAGGGCATGCCCATGTTTGGAGTACTGCTGTTTTCTGACGATGTCAGGGGAAGCTAGGATGGCAATTGGCAATTGCTTGATCTCCGTAAACTGGAACTACGACCCTACCCCGTTTTGCTTCAGGAAATTATGGTGATTCTACGTCGTGTGGCCACGGCTGTGTGGGATGGGCTGGATGGGCATAAATCCAACGAACGTTTGGACCGCGCTCTGTGGGATGCCCGTATCAAACAGTATCGCTGCTCTTCAAGGGCTTGTATGCACATCGCGGCAATCTGTACCTTCGGGCAAATGCTGCACTTGCAATGGAACGACAACGCACACTCTCGTTGGCCTTTGGTGATTTCCATGTCTGCATGGCTGATGCATCTGATTATCAGCTCTGGCACCGTGCAGTTGGACCGAACGAGATGTAGACTTTTTGTTCTTGCAACCTAGCTTCGCAAGAAGTGCTTCGGATTTTTGTTTATTTAAAGTTTATTTATGTGGAGGCGAATTCCACGGGCACAAGTGGGTTCTTAAGTCTTTAACTTGGATCTTGCAGCGGTGCAAGGTGATGTATGTGATGGTCGGCTTGTGGATCCATGGCTTTCCCGGCGACTGCCAGAATGCTCTCATCCTTCAGAACGTAACCATTTCTGTTCGATTTGCCGTGGCCACCTTTTTTGTAAATTTTCAAATTGGAGTTCCCGCTCAGTCTTTGCTAAGCTTACTGGAAATGTGGCATGCTTGGAAGCGAGATCCCGCTTCTCTACACATCTCCTGCCTTCATCAGCTGACCGCGTCTTGGCTTCGTCCGCAAGCTGTCGTGGCGAGTCGTTTGTTCTGTTAGTAGCTGTTGGACGTGTGATGAATGCACGGCATGCCAGCGTCTCAACCGGTTGTCCGCAGCGTTCTTCGTACTCCTGCTTTTGAGTTTGGAGCAGCTGTACCAAACATAGGGGCATCCCAGTGCATCAGTCCCAGCTGCATCAGAACTTTTCCACTCACGCTTATGAAGTTGCCAGTCACTCGTGTCAGAGCCCAAGAAGCCGGAAGCCTCTGCTAGCCTTCTGTCAGGTCCTGGCTTTCATTTTGGTCCTGGCCGGCTTGATGGAATTTCACAATCGCTCACGGAATGCCTTGCTGACAAACTCGGAGTCAATGGTCCTGAGCTTCCGAAGGTGCCGGGCTGTAGGCACTCGCCTTTTCTTCTTGTTGTCATTAATGAGATTATTCTGGACATCTATGGATCTCATTTTCGTTTTTATGTTAAACCAGGCGTCCTTGCAAGCAAGCCTCCAGCAAAAATGTTAAACTAGGTAACTCTTGGTGCTGGCATTACTCCGTTCGATTGCACTACTCCCGTCAATATTGCTGTAGTATTGGCATGATTGCATTGCCGGCGACAGCCATTAGTGCCACTATTCGGAAAAACTACGACTTCTTGCTGCTACGACTATTCGTGCTTGTGGCTATAACTATTTTGTAGCGTGTTTTCGTATTCTCAGAACTATTGCCGCTCCCGTTACTATGACCATTGCCGCTGATAGTTTGCTGACTTTGATAGATCGTACTAGCGGTAATGATGACATGAGTAGTAGTACTAGCCGCAGCAGCAGCAGCAGCAGCAGCAATAGTAGCAGTAGTCGTCGTCGTGGTAGTTGGTAGCAGTAGCAACAGTAGGAGCAGCAGTAGCAGCAGCAGCAGGAGCCACTGCAGGAGCAGTAGCAGTAGAAGTAACAGTAGCAGTAGCAGTAGTAGTAGTCGTCGTCGTAGTGGTAGTGGTGGTAGTGGTTGTAGTGGTAGTGGTAGTAGAAGTAGAAGTAGTAGTAGCAGTAGTAGCAGTAGTAGCAGTAGTAGTAGTAGTAGCAATAGCAGAAGTAGTAGTCGTCGTTGTAGTAGTAGTGGTAGTAGTAGTAGTAGCAGTAGAAGTAGTAGTAGTAGTAGTAGTAGCAGTAGTAGTAGTAGTAGCAGCAGTATAGTACTAACAGCAAGACTAGCAGCAGTGGCAGTAGCAGTCTCGGTAGCGGTACCTGCAGCGGAAGCATAGTAGTAGCAGTAGTAGTAGTAGTAGTGGTAGTGGTAGTGGTAGTGGTAGCGGTAGGAGTAGTAGAAGTAGTAGTAGTAGTAGTAGTAGTAGTAGTAGTAGTAGTAGTAGTAGTAGTAGTAGTAGTAGTACGAGTCGTGGTCGGTCGCCATCGTCGCCGTACGAGTACAGGTACGGGAACAAGTGCTAGACAAGCACTGGTAAGTCTGCTGCTACTGCTCATGCTACTGCTCCTACTACTACTGCTACAACAACAACTACTACTACTACTACTATCTCTCGCTCCCTGAGTGTCGCAGCGGCTAAAGTTGAAGGGGTTCAGGCTCCAGAACTGCGACAGTAGCTGAATTTGCAAACTCGGCAGGGAAACAGGCAAGTTCTAAGTCAAAGGTGGCAGGATAGTGCGAGAACGCCGTCATTATATATGAAGCACAAGTTGTGCTAGAAAGGTTTTAATTTCTTAACACCTGAAGCCGGAACTGACCAACATGCCAGCTCTCGGTGAGAGGGGCTCCACAACACACCTCAAGCTCAGACCTCAGCCGAGGAGGCTTTGGTTCCGAAATTGCCAACTCGAGAAGCAGAAAAGCGGGCAACCCAAACTGGTAGGGTGATAGGAAGTATCGTAAATACCGACTAGCATGGTACGACTACACCAACGACAACGACTACCACCACTGCTACTGCTGCTGCTGCTACTACTACTAGTACTATCTACTCTACTACTACTACTACTACTACTACTACTACTACTACTACTACTACTGCTACTGCTACTGCTACTGCTACTACTACTACTACTACTACTACTACTACTACTACCACTACTACTACAACGACGACGACGACGACTACTACTACTGCTACTGCTACTGCTACTGCTACTGCTACTGCTACTGCTACTGCTACTGCTACTACTACTACTACTACTACTACTACTACTACTACTACTGCCACTGCTACGACTACGACTACTACTAGACGCCAGCCTGCTCCTGTGACCCCCCTTCCCCTCTTTTGTTGCATGCCACAGCCGTTTCAGAGCATCTTTCTTAGCGCTTGTGGACACTGCTCTATTGCAGGGCTTGTTCCTACTACATAAATTTTTCCTGTTAAATAGGGTTACTATTGGTTAGATAGGTGCGCCTATTAGATGGGGCTTTACTATGAGATACTAGTAGGGTTTTCCTATTAGATAGACGGTTTTCCTATTGGAGAGGGGTTTCCTACTGTTACTAGATAGGGTTTTCCTGTTAGCTAGGGTTTTCCGCTGACACAATGGTGAGAGGAATTCTCTTTTAAAATGGCTTGGCTCGGCTTGGAGTGATTTGGCTTGACTTGGTTTGGCTTGGCTTGGCTTTAATTGGCCCAGCCTCAGGTGCAATAGTAGTATCAGAAGTCGTAGTCCGCCGCGTGCTCCTCGCACTCCACTGCCTGCCCCGCTACAGTAATAGTAGTACTCCACCGTTTGCTCCTCTAAAGTAGTCGCCCGCCTGCCCCGTTAAAATAGTAGTCGTCGCCGGCCTGGTCCTCTAAAGTAGTAGTAATCCTCAGCCTCTTGGTGCTGTAGAGCCAGTTAAGGGGGTCACAGGAGCAGGCTGGCTGCTGCTACTACTACTACTGCTGCTACTGCTACTGCTGCTACTATATCTACTTCTTCTATTACTGTTGCTGCTGCTGCTGCTGCTACATCAACGTCGACAACAGCAGCAACAACAACAACAGCAACTGCCACCACGACTACTACTACGACGACTACCACTCATGGTTACTGTCAGTATGTATGCCAGCATGTATGCCATAACATTCGGTCGGCCCGGGGCATTGTGTGGCACCACTCAGGGTCCTGCGTGGAGTGTGTGATGGAGAAGTGCTCTTGGACAGCAAACTACGGGTCTCTGGTGAAGCCAGCTGCTTGCAGACGCCCAGCTGTTTACAAGCTCTGTGCTCCAAGCATCCTTGTTGTTATTTGTTGCCTGGACTTGGTTGAACTCGTTTAGGCGACACAGATCAAACTCCAGCAGAAGACCAACACGAATCATGTTTTTGCCAACTTTATGGAACTTTATGGGGTTGACTGTAAAGCATGAAGGCCACGGGGCCATCCTGAGATGGCTGTGGTTTGCGATGACTGGCTTTCTCTATGGCGACTGCACGAAATTGCACATTACTGCTGCTGCTGCTGCTGCTGCTGCCTGCTGCTGCTGCCTGCTGCTGCTGCTGCTGCTGCTGCTGCTGCTGCTGCTGCTGCTGCTTTTTCTGCTACGGCTACTGCGACTGCAACTGCTCTTCCTCCTGCTGCTGCTTGACTTGCTACACTTGGCACTATTCCATTACCACGACCGTTGTTATTTCTGTTGCTCTTGCTATTACTACTAGGCCTCAGCCCTCTGGCAGACCCACCTTTTCGCATGTTGAGGTTGTTAAACTGATATGTGCGTCGGGTGTGACGGGGAGGTCCTTGTCAGGAATGGGGATGGGGGGTTGTCGGGGCGGGGAGAACCAACTTCAGATGATTTTGCTCATGGTGATCACACAAAACGGTGACATCTAAGGTCCTTCAGACGTGGGTGATGATGATGCTGATGATGGTTCTTTCTCATGTAGATCCTGAAAGCAAGCGTTCGTGTCTCTGCTGTGGGGAGAGGAGCCACATAAGGGAAGACGACTCTGCAACTTCAGATGACTGACAAACGTACGACGAGGTCGCCAAACGCGCAGGACCGCCCTCGCCGAGAAGCACACAGATCCGCAACACTGACTGCATACGGGGCGATAGTGATATGGCTCCAGGGCCCGTTCCAGAGGTCAGGCTGCAGCTCAAGACAGTTCAGCATAAAGCCCGTTCCGTTTCTCGTCCCGTCCCCCCTGAGTCTGTGTCGCAGAAGCTGTTTATCACGAAGGCACGTTGAGCCAACATTCTTCTTGAGCAGGCCCTGGGCGCGAGCCCTCATAGGGAGACGCGCCCTTTGTTGAAAGTCAGGACGTTTCAGCTGGATTCGCACAGTTCGCATGTGCTTTTCTGCCGAATGCACAGCCCCAGCATCGAAACGTGATCTTAGCCCAATGCCATGAAGGAGTATTGCCCCGATGTCAAATGACACATATATACATCATGTGGAAGGAGTATCGTCCCGATGGCAAGTGACAACAGATATGCCCTTGTGCCGACCAAGTGCGAGGACATCTTCAAGGAACATCCGCCACGGCCAATAATCATAATCGCAGAAATCGAGGGAGAAGGTTCCAGAGAAAGACGCCCACCAAGCGCAACGTACGTTCCAGGTCACGCTCCATGCGGTCCGTCACCGCAGCAAGACACCACCCACCCAAGTTCACCCAAGCATTGCAGAAGCGCCACGAACGTACTATCCTTCTGAAGGAATGAAGGGTGGTCCACATTGCCTCCTAGAAATGATCCTGCTGCCCAAGCAGGACCAATGGCATTTGGCCGAGCACACCAAGGAGACAAACAGAAACAGCCAACACACCGCGCGTTGAGAAGTTGATCCAGGAGAAGGACATGGGGAAAGCCGCAGTTGAAGAAGATCGTGGACGACAAGAAGGGCGGGTGAGGACGCCAAGCACAACGAGAAGATTGCGACGGAGGCCGCCCGGAGAATAAGGTGGCTGCCGAGGAGAGCGCGAAGAAGATCGGGAAGGGGCCATGGAAAACGCACGAGGCGAGCAAGAGGCTTGTGGACAAGGCGAGCGGCACGGGCCAGGTCTTATGTATAACGTAATATATATATATATATATATATATATATATACACATATACATATACATATACATATACATACACATATACATATACATATACATATACATATACATGCAGCACGATCCCTCCTGGGCTGAACTGACACCAACCATGTGCGTGTCATCATTTTGAGTCGCCATGTTGGGGCAATTCTACATTACATGGGTGCTCCGGTAGCACAAGCAGCAAAATGTCACTTTGTTGACAGTGCTATGCTACTATTCTATTATTCCACACTCGCCGCGGGGTCGGGGTGTGGTGCTCCACCAGGCCCAAACAAGGGCCAGATGAGCCCCACAGAAACAAGGCTCAGTCGTTCTGTAACTCTGGAATGCTTAGCTCCAAAAGTACCGAGCAAGCCGCTCGGAAAACAGTTTGGAGCAGGGTTGCACATTTCTCCGTCACCGCTTGCTGGCCTATTGTGGATGAGCCATCTGTCCGTGTGAGTGTTGACGGTTCCGAGGTGGAAATGAGAGTTCGCCACAGAGAAGGGGCGTCTAGCAGCGACGACGCCGCTGAGTGGGGCTTATTGAGGCTCCAAGGGAGGAGGCCACCGATCCTCTGGCAAAGCTTGCGCCTTCTCGTGCTGGCCCTCCTTTGCATCTTCTTCGGCGTTCTCGTCTGGCCCCTCGAAGGGATTGGATTCCGGAGAAAAGGATTGCTCGAGCCTACGAGCAGGTGCGCTGAAAGGTGGTAGGCAGAAGCCCGCAGACCCTTGTCCAATGCAGAACATCTTGTACAACACCTCGGCGATTGGCCCAGGGTCACTCGCAAGGGGCTTTGAGTCTGTCAAGGACAAAGCTGGACGCTGGACGCCCGGAGTGGTCTCTCGTGCCTTTCCTTTCCCTCCTCGGTGGAAGCTCAAGCCTATTGTTTGGGGGCGTCATGCCAATTTCCCAGCAGGGAGTAATGCCAAGGCAAGGAAGTAGGCTTGTTGCTAAGTGGCGCTCGGACAGTGCGAACCTCTTCCTGGCTGTGCCCCTGAGGGTATGTGCTCAAGGCGTGATCCTCGCGGTGCCCATGAATACCATCGCTGCAGAGGAGCTCGGAGCTACTATGGCATTACTATGGTGGCTTCGGAGGACACCTTCGTCGGGCCCAACGCCGTGACGACGGTGAGTGTCCAAGGCGGGGATGACGAGTCAGAGCTCATCGACGTCCGCATTGCGGAGCTGGGGGATGGAAGTGAGGAGCAGCTGAAGGGGCGAACACAGCGCCCTTTGACAGCTTTGGTTGCCCATGAACGGCGGCTGCCCAACAACATTCAGGAGCTGAACGACGCAGTGCAGGGCTGGTTGGAGTCTGGCCGTCTCGAGGATTACTTCACTGCACAGGAGGAGGCAACAATCCCGATCCCAGGAGCAAGTGGACCCCACACCTCGGTGCACGGGAAACGAACCTGGGCGTGTGGGGGAGACGGTGGCGGGGGTTGCTGAACGGGAGCTCGGCGACGACTTCGACACGGCTTCCACGGACGACCTGATCAAGATCGCCTTGCCTTTCTAACAAAGGGGAAGAGCAGCCGGAAATCAAAGCACCTCCCGGGCTTGCCCTTGCTATCGCCGACTCGGACAGCGCTGGACTTCAACCGGAAGGTTGCCATGCAGCTGCATCTGGAGGGCATAGAGAGCAAGAAGGTGAACGCGGCGGGCGCATACCGGCGCCTCTGATCGGGCGTTCGGTGCCACTTACGCCAAGTCTAGGCAGGCTACTGCTTCAGAAAGCCGACGAAAGTGTGCGAGGAAGAATCGGTTTCCTGCATGTCCCAGATTTGCATGCTCTACCTCCTTCGGATGATGGTGGTGATGCTCTGGCTTGGCTGGAGCGTTGGTGCCGACGTCCGGAGGTTGCCAGTTTGCCGCTTGCCAGCTTATTGCTTGGGGATATTATCTGATGTTTTCCTATGTCCCCCGCCTTTCCTCTCCGGGTGGTACGAGGCTTCCACCGGGACCGCCGCCTCGGACGCCAGTAGCTACTGTTGAGCCTTCTGTGTTAGCAGCAGGGCTAGGGCATTGTGGTCGGGAGGTTGAAGGTCATGGGCCAACTCGTGGGACCAGGGATTTTGTTCCAGGAGATCGTACGGGTGTGGCCGAAACCGGAGGAACACGTAGGGAGGTACAGGTGGAGGTTTCGTCGGGCTTGTGAGCTTTGGGTTAACCTTATGGCTCGTGCTCTTAGCCACGACCTCGCTGCGACGGAGAAGATGTATCTCGCTGTCTCCAGGACAAGACCGGATGTGCAGTTGTTCGAGGTCCCTTGCTTGTTCATTGATCCGCTTGGGACAGAAAGATCCCGGAAATGGCCTGTGTTTGCCCGCAACATCTGATCGACTCAGTGCTTTGCGAGAGCAATTATGTCATTTTTGAGAGTCTCCCGTACTCCGGAGACCGTTCTCGGTTCCAACATCAGGATGGGAATTTCACTGCAACTCAAGCGTTGCCCGTAGTGGCTGAGCGCCTTTCGCTGCCTTCGGCTGTGAAAGAATTTGATCCCACGCCTTTCTTGTCACCGACCTTTGGGAGATTTATGAGCGGCCTGATAAATTCTTGAAGGATGATTCTGAGATGCCCGACCCCATCCGGATTCGAATCACTGCGACGCGCACAGAGCTCCTTAAGGTCATACAAGGCGGGCCAGCTGGGTAGGCTTTACATCTGCCGGGGCTCTGAGGCATCAACGATAAGTGCGAGTTGCTTGCTGTTGCCAGGATGCTGATAGGACCGTCAGATCTTGCCCGCAAACGAAGGAACCGCAGGGAGAAACACATCCCAGGCGCTTCGAAGGACTTGCCGCCTGGTGTGCTTTTGTGCCAGCTTCCGCTAGAAGGGGATCGGGTGTGTGTTTGTCGGTCGACGATGTTCGGGACTATCATGCTTATAAGGCTACGGAAGCACTCGGAGCAGTCCTCTTGGTCCGTTGTTCCGGAGTTCGGAGGTAATTATAAAGTTTTTTACAGATGCCGCTGCCGAACGCCATATGTGTTGAGGGGAGATGCTGGCGTGCTGTTTTAACGGCCTGGGCCTGCACGGCCTCGGAGACCATGCCGCCGTGAATGTTAATCTTTCTTCTGAAGAGTTCTGGGCAAGGGATTGATTGGTGCAAGGCGGGGCCGTCTGTTCGCACTGGCCCAGTTGTCCAGTGAAGTGGCTCAGCCTGGGGCCATCGATCAGCAGGTTCCGGAAGGGACGTTGGGATTGTAGGGCTTCTGTACACAGTTTCGGAGGCTTGTTCAGCTACATGTATGAAGCTTCGCGAGTCCGTCTCCGAAACAGTCGATTTACTGCTTCGCCTTTCCACGGGGGCTCGGAATGAATTCGCTGTGCTTGTGAGGGCGAGTCCATCAACTACGTGAGTGTGACTGTGGCCCGCAGTGCGAGTTCATGATGTTTGAGATGGCGTGCCAAGGGCTGCTGGAAGGACCGTGGTGATGACGAGGACGACCAGACTGAAGCCGACGGCAGCCGAGGAAGAAATCGCGACTGACGACAATGGCTGTGACTACTGCTCATGATAGTGTTTTAACTATGGTTGTTACCATAACTGTCGCTGGTACGATTTCTACATTTTCCGTTTATATCTCTACATCCTCATCAATATATTGCTCACTGCTCAGTACTATGGCCAGTCTTACATATATACACTGCGATCTCTGCAAGGATCAGCCTGAGTAGTTGAAGCGTTGCACTTTTTATCGCCTACCAGTACTATTGTTATGATGGGTGCAAGTCTGAAACTGAACTACGTGTGCACGGCCCTAGGTTACCGCGAAGGAACGTACTTCCGGTTGCTACAAACAGGAAACCCTGTTATTTCTATGTTGCATGACGATATGGTGCGCGTCTTTAATTGCGTTAACGGGAGCTCAGATTCAGGACTCTTCTGATGACCACAGACTTTCGTTTTTACGAGAACTTCGAGGAGTTGCTGGTGGAGGATGAGCGTGAGCGCTTTCGGAGTTCCGAGTCGAGCATTCGGACGATGTTACGGGTGTCCTTCATCCGTCTTTCAGTGGCCTTCCCATCCTGTAGGCCTCCAATATTTGTTTTGGTGCATTCCGTTTTGCAGTGGTAGTGATGCGCTTTGAAGACTCCGTCGACCAGTACTGTAGCTCTGTGTTTTCATTGCAGAAAGCGTGTTGGCAGATGGTCCTCCAAAGAAATTGCCGCAAGCTTGCATGTTGCATCGGCCATTCGCCGCAAGGCTTCATCATGTCTGAGCACTCCAACGCACCTGGCCTCAGCGCGCCTCCGTGCTTACGAGTGTCCTTGAAGCTCAAATGCAGGGGCAGTTGCACAAATTTCGCACCGGCTGTAGTCACAGAGGTTGAGCCCTAAGCTCGGAGCCCCAAGCCCTGCAAGTTGCTAGTGGTTGGTGTAGTGTTGGCTTGCGTCTGGTCTTCACGACTCGAGCCTCGGCCTGGGACTTTCCTTGGTCTTTCTGCACTGGCCAGCTCAGCTGGGCTGTAGGCAAGAAACCCTGCTGACAGTAGCGGCTGCTAGAAAGGGCCTGGCCCGTGTGATAGCTTCCTAGTGCAATACCGAACCCTCTAGCAGGTGACTTTCTTAGTCAGCATTACGGTCCTTGTCGGATCCTGGTGTTAAGACGGCCCGGCCAAGATTTACAGATAACGGTCATGCAGTGCATAAGCGGGAAGTTGCAAAACCTCTTGCCTGGGCATGCTTGCTTTGTATTGCAGGTATAGTGTGGTAACTGGGTATCCGAGGCTAGTCATGAATGAGGCATGTGGAGGTTAATCCAAGTTACGGCTTTCTCAAGGTTGTAGACAACGTGCTTTCCTGCTTATGCTTTAAGCTAAGCCCATTATGTCCGATGTGGATTCGTGCCCAGGAAACGTCCGCCGAGGACGTCTTTGACAGGTTCGGCCCCGGCGCTCCCACCGGTCGGAGTCGACCTGTTCCATGTGCCGCATATGTTGGATGAAGACACTGTTCGGCAATTAAGATACGTTTCACTTCTTACAAGTGTACTTTACAGAATGTAACCTGTCAGCCACAACCTAGGAAACCTATCATTTGATCGCGCTCCGAGAAGATTCCGACTCAAGATCTCTTCTGGAGGCGATTCGGCTGCGTTGGGTAAGCCACACTTGTGGCAGGGAGTCCGTGGTGATCGCTCTTATACCTGAAGAACCAGGATGACCTTGAGTTTCCACCTCGTGTTCACACTGTCCGACTAAATTCCGTCATCCGGGTGCTTCATGGGGTGTCGACTTCTTTATGTTTCTCTTGTAGTATGTCTACGTTCACATTGGCAAGAGTGTTGCGTTCTCGACAGCATTGGGCTGCGGTGCGCAACTATACCTGATTCTTCACAAAGTGTGATCATGGATGCAGTAACAGGAATTGCGCATGAGGTGTTCCGTAGCATGTTCTGCAGCCTGCTAGAGCGGGATTGCACCAATGTCGCATAGGTGTTGCACTGGGTCTACGGGCCGCAAGGGGTAGTCCAAAAACGACAGCAGTGGGTTTGGATCATGTCCGAAGCTTTATTCATTCTTTTGATGTAATTACTGTTCAACCAACTCTTGTTGTAGGAGCCACATCAATAAGTAGGAAAACTCTAATTCAGCATCACCCTGGTTCTAAATTCTAAATCCTCACAGGGTGCTGATTGGGAGAAGAACGTTACGTGCTCTTTATTTTGTCATACGCTGTTGGGTTTTCGGATGTAGGGTTTAGGGATGTTTAAGGGGTTGTTCTAGGGTCCGAACGGGAACCTTCATATCAATCTTGCTCCAGAATTACAGGGATCAGGTTTTACGTCAAAGACGCCGAGCTTTTGCCGAGGTCGTTGGCACCGACGTAGAGGTCACTCCTGTCCACACAGAATCCAGCGACAGGAGATCATCAAGGATGCTACTTTCACGAGCTGCATGTTATATAGGAGGGGCATGGTACAGTGATCATGATTATGGTTACTATGCTTACTAGTGGTCTTATTCACCAAACATTGTGTTAGCACCACGGGGTCTGACGTCAAAGGTATAAGATGTTTGAGTTCGCAGGCGCCCCCGGTAAGTGCGCAGTGAGCAATGTTCGCAAGTTTGGGTTTGAGGTGAATGCGGACTCAGCATCATGATTCACAGCAGCCGTCTTCGTATGATTATTGCAGTTACTCTGGTGAGTATTGTCATTGTCACCGAGTCAGCACTGCAAGCTCCACATTCTTCCGTGACTGGCCCTCTTTTTGCTTCTCTGCGGCTGCGATCCATTGTCCGTCGCTGCGACCTTAAAGGCTGAAAATCGTAAATGAAATAAGTTCCTTCGCCACAGGATTCAGTTGCGCAGCAACAGCCTGGGCCCCCGAAATCGCTCTAAGGTTTTCCGCGTTTTGGCAAATTCGCACCTGAGCATGGCTCTATGTTGTTCATCAGGTTTCTGTGGCAGGCAACATAGGACACATGTTGCTTTCCACCGCTTGCCAGGGGAGCAGATGTGATTAGTGTGTTTGGTACAAGCGAGGAGTACCGCCCCGCTCACCCACGGTTCTGTCTCGCAGGCGTGCAGAGAAGCATGGAATGCTTCAGAGCGGTTCATGAAACTCGTCGTAGAGAGTATAGGGGCATTGAATGTGTTGATATGTGTTGGCGCGTGTTTCTGTTGGTTTTTCAGACTGAGACGCCTGCAGGTGTCTTCACACTCCCTCCTGCAGGTTGGCAAGGAGGTGGAGGAGATGACTTTGCTGGTCGGCCGCCTACCGCTAGTCGCTGGCGGTTTGCTATATCAATCTGCGGAAGCTCTGGGTTGCTGTAGTTTGGCAGAAATCGAGGTTGATGCTACCACCCCGCTGCTGGATGTGGACCAAGCTCACTTGAGCTTCGTTCGGCGACGTGATAGTGACGACAGCTCCATGCCTAGTTTGCGCCGCCTCGTTCAGCCCACGGATGCTGGGACCTGTTTAAAGGGTTGGCTACTTGCCTGTCGCTTGATGCACCCCACCATCTGACCCTCCACGTTGTAGGTGTGTAAGAGCCGCAAGAGTTTGGATGCCCAAAGGTGACCTTCACATGCCACATACCATTACGTGTTTGTTAGGATCTGCACCCTCGCAACATCATCCGAATCTTTGCATGTTTGCTCGTTTCCACGGAAGCACATCGCCACGTGTGAGGATTGGGGCAACGTCCAGGACCAGCTCCTGAATCTCGCACGGTCGGCACAGAGCCAGGAGGATGCACTACACATGAAGTTGCCCAACCGAAATTTACTTGCAGACAATGGGAGGGAGAGGGAGAGAGGCAGGAGAGAGAGCGAGAGAGAGAGAGAGAGAGAGACAACAAATTTGGCTCGAGCAGTTTTGGCTCAAGCTGCGAGTGGTTCCAGGAGCCGCGGGGATCTCCGCCCTTGCTTCGATCTCCCTCGGCTAAGAAACCCAGGCGCTTACTCTGTCCTGATCCGTCTGCTGCGTCATTGCAGGGCATCGTGGACAATGAGTGTGCGCGCTTCCTGCCGCAGGGCCGGCAAGGTGAGATCATCAAGGTCGGTTCGGCAGGGCATCGCTCTCCAAGGCGTGCGTGGGACACTCTGAACAGCTACCCAACGGTGAAGGCCAGCCTACACATGCCGAACCAGGAGGAGCACCACTGCACTGCGACGTCTGCCGTTTCACTACCAGTCGACACTACAACGACGCAGGGTCATCGCAAGCTACCTGACAGGATGGCTGCAGCAGGAAATCCAGCTCATGGCTTCACCGACCAAGCGACGGGCGTCCTGATGCGAAGCTATTTTGGTTTGAGGTGACATCACAGACACGGTGGGGGAAACACAAAAGCGTGAGACCCGCCTTGTAAAAAGTACCGCGGCGTCTCGGGGAGTTACAACGAGCTGTGCGGTGGGCCGTCTATGAACATGGCTTTGCTTGGGATGGTGTTAAGCAGGCCTGCTGAGCTGATGCTCCGTGGCTCATGATGGTAGCGGTCCTGGCTTGGCATGACAACTGGCGGGTAGTTTGGCTGGATAGGGTTGATTTGGCTTGCAAACTGCGGTGCGACGACTGGCATTGCCTGATTCCTCATCTTAAGATGCTTGAAGCCGAAGGTCTGGGTGCCGGATTTGAGCCTGGGTTCAAGAAGCAGGAGCAGGAGGAGGGGATGGGTAGGGGTGGGTAAGGGTAGGCGCAAAGACAGGGTAGGGGCAGGGGTAGGGAAGGGTAGTAAGGATAGGAGAGGGAGTAAGAGTAGGAGGAGAAGGAGGGGAGCAGGAGCAGGAGCAGGATGGAGTAGGAGGAGAATGGATCAAGAAGAGAAGGATTTCGGAGGAGGGGGGGAAGGGGAGGGGGGAGGGTGGAGGGGGAGGAGGAGCATCAACAAAGCAGTAAGTCGTGAAATACGACTGGCAGGGGGTTTGAGGCATACGTTTTTGAAGCACGCCTCACCGCATCTGTCAGGAAATTCTAGGCCCTGCCGAGCGGCTATGGCGGCCTGAGCTATACGGCCCGGCTCACTGTCACGTTTATCCGCTCTAACAACCTTCTCCTAGCGATTGTCCCTCGAGTACTCCCGGACCCTGTGCCCTGCTCGTGGGGCTAGACCCTCGTCATGCACGGACCCACTCCCCCGTTTCCCATTTCGTTGTAGTGCCGCTCTCCAACATCTCGTACGGTGCCGTGACCGGAGGTTGGGGTTGGGTCCCGCTGTGCCTTCCCGGCTGTAGCTTTTGTTCGCATTATTGGCTCCCTTTTCCTTTCAAGCCCCCTTCTCGCACCAAGATCCAGGGTCTGGGCGCTGCCCACTTCTGGCAACTGCAACTTGCAACAGCTGCCACTCCCGGACACCTCCTTTGGAATGGATGGGTGTTTGGGTTGCACACTTTCCGTTTTCCTCTAGCCCGGGATTTCCTTTTTCTGGCAACGGAGGATGCTGCCGCCATAAGGACGGCGAATTCATCATCGCCAATGTCAGCATCAATCGGCAGGTTGCGCAATCCCGCCAGAGATGGCTTGCCAAATGCGCGTTCCTCGTAATCGTCAGCAAGGACCGACAATGGTGGAATACCCTCAGTCTCTTCATGTTGATCGGAGAGTTGCAGTGGCAATCCCTCCGCCGGGCAATTGTTATCCCACCATGGCGTCCACCAGAATACCGCACTCGAGGACGACACACCACTCGTGCAATATCAAGTAGAAACTACCATCAAGTTCCTCAGAGTCCAATGTCATGCACCACGACGACCCAATGTGATTGACTTGGCGCAACGGCCATGTCCTGTTTCATGCATCAATTCCAGGGAGCTGTGTGCAGCCAATGGCTGCCATACCGAATCAAGGTATGGCCCATACCTTGATTCTGGGGGACTCATTCGGAACCCCCGCCTCGTGCCAAGGCACTCCACAAGTCTTGCAACTTCCGCTCTCTGCCTTCCGTTCGCGTGCAATCCGCTTCCGTGCCCTGCGGCCCGCTCCTTGCCTGTCACCTGCCTACCTACCGACATGTCTGTTTACCTACCTGCCCTACGACCCTGCCTGCCTGCCTAGTAACCTACGTTCCTGCTGTGCTTTTTCTCCGTTCATATTCCAGAGTTTCCATACTGGAGTCGATTACGGGACCCTGAGTGCACCAATGCTATGGAAAAACAGCCCATGTTGCTGTAACGAGTCCCAGATGTCGGTTGATTTGAGTACTTCTCCATCTTTTTCAGTGCCATTGCACCATGCCGATTGCAACCCCTTCACCTCCAGTGGACATAGTTGCCAGCCATGCGAGAGGGAAAAGTTTACTTGGATCCATTGGATCCCCTGGATATGCCTGTACAACCCTGCCTAGCGATTTGTTCACGGCGAGCCCAAGTGTAGGAATGCTCGCGAGGCCCCCGAATCTCAAATATTGATAAACTGACATACAGATTCTGAGGGGCCCTTTTCCCAAAAGAGCAATACCCTGTCAGAGACATTCTCGGGATCCCAAAAGTCTGAGAACTACCCATATGGTGTCCGAGCTGAGGTTGAGATTGCAGGATGATTGCAAGAGATGCCTTCAAGCACGTCGCGTTCACGTCTCTGCATTCGTTTCACCAGGTGCCGACAGGCTCTCCGAGACGCGGAGCAAGTTGTGCATTCAGATGCGGAAATTCAAGGTTTTGAAAGCACCATCGTCAAAGCATACGCCTTTCGGCTGCATTTTCGTATGATATGTTCCACTGTTGCTCTGTTATTGTGTAGTTTGCTTGTTATTGCTTTTCTGATGTGAAGTCGTACTTTTCATTTCACACCATTCTTATGATAAATAGCATTTCTATCGTTATTCCTGTTGTAAGTAGTATCAGCGTTATAATTCTTCGTAGTAGTGGTTTAAGCCTTGGTTGCCCGTTCAGCCTTTCTGCCCAGGTCGAGGTTCCAAAGTGTCAGTGAATGCTCATCTGAAGACTCGGACTCGAGTTGAGCCTGCTGGGAGAAACTCTCACTGACACTAGTACCCATAACATTTTTGTTCGTGATCGCAGTAATAAAGTATTGAATCCATTGGTGACACTGGAAGTGGCAACATGAGTAGTACGAATAATGTTGCAAAATCCTTGCCCGGCCTCCGTTTTTTTACAATTCTCTGGGCTGAGCGATTTGGCTGGATCTTGTGCAAGTGCATATGCAGAGCGTGGCCTGCAGCCAGCCACTGCCCAGAGAGCCCAATACCCTCGAAGATGAGGCACACATATCTTAGAGTGTATTTGGCACCTTTGAGGGTAGATTCCTGGATGCTCCCTAATTCAGCGGGTATTGGGCTGGGTGCGGAGACAAGCCCATGCAGCCAACGAGGCCATGTGGCGTGCTGGAAAATATGGGACTCAGCACACATAGTCAAGACGTTGCGAAATGCCATTCTATGCACATGTCGCATCATGACGGCAACTTGGTTTCGTTCGCCCTTCCTGCTGGTGTTCGCGGATGCTTGCCAACTAGAACTCTACTCGGTCGCCACATACAATGTCTCAACTGTCGGTTTCATTCGCACGCCGCATAAAATCATCAAAGACGGGTTGGCACGGTGCTTGCTTCAGAAGATCGTCTTCCGACCCACCCATTTGCCCAACCACGCAAACCGATTTCCAGGTCTGCAGCGGTTCGTGCAAGAGCTGGACATAAGTAGTTGCAGCCAGCCTGAGCCAATTCATGTGCGCAAGCCTCAAAGCCCCTAAAAGTGTTGACCTTTCTCCAGCCGTCGAAACTTTGAAGCATGCACAGCGGGCAAAAGCCAAGAAGCAGTGTTGTGCGAATGCCTGGGTCTGCCCGCTGTAAGTCCAGGTCCAGGCGTTTTGGGTTGGGGCCGGGGCTGGTGGCGAATCTTCAGCTGTAGGGCTCGGGCTGTATATCCCGCTGACGTACTCCTTAGGATGGGGTTTCGGCTTTAGGGTCCGTGCTGAAAGGGCTGCAAAAACCAAAAGGGTCGAAAGCTTCTTGACGATGCAGATGAACGGGATTGTGGGTAGCTTCAGAGGCAAAAGTGGTAGGAATGAGTGGAGGGCCGGTCGCGTGGGGATTACAGAGCTTTACGGTATAGAGGGGTTAACTAATCTTCCGGTGTCAAGGGTGTTCAGGGTTTGGTATGTGGGTTTTCGTTCCAGGGATCTGAAGGTTTAGGTTTATGATTTATGAAAGTTGCAAAAGTGAAGCAAAAGGAGCTCATTGCGGCTGCCGTCGCCCGTCTGCTGCCGGCGTGCCATCACAATGGATTCCGTTGCCTCGCATCACTATGCACGGATTTGAGGGTTGTCACAACCCCGTCGGTTAAGGATGAAGAGTTCTCGTCGGTCGAACCACATACCGTAGGAACGCCTTACAGGCCTGCTTACCAATCTTTCGGAATTTCTTTTGTAATTGCCAAATGATGCCAGCATTGAAGGCTGGGTCCCTGCTCGCGGAGTCCCTTCAGCCAAACAAGCTTCGGAATGTGTGCTCTAAGCCGACTTTTACATATCACAGCTTTGATGGAACCTTCTCTCCACTACTCAAGGAATGAGGCTTCAATCAGTTTGCATTTCACAGCCTTGATAGTATCCGCTTGAAGCCGACTCTGCAAACGCAAACCCAGGGACTGGGCGACAATTGAAGTCGAGAGGTTCTCGGGGCATCAAGAAACTGATCGGAAGAGTAATCTTCAGGTGTTGTGCCGCTCTCAGCCGCGACTCCGCCACCAGTTCCCGCGCGTAGAGAAAGAAGCCAAGAAGCTTGGACAAGCCGTTAATTACAGCTAGTTTCCTCGGGTGATCGGTAGGGGGTAGGCTAAAAACCATGAACCCATTTTCTTGAGCTTCACTGGTGCTGAAGTTTTAAATTCATGCATGTCGCTCCTCTGCTGCATCGGCTCTATTCTGTGCTGCAGCTGTTCGAGCTCCAGTCAAGTCTGGCTTTGGGGTTTCGGGTTTGAGATGGTTTCAGGTTTAGCCTTCGGTTTCATGGAAGAAGCTGTAGACCATTGATGCTTGGTTGGAGTTTTTCAGGGTGGAAAGAACAGTGACACAACTTTGTGATATGCGAGTGGTTTTGGTAAACCTGTTGTGGGGGGGGTGGCGGGGGCAGACCTCGATGGATGCAGTTCCTGCGAAGTCCCTTTCGCTCAACATGAGCCAGCAGAGCAATGTCCAAGACATTGTTGCTTGAGCCGTCTTAGATATCCTTTTGGGCTTTCCGTATCTTGCATGGAACATGCCGACACCCCCAAACCCCATTCCTATGCTGGACGTTGTGGTCCGCTTTGCAGGTGGCTGGGATCCAGAGCCTGTTAGCCAAGCTACTGGAGGAGCATGAGCGATGCGAGCAGGAAGTCAGGGCCCTCAGAGGCGGCAATCCCACAAGCTCCTCCCGCGCCTACCCTGCACATGTCAGGGAGTGATTCTATTTTTCCAGAATGGGAAAGAGCTCAGATTGAGTCGGTTGGCTTGCTAACAGAGACCCAGGTGTGCCCCCGGCTGTGCCCTCCAGAGCCAGAGCGTCCAGCGATGTTGAAGTTCAGAGTCTAGCCACTGAAGAAATTGGGCCGGAGACTGCGGATATACCAGACTCACCCGACGATGGAGTCTGCGAAATTCCAAGTGCCAGCAAGAGAGAGCTGCAAGAGGACAGTCTTGACTTGGAGCTCACGCCTGTGAAGTTTTCCGTCTACTCTGTGTCGCTGCCGAACACCGAGCTGTCTTTCGGTGGAGATTTGGCGGGGCAACAGTGCCGAGTGGTTTTTAAATGCAACAACGCGAATGCAACGACCACACGCGAGCACGCATCTCTGGTAGCAGAGCAGTTAGCCACAGAGGTTTGGATATGTTTTCTGAATTACATGCGCCCTTGCCGCTAGTCAAAGGTACTCGTCGGGTGACGGGTGGACTTAGTGTACTGATGTTCGTGCTGGGTTGGTAGATGGTAGCATCGTTTCCATGCTTAAACCTATGTTCAGTGGCGAGGCATTCCAGTTGCCGAACAAGTCTCAGTCCAGCCTGCCCGGTGTGGTGGCCTCCGCTCAGGACTACGTCAGTTAGGGCTGGTTTGGGGTTGAAAGGGTAGATTCAGGGCTTGGTGCATGACAGTCCCTGCTCAAAACACGGGGTGAAGGCGCGTAGCATTTGGGGAAGGATGTAGGCGCATAGGGGTTGGTCTTGGGAGGCAGGGCTCTGGCAGCCATTAAGTGGTTGAATTTTGGGTCTGACTGCGAGGCTCCTATGATTATGTTCCCCCGAAGCCAGGAACCTAGGAAAAGTTGATTTTCAGGATTCGGTGGCTGACAGGCAGAAACGGTCCCCGACCAGATCCGGACTTGCTGTTTGCGTAAAGGCTTGAGTTGATCTGTGCTATATTGCAGGGAGCTGATCTTGTGGTCGCCGATTGGACCGCGGGCACAGATGTTGCTGGCTGGCAGTAGTAGCTAGCAGGGAAGAGGCACCGTTTCGGCTGCAGGGTCTGGATTTTACACCTCAGGCTAAATTCTAGTAATCCCGGGCTCATTTCACTACGTCTTTCCAGGCCTGACTGCGACTCCTTCCGGCGATCCCAGAACAGCAGTCTCACTCTCTCTCCCGCTTACTCTCTCTCTCCCTCTTTCTCCTCACTGCTTGGGCAGCATTGCATGTTTCGGGTTGAGGGTTCAAGGTTCGGGTGAAGGTTTGGGGGTTGGGATTGAAGATTTCAGTTGGAAATTTTGGGTTTGGAGTGCCGGGTGGAATGAAGGAAGCTGGCCACAGTAGAAGAGCAGCAGCAGCGGCAGCAGCAGCACCACCACCACCAACACCACCACAAACGGCAACTGCTGTGGAAGGGGAGATATAGAATCATATAGACATTACAGTAGAAAGAGTCACAGTCAAAATGATGCCGAAGTAGAAGGCGAACTGGACAAGATATGCATCATAGTACGACTGAGTCTCGATGTAAACCTTGTACTTGTGAAACCTTTAACCCTATGTGGAGCCTTGCCTGTCTTGTGCGAGTGTGAGCGTCGCAACCCGATTTGCATCTGGTCTCCTTGGATGACAACCATGTTTTGCAACCGCCCATGGCTCTGAAGCAAGTCAATGTTTGGTAGGCTGATTGTCTGTCAACAGTTGGGCCCGGGGGGTTGTGCGCGGCCCTTACACCCCTTGTAAGCAAGCACGCAATACAGAAAGAACCTGGGAGGTAGACCTCAGGGCCAGGGGGCCCCGGGTCCCCAAACCCCATGCAAGCAAGCAAGCGAGCAAGCAAGACTAAGAACAACAAATCTAGTCAAAATACCCGCCCCAGACGACCCACAGTCAGGTTGGCATGGACTGCTTCATGGAGGTTCCAAAGCCTTGCCCCGATCACTTCACAGCTGCTCTGCAGTGCAGAGCCTAGGGTTTAAGGCCTGAAGTCTAGCACTTCGGCATGGGGTTTAGAGTCGGGCGCAGTACCTACAAGCTTTGAGGCTTGCAGGGTTGGATTCCTTTTTTGGTTTCGGGGCCGGGGTTGGGCCGTGCAGGATATGTAAGTTCTGACCTGATGTCAAGGCTCTAACCTCCAACACCCTATTCTTGACCTGTCCAGTGCAAGGTGGAGGTTTGGGCCAGTGGTCACAAGTTTGCCTTGGCCAGTGGCACGGTGACCCCTGGCGAGCGGCGGCGAGTGAAACTTCGGGGCGGTGGGCTCCTGGATGTTGAAGTCACGGTCAGCAAGGCATCGAACCCGGCTCTTATTCAGAAGAAACTGTTTTCAAGCAAGGGGGCCTGGTACAGCACAAATGCTACACCAAACCTTCAGAACAGTCAACCCCAAGCCCAAGGAAGCCTTCGACCCAAAACCGTTGCCCAAGGACGGGTAGCCCACTGCGGGACAAGCAGGTCCGGGACAACATCCGAGCCCGCCTTGAGAGGGTTCTCGCAGAGCAGCATCAGACGCAGGCGCTCGGGACCCTAAAGGCCCTAAACCCAAGCAAACCTGAATTTGTCCCAGAACCCCCCCGTACTCTAGGCCCTAGGGCAGTTCTCCCACGTCCGAGGTATCTCTCGGTTGCACGTGCTAGCTTTGCTTTCCCCTGAAGCGGGTCGGTATTTTGGCGGCGTCATAGGTAGGACCACCAAAACCCGAAATGCTGAGTTTAGGAAGATCGCTGAATAGGTCATCATGGCACGCGACCTCATGGAGGCGGTCAAAAAGTGCCTGGAACTCAAACTTTCCTCCCGAAACCTGTCGGTTTGGGGTACGAAAACCTGCGTATTTTCTAAGCCTCAGGGATGCGGGTTTGAGCGGGGTGCCTTGGTAGCAAGAGGATTGGCTGGAAGGGTCAGCTGCAGCTATTAATTAACCCTTATGAAACAATACTCAATATTTTTACCCGGGCTGCAAGAAAGTTATATTGTAGTTTCATTGATCTTGCCCATAACAGTCCGTCAAAAGAAAAAGCAGACGCTTCCACGTCTTGTCCACTCATAAGGGAGCCCAGTGCCTGTAACAAATCCCAGTACCCACTCCCCATAGTCGCTGGGAGTGGACCCTGTTTGTGTCACCTTTCTCGTGACTCTCGCAAGTTTTAGACATGCTCCTAACTGGCACGCAGTCGTGATCTGCATGATTGCCTTTGTTTTTGTGCAGGCAGGTTGCGGACATGGTTCTCACCGGAACAGAAGTCAAAAAAATCCACCACCCCAACCGGGAAGAGGGAGGCGACGGGTGTCAATGCAACTCTCCACGTGACATCCAGTGCTTTACATAGGGGAGAACCACACCAGAGCACAGGAAAAAGGAGAAGACAGCCACCTCAGCTGCAACCATTCTCCTGTAGAGCACACGCGCAGCATGGAGAGTGGCGCGAGAGTTAGAGAGAGAGAGAGAGAGAGAGAGAGAGAGAGAGAGAGAGAGAAGCCGAGAGAAGCCGAGAGACCAAGAACGGAAGCACGACCCCAAGCACCACGCCACAGGCGGGGCAAGGCTAAACAAGAAGACTTCACCAGGCTCTCCATGTAGGGCGGATACCATGAGGTCGGGGGAGGGGGAGGAGGGCACCGAATTCTCCTTCACCGGCACGCACAGCACCGACCCCCAAAGGGAAACAAGAAAGCTTCCTATGATCTTTCTGCCGCATCTGCTTAAATCGAAGGGTTATTGCGCAGAAGCGCTTTGCAATGGATTCCGAAAGCCGGAAACAAGTCTTGATTTTGTTTTGTGGGGTATTGGGGTGAGTATGGGTATTACTTACTACATTAAAGATGCAATCCTCAATTCCCATCTGTTTGTGCCAACACAACCCTGAACCCCCGCGCGAACCCAAACCCTCAACACCAGGTGTGGAAAGTCGCAAGCTGCTGGCTTCTCGTATTCTCTGGAAGAAGCGGAGCTGGAGGATGTCATTTTGGAGCTAAGGCATCTTGGGTTAGGAGGTTTGGGTCCCCTTCGCGAAGTGTACATCCCCAGATGTCAAACACTCCTGGATCTTTGGTGTACACTCATCGCGAGGGGTTGTGCTTGGTCATGTTCTGGCCCTCCACCAAGTTTGGAGCAAAACCACATGGACCACCTCAGGCACATCACCTCGCGTTTGAGGGATTGGGACTCATGGACGGTCTTGACAAGGGTTTGGGGCATGGGGGAAGTGACAGGTAATGTTGAATGACCAACTTTAGCGGACTTTAGCGCTCTTTGTCTTAGTAGAGCCCAGAGACACCCGTTGGCATCTTCATGATTCTGAGAAGTCCCGAGGCACATCTACCAGAAGCACGTCCTGAAGGTCAACAACAACAAGAAGGGTCTCACGAAATCGAAGACTCCTACACATGTGATTGCCTTTCATCAGTTTTTGAAATGCATGTTTCTGGAAGACGTACACAAGTATGCGCGGGACGAGCAGACTCAGTTAAATCTGTGGCTGGGTGATTGTTGGGAAGCTTTTACTTGATGCTTACGTAACCCAACGACCAAGCCTGGGCGTTCAATATTGAACCCGAGCTAGCAAGTTTCAGCCGAAAGCCTCAGCCGTAAAACTCAACACCCCTGGGCCCACCCTCCAAACAAGGTTCATTCTCCAAATGGCTATTTTCGGAGACGAGATTCCGTCAACAGGCGCATCTTGCACTCCAAACCCGGAGTCTTTGAACCTTTAACTTGCAACAGGCACGTCTGGCGCGCTGGTCTTTGCCAATCAGAAGGAGCAAATGAAACAACCCAACAGGCTGCTTGGGAAGGGGGTCTGGTGCTAACTGTTCCGGGATCAGGGTTTTTGGGAGACTTTGGGAGGCCCGGTAGAAGCGGCTTTGCTTTTGCAATACACGACTTACAAACACAATCCCGATTTTGTGGGAGGTACGGCTTGGGTCTGGCATAGGGATAACATAGACAAGCGTAGCACCAAGTCCCGGTCGGACTTGTTCAGGTACCTGGGGCATCAGTCTTACAAAGACTCCTTGTGCACTTGGCCTTTGTGCAGGCAGAAGCTGGTTGTCGACGTCATGACGGCTTTATCCACGCTGGCCATCATCTCCAGCGTCGCAGCAACAGGTGTGCATTTCCAAGACCAGGTCCCTAGGTCTCGCTTTTCGTTCTCCATGCCCCATCAAGCTTCATCCTGTTTCTCGGGCACTGGGAAGCTGATCCCTTCCCTGATCTCTGTCTTGTGCTGCCGAATTTCCCAATAATTCTCAATCTTGGCACAGTTTGGAAGGCATCTCCATGGACTTTGCGACGGGCGCGCCCGGATGGATTGCGCTGGACACCGTGTGTTCCACAATCTTGGCGGTTGAGGACGGGTTTAAGTTTAGGGTCTTCCCAAACTTGGAGTTCCTGGTTTGGCGGAGACATGTTGAAATTAGCGTCCCGTTTGGGGGTTGCTCAAATGTTAGGATACTAGTAAGTACTACTGCTACTGCTACTACTACTACTACTACTACTACTACTACTACTACTACTACTACTACTACTGCTTCTACTGCTACTGCTACTACCACCACTACCACTACTGGTACTACTGCTCGTGCCGCTGCTGCTGTTACTGCCATTGCTGCTGCAGCTTCTATTCTGCTATGCTGCGAGGTCATTGTCAAGCTGTATGTTCTCAAGCCGGGCGTATACTTCTGCGGACCACTCGGCAGATGGAACGTATTCGACTTGGCTCTGTCCGGTATCTTGGTTTAAGGCTTGGGGCTTATTCAGAAGGAGTCAGGGTTTGACTAAGGTGTGGGGTTGATAGTTGAGGCCTTGGGATTTGGGCATTTCGGTCGCGGGTAAAGGCTCGGGTGTGGCTTCTCATCAAGGGTGGGTTTCAGGGCTTGATGTACGGGGACCGTTAGGAAAACGAGGATCGACCTCAGGGTTCTGTAGTGTCATTTGCTATTTGCTGGGCTACACGGCTGGAGGGTCGGGGATTCAAGCGATTTTGTGATGTGTTTTTGACAATCATGGGTAGCAGGGAGCTTGGGGACCCCTTGTTCTCAACCCCTATGTACATTGTTCAACCCTCCCTCGCCTCATGTGTTTTTTCTTTCGACCCCCCCCCCCCTCATATCTTGTGCCTGGCATCCGCAAATCTTTGCTTGGTCCCTGAAATTGTTCAATTGGCGGGGCTGCAGAGCCCTCGCTCCGCAGAATCTTCCAGATGGTCCCCCCACAAGTTTTTTTCCACCCCTAAACCTCTCTTCACCCACCGCTCTCCGCCCCTCACCCCACCCCCACCCCACCCCGCTACCTCCCCCGTCCCGTCCCGCCTTTCCCATCGCATGAAGACCATCTCATGTGCCTGAGACGCCATTTAGTCTGCGTGAGGCTATCGCATTTTATGTCACAACCGGTTGACTTCGGTCAAGGCGGACTCAAGAAGGAAAAGTTGATGCGTTCTGAGTCGAGTGTGCGTGTAATAGAGAAACAGTTACGAGTTCCGGATGTTTCTTGCCTCTTCACGGTTGTGTTTTCGACTCCTACAGCACCGATGCTAGCAGCCCCCGATGTTGTTTGTTAGACTTCCTGATTTAGTTCGTTGGACCTTCGTTCTACCACTGGGGACCAAATATCAAGGAGCACGGGGCTTCCACATTTTTTTCGGAGCGCTACTTTTCTTAACGCTCAGATCCTGGGGGTTTCCCCGCAACAGGTCCATCAGGCTCTGGATATAGCGGGTAGGAGGACCATAGGGAGTCGGCAGGGAAACAACCCCCAGACGAAGGCGCAAAGCTTTGCATGATTTGACTGTACTGCACTGGAATCTACATGGGAAGTCTCTCACACACATTGACAACGTCATACGTGATAACCGTTACAGAACGAAGTGATTCCGATGCTTCAGGAAGTGGACAAAGCCTGCAGAATATTGACTGCAGCCCGCGGCTCAAAGACTGACTAGGGGTGAGTGCGACATCATGCCTTTGCGCTCACTCCTCCATGACCTTGTCTCCTACTTGTCGCAGGAGGCAATTGCATACTATGTAGTTGCACTCTGTGTGTCGACGGTGATCGGGGCTCTCGGGATCCTCTTTTACCACAGAGCGCCAGTCACTCTGGCATGGCTGCAGAGCACGTATATGTGTTTTTGCCGAATTCTCTTGGGCCTTCGAGAGCTGCATGAACATTTGACCCAGACGCTGCATGTGACTACTCAAACCGCTGCACGTGTACAAGAATTGGAGAATTTGGTTTCTCGACTGCATGAAACTATACAAGGTCGCCACTTTGTACTGGCCAGTGATGTCCTGTCACACATTGGCACACTGGAACAGACTCTGCAGAGATGGGACAGAGCGCTGAGCCAACAACTGCATGGAGACCTGTCGACGATGAGCCAATCCATCGATAGGCTTGGCAATGTTGTTCAGAATTCACATGTGATCATGTTATTGATGTTGCTTCTGAAAATGAGGGATCAGACCCGCATGACCCAGGCCCTGGTAGAGCCCTACTTCGCCTTGTTTCCCACAGGTTCGTCCCTTGCCACCGAATGCATAAGCAACCTCAAGATCCCTGGCCTGAACTCTCTGAAAGCCCCTTACTTAGGCCCAATGAATACAGCCCCCTTTGTATACTCAGAGAGAACGACCCCCCTACTCCCACTGAGGTCTTAACTCTATTCAACATGATCCCTGTCAGTCATTTGAACCGAAGCACAAAAGATGGGAGCAGGTACTTGGGACAGGATCCAATCCTCGTAATTCCAAGGCCCTCTTAACCCTGTCACTAGAAATGCCCTTCTTTACGCTGGTACTGACTAAAATGCTTGCATTCCTGGCCCCTGAATGTAGGTACAACTGCTGCATAATTCGTAGGGTGTGCAAATCTGCGCCTCATCGGGACCTCAATAACGGGTCAGACACGTCCCTCATCATGCAGCTATCGCAACCTATTGCTGGGTCAGGTGTTTGGGTACAGGCCCCCTTCGGAAACACAGTCCTCGAACACAAAGGACAAGCCATTAAGGGTTGCATCGTCAACATTGACAAGCCCTACTATCTGAATGCTAGGAAAATCCTACATGCAGGCTTCGTTCCTGCTGTCGACCCCTTTGACAGGGTTGTACTGGTGGCTTTCAACACCATTAGTATAGGGTCACTCCCTGATGACATCTGCGAAGACTTGCTTATGCTAGGCTTTCGAATTCAGACAAAAACGGACCTTGCTTTCAATCTCGAATCCCCTCCGAGACTCAAGCAACTCTCGATCCAGGACGCCCTCCGCCTGTCCCCGCGCAGGAGGGACCAACACGACATCATCGAGATCCTGGACAGCCAACCCTAAACCTTCATCCTAGTTCAACCATGAAGCGTGTAAGATGTCTTGATGGCTGAGCACTGATGTTTGATGCGATGGGTGGTGCAAAAATGCTGCTGCTGCTGCTGCTGCTGCTGCTAAACCGTGCCTGGGCTGAGGAACCCTGGTCATCCCTTACTACAGGACCTGTAACACTAAACCTGGACGTAAGACCCCGACATCACATGTTTCACCTCGCCTCGCCTCTGCCATGACTTTCGGACTGCAGCGCCCTCTCTTTCAGCGAGTATGGGACGATGGTCTGAGCATACAGGAGTTCAGTCACCTGCTGGTGACAACGGAAAACCCAATCCTATTGGCTGGCAACGTTCGTGGCTTTCTTCGAGAGCTGGAACAATACATGCCAGACCTGGCGCAGCACCCGGCTGCACTGACACACCAGCCGAAGGGCTGGAGGCCAGCACCACTTGCGAGGACCTCAACAGATGCTATGTGAGAATTCGGCTCCGCTCGTGGTTCCTTTATGTGGATTACGAATTGGACCAAAGCAGCCGAGGGCAGTATTTGGAAATTCTTCGCCCAGCATGAGAAGTGGCACCTCACGGTTTTCAGCATGCGCTCGGCTCCTGCACGAGCCCTGCAAGGACTTTACTGCATGAGGGAGAATTCAGATTCACAAACAATGGCTTTGGGCCTGGAATTGGCTACTGCGTTATGTCATGGTCTGCATGACCCATTTCTTCATGGGAATTTAAGAATGTATTCTCCACAGCACTGGTCTGCTCGTGTCTGGAATTGATGTCTGGCTGGTTCCCAACATGGCACCTGGTGTATCCTTGGCAGGCAGTTTTGCATGAGTCATTCTTCGACGCGATGACGAATTCAAGACATTCGCGTTGCCTGGAATGATACTGATGGTGCTTGGATGTGGGAAATGGGACAGCTGCATGAGTGCTGAACAGCTTATTTGGGAATTCTGCTGCATGGGGTTTTGTTGCATGACCAGAAGACATGCAGATGCAAAAACTCTGGTTATTTGCAATCTATATGTGCATTCTACTGCATGTCTGGCTGCCGCCAGCCGCTCTGTGCTGGTGATATACTGCTGATAGCGTCTGCTGACCTTGGCGACCATGCACTGCATGTCTGCACGTCTGCGTGGTATACTGCATGGTGTTTTCTGAAGCCATCTGCATGTTAGCCTGGCTCTTTCTTGTGCTCGGCGAAGAACACTCCTTGTAATTTGATGCACGTTCAACATAGGGATGTTCATGAGAGCATGTTTCACAGGACTGCACTCGGGACAGAACTAGGTCTTGGGTCAATTAGTCGATGTGGGTGCTTAGTCGATTGTCCACGAGGTAGTCAGCTGTCAGCATGATAAGTGTCTATGCTTGTGTATCTGTATGTGGTGGTGGCCTTTTGTGACATCGTGCCCGACAGCGTCGTCCATAAGACAAATACTGCCGGGTGGATACAAGTGTAGTTGGTGGTGTCTGGTGATACCTGCCAGTCACATGTTAACGAGACCAGGATTGCTACAGACCTTGCCAGGCTTTGTCCGAGTGTGAGTGTCAAAAAAAAAAAAACGCAACTTTGTGGTTCAAGAACATATTGCTGAATAGCTAAAAGCTATCTCTGCTTGCGACTCGAGAAAACCAGAGCCATTCCCCTTGCACAGACCACTCGCTGAGCGATTGACATCGTCTGTGAGCGTGCCTGCATTGGAAGGGAGTGAGCGAGAGGGTACGTAGTTGTCGACTATTCATACCATCGTCTACGAAGCAACCACAACAACTGTACCCTCGGTGAGGTGGGCATCAACTACAATATCATCCATAACCTTCACGCAGGTGGCAATTAGCTTTGAATACCGAAGCTGCTGCTGTCATATGTTACCTGAACTTCCCTGGAATGCATGCTTCGTCCTTGCTAAGTAGGAGGGCAAAAAGCCGGCGCCCGAGGTACGGCGGTTGTAGAGACAGTGATCAGCCTCGCAGCTGGCAGTGGAGGCCGAGGGCTCTGCGTGGGGATGTCGCCTGATTTTCAGTTTGCGTATCATGGAAAAGGTTCCTGTGTTTTGCAAGTGTTTTGCATGACATCACCCTGATGCAGATCTCAACCGCCAAGCCCTAGGCGATAAGGTCGAGGCTCGAAACCCGGACCGTCCAGGTGCTCAGAGTCGAGTTGCCATGATGCTTCGCGGCCTTCGCATTGCAAGGCCAGCTCCCATCACAGCTTGTCGTGCTTTTCAGCAGCAGGGTTTGGGTGTTTATGACAAACGAAGTATTCAGAAGTATGTAGCAGTATATAGCATATACGGACCATGACCGCTCACCGCATCGCATCGGCCTGGGAGTGGAGGGGCCAAGCGCTCAGCCAGGCTGTGTTTGATTCTGTTAAGAGTGCTTCGGATGTGGTCCACCAAGTAGGCTGGGCGATTAAACGTTCCTGTGGCTAAGATGCTGAATTCAGGCAGCCAGGCATGTGCAGTGCGACTGACACCTGTACTTTCCAGTTCAAGCCTTTTCGCTTACCGGCCAAAGACCTTGTTGAAATGCAACAACTCCAGGCTCCACACCCTCCGCCTCAATTTCTGAATACAAAACCCTTGCCCTCAGCCCTTGGCCGCCTTGACCCAAAACCCAAAACCTGCGGAGGTTGGCTCGCTTAGCGAAGCTGGTTCGCATGCCACTGTTGCAAGAGCTGGCGACAATCGTGTCAGGCTGGTGGTTTTCGCGGTTTTGGGGTTTTGTATGGTCGCCAAGCGCGGACCATGTCAACAAGCGCCTCAAATCCTGTTTTGCTGTAGCGAGGCTTGAAAACCGGAGCGTTTGGCCTGTAACCCTGCATCCCAAACCATGGATCCCCAAACATAATCCCAAGCCTAGAATCGAGACCTGCAACCCAGACATAATGAATGTTTGGTTGCCCCACGAAGGCTTCTTCATCAGTCTGCGACCGCTTTTTTGGGTGCTGCTCACCCTTTTCATGGTGGTCTACTTCATGGCGGTGGTGCTCCGTACCACGCTGAAGGGATTTACAGCAGAGAGCTGTAATGGAGATCCCGACATGTTGGAGGACCCCCACCCATTCAACTCCTAGATCCGAAACTGATTGTACGCGCCTTTTCCTCTCTTTCATGCGCATGCAATCGTTGAGCCTGGTTATAATGGTTGATAAGCTTTGATTTGCAGCCGGGGACGGCGAGTGCTGGATTCCCAGCTTGCCGTCGCCTGTTCGGGGTATTTCTTGCCAACTCGGCCTTAGAGACGCATAGCTGCCACATCAACATCCCTCAAAGTCTCAAGGACCCGGAGTCGGAAGAGTGCCCCTTCCACTTGGTGCAAGGTCAAGTCTACTGTGCTTCGGCTGGTTAGCAAGTTCAAGTAATATTTTTCTGCTGGGTACAGCTTTTTCTTTAAAGAGACATTTGCGACCCAAGGTGGTGATGTTTTGGGGTGCATGTTTTCAGTGTTCCGCTGCATTCTCGGCGACTGCACAACCAAGCCTGGCCAGAGTTTGGTGATGGTTTCTTGGCTCTTGATGTTGAGGTACGGTTTAGGTTCAGGGTGGAGATTCGTGTTTGCGGTTTCGGAACACGAGATCCGGGTTCAAGGTTTGAAAACTGGAGGCTTCAGAGTTAAGGGCTTAGGACTGTAGATCCTGATGGGTGGCACTGGCATGGTTTGGAGGGTTCGTGAGCACACGTTCTGGGCAGAGGGAGGTTCCGGTCAAAGAGGCAGGCCCACTGCAAAAAGGAGCTTAGCACGTAAGGCCCTAGACGCTAAACCCGGATCTTTTTGGTATTCCTCAACTCTTTCGTCGTTGTGCTGGCGAGGACCCGCGTTGTGACCGGCTGGCACCAACTCTTTGGGCCTACAGACCCTCGTTGGGGCTTCAGGTTTCTTATAGGCTTATAAGGCTCGACCTTAAGCCTCAAACCTTCAGCCCCTAACAGTCCGAGGAGTGTAAGTCACAAACTTAAAGCCAAAGCCCTCAGGTCTTCAGTGATGGCTTCGGATTGGGGTTCGACTTGATCTACGCTTTTGGCATGGTCGTGGTGCCATTCGGCCAAATCAACACAAAGAGGGAGTGTGTGTGTTGTGTGTGTGTGTGTGTGCGGGTGCATGTGCGTGTGTGTGTGTGTGCGTGTGTGTGCGTGTGTGCGTCTGTGCGTGTGTGCATGTGTGGGTGTGTGGGTGTGTGCGTGCGTGCGTGCGTGCGTGTGTGGGTGTGTCTGTGTGTGTGTGTGTGTGTGTGCGCGGTTGTGTGTGTGTGTGTGATTGTGTGTGTGTGTGTGCGGTTGTGTGTGTGTGTGTGTGTGATTGTGTGTGGGTGTGTGTGTGTGTGTCTGTGTGTGTCTCTGTGTCTCGGTGTCTGTGTGTGTGTGTGTCTGTGTCTGTGTGTCTCTGTGTCTGTGTGTCTCTGTGTCTGTGTGTCTGTGTGTCTGTGTGTGTGTCTGTGTGTGTCTCTGTGTGTGTCTCTGTGTCTGTGTGTCTCTGTGTCTGTGTGTGTCTCTGTGTCTGTGTGTCTCTGTGTCTGTGTGTCTCTGTGTCTGTGCATCTGTGTGTCTCTGTGTCTCTGTGTCTGTGTGTCTCTGTGTCTCTGCGTCTCTGCGTGTGATGTCTGTGTCTGTGCGTCTCTGTCTGTGTGTGTGTGTGTCGTGGGGGTGTGGGGGGGAGTTGTTTCGTGAGGGCAGTTAAGAGGTTAGCGGTTCGGGTTTAGTGTGGAAGCTTGAGGCTTAGGTTGTGGCCTTGAAGCCTTAGGTTTGCAGATTTCAACTTGAGCGTTTATCACATCTGCATCGATGTAAGGTTCAAAAAGGTATGTGGCACTAAACGTTGAAAAGGTCTAAGAAGTGGCACATGCTACAGTACATGGGTCGCGACGGGCTTTCAGGGCACAGCGCTTACGGTTCAGCGACTATGTAGGGATCCGGGGGTCATTGTCTCAACATGATCCTGGCATAGCCTGTTGTTAATGAGGAATCCGCCCGTGGTTTCCTGAAAATCTTCTGCACCTCCAGTTTGCTGTGGTGCACTCGAGTTTGAGAAATCCGCGTTTAGAAGGACCTTCGGCCTCTTCAACATCATCACGGCCATTTTCGTGGAAGCTACTCTGAGAGGTTGGAGTTCCTCAAAGAATGTACTCTGGGATCAAGGCGTTCGGGAGTTAAGCTTGAGGGACATGCAGCAGCGAATTTCGCAGCAAAGGGGCTGGACCTCAGGGACATTATATCGACATCACAAGATTAGGATTCTGCAGGGGGTTCTGTCTCAGTTAAAGCACTGTCTTGCTCATAGATTTTTAGCGGCGTTTGCTCTGGGGGTGGTTGCTTTTGTTCTTAAGGTATGTGCTTGTGGCCAGGCATGCTTCTGCCTAACCCTTACACCCCCTATACGACCAGGCCTGAAAGCAAGCGATCGGCAGCAGAAGTTCACCAGGGACCACCAGTCTGGCTGGATGACGCAGCAGTTGGCCCGCTTTGTACAGCTGGCGACGCAAGAGGTTGTCGTGTCGAGCAGAGTGTGTGTTTAGGGTTTAGGGTTCGGGGCTAAAAACCATGAGCAATTACCCTAAGACCTGAAACAATGATTCGTAGACCCCGAACTCGAAACTTTAAAGCCTTCGACCCTGAGCCCTAAGCCCATATTGGGATGCCCGGAGGTTGAGGCTGCGAGGAGCCGGAAATCGCATCCAGGTCCCGAGTTCAAAGCTTGATCTTATGGTTTAGTGTTACGGTTCACGAGGTGTAGCAGCTGCTAAGCGCAGCCTTTTCAAACATTTGGGTTGTTTCGGCATGCATTCTCGTACCCACATGTTGGAAACTATGTGCCCAACTGTCTTCCGTAGGCGTTGGGGCTCGTGATGTTTGTTTTTGAAGGGAACGCGAGCCTTACACCTTACACCCAAACCTTAAATTCTGCATCCTAACCGTCTCTTGCATCTGTCAGGCCTTTTTGAAGTCGTGGGGCGATCGCTGGGGCTAGGCGAGACCTTACGAGCATCTGCACAGACCTTTTCCGAGGGCTTAGATGAGGACCCAGCGGTGGGCTTGAAAAAGGTTTGTGGGTGTTGACCATCAAGGTTGAGATTGCCACATGCCACAGATGGGCATCGTTCGTTCGCCCAAAACCGGCTGAAAAACATGGTCACCCGCCCTTCGTGAGGAGCTCTTTATGACTGAGGAAGAGTTCTTACGGTTGATTCGAAAGACGGAGGTGCAGCAGCTGCTTTGCGACATGGACGTGAATGTGGACCTCTGGCAAGCAAGCGGCGCTGTTCTTTCAATCCAAGGGTGGCTACAGGGACGTTTGCACCTTAAACTCGGTAGGGACCCTTGGGATAGACAGAGGATTGAAAACGGATGTAAGCAGATTACAGAGGTCCGCCCACGGGGAAATCCTCATATATCCTCGTGTTATGCCGAGACGCCATTGCGGCAGAAGTGGTACGGATGACATACCTGTGAAATGCAACCTTAGGAATGCGCACAACCGTATGTCTTGCACTACAATGGTCAATGGTGCTAATGACGACTATCGCATTCTGGGACTACTATCACTACCCTTACTGCTACCACCAGTCTCATTTACGACGCCCACACTGAATATTAATGTATCAAATAAGATTCGTATGGTCATGGCATGGTAACTTTCCCAACCGACCCCCCAAGCCCGAATGCAAAAGTGACGGATTCTAGTATCAACAGTACCACTCAGCACCGCTTCCAACAACACCATGCGTAGCTGACCATGGCAGTAGCAGTTCACCCGTTACGCCGAAAAAGAATGGGCTTTGATCATCAGGTCACAATCATTCCTGAATCGCAGGGGCTGTGAGCCTTGAACTAAGACCGTAACATACCGTAACCCAAGAGCCTTCATATTAGACACGAAGCCATAAATCTTAATCGGAGGAGCCGCGGGAAGGCATCTTCGCAGCCTTCAGCATAGAGGAGGATGGCACGGTTTCCATGTCCGAGATAGTGCCTGGGCAGGATATTGGGTTTTGGTGTTTAGGATTTCGTTGTTCTAGGCTAAAGTTTTCGGGGTTGTGTCACCAGTGTGTTGAGACCACCCTCAAGTGTATTCTTAGGTGTAATTCCTGACGTCGCCACTGCATGACCCCTGCAAGACAGAAAAACAACTGCTGGTTTGTGCGAACTTGGATCACAGGAACGTGGGGGGGAAGCTAAACGAAACTCGACGGGTATAAGCTTTTCTTCCTGTGAGATGCAGTCATGGCAACAAGACATAGGCTGGTGATTTCTCTCTCTCGAGAGACTGTCTTGACGGATGCGGGCCCGTGTGGCCTTATAGTGGATGGAAGAGTGGTTGATGTTGATCTTGCACTAAAGCATCTTTGCAAACGTAGGCGGTATCGCGGCTTTGTGGCGCCGCCAATGCCCAGCATACATAATTCGACGAGCACGGACGGGAGGAGCCAGGAAATACCGCTGCCGGACCGACCATCCTTTGGGAAGCTAGATAAATCCGTTCAGCCCGAGGGCTGACAGGTTTGAAGCCAGTGGTCCAGGAGTCTAGGCTCCGGGCATGCGTTGTCTGATGCTCCGTGAAGCTCGGGCAACTTCGGCCTCTGCCCGGGGGTTGTCGACCCTGCGGACTTCAAGAAGTTCCGAGTTCGCCGAGCATGGGGATTACTGAAAGATTGGGCGTGTAGCCTTTTCGTGTTGTAAACTGGCACCCAGCTCCGACAACGCAAAGGTCTTGTCTCCAGTAGTGTTTGCAAACTGGTGCAAACACTGCAGCTAACAGGGAAGGTGTGCCACAGTCCCTACTCAAAACGAATTTGCAGTCCTTAAGCCTTAATTCCTGGATCCTAGCGCCAGAAGCTCCCAACCCTCAGACTCAAATGAGTGTTCCCCAGAGACGCGCCATGACTCTAGCTTACTACGCCACTCCGAACCGTGCATCCCTTGTCCCCGACCTGTCCGAAAGGTCTCTGGCCTCATGCGACTACGAGGAGACTTCCTCGAATTTGATGACAGCTATCCTGAGGGCTGCTGTGGAGTTCCCTTGTGAAGGGTTTGCGGTGTTTGGTGTGGGGCTTCAAGCTTGGGGCTTGAAGCCCTCGCTTGAGTGGAGAGTTTGTTCGCGTAGGGCTTTTGGGGTGCAAGTTACATTGGACGCTTCAAGGTTTAGTTTGTGTTTTGTGCTGCGCCACCCGAGCATGGAACCCATGTATGCTGCCTGCAACTGGACACACGTACCTTCAGGGTTGCTTTGTAACTTAGACTTCAACCCCGAATCCCTCTCGCCAGGCCTTGAACAACCGAACCCCATCTAAATCCTGAACTCTAACCCCAAGGCGACCTTAGCAAGATCGATATGGCCATTGCCCAGTCCGAGCTGGAAAGCCTGCAGCGGCAGGTGGGTGTTCCTCAATCGTGGGTGGGGACCAAAGGATGGGTTTCATAGGTTTGGGTAATCTGCTTGTCAAGGACGCCAGGGATAGGCATGTTGGGACTATGGGGGCAAGGTGGTCCTAGTTTCATCGGGGTTATTTCGACAAGATGCAGGTCACGAAGCTGACGCAGCATGTTGAAAAGACTGGTTAGGGCACGTGGCGACTCGTGCCCACCGAGCTGAGCAGCCTATGCATGATGACTTGTGCAGCCCACGCTAGAAACCAGCGGGCATGTATGTGAGTACTTCTACCGAGTTTAAGACCTAGCTTCAAGAGGAAGGAGTCGCAATCCATTTTGCAAAATTATACCGGTGCATTGCACGAAGACGAAGAACATGGTATCTTGGGCTTAACAGCCCAAGCCCCGTCGGTTCACTCAACAAGAGTGACCAAACTGTTCCTGGTGCTCCCCTGGATGCTTCCTAGCTGCTGAAAGCAGCGAAAGGAGCACCGCCACGGATAGGGAAGCTCAGCAGAGTGGCAACATGTTTACATAGATCGGAAACCAACTAAACGATTGTATGCAAGCCGTTCTTCAAGGATCTCGGCTTTTCCGAAAGCTGAGCTATGCCCTTACCCAGCACTGCCCAGATCTGCCCTGCTTTGCGGGTTTTGCTCCGACAACGATCAGGATGTCTTGTATTATTGATTATTATTGTCGACAGCATGCCACAGCCATCAGACATTTCGGTAGTGATTCTTGCTTACGGCTATTGCAATGTGTTTCTCCGTGTTTTCCACTGTGCTTCCTGATGTTGCGAATGTCAAACTACCCGCCTTGTTGACCAGTGAGAGAGCAGCCAAGCTTGGAAGGATCCGTGGGTGGCTTTGAGGGCCAATGTTTGTGTTGGTGTGCGCGTCCCGCATCTGGGGTTCAGAGGTTGGAGTTTTGCTTTATTTATGAACAATTTCGATGGCTTTCTGGCCTGGGAACGTTTGTTCAACTTGTCTATGCCATGTGGCATTCTGTTTTGGTTTACAAAGGATCTTCAGGTGGTCATGCGGAGAAATTTCCCACCACTGCTCATGGGTTGTCATTCATCTTGCTGTCTTTGCTAGCTATGCCGCAGGCCCGGAAAAGACTGCTGAAGTCGTAGTAATCGCAGTGATATTACTGCCTGCTCTGCGTCACTCAACGCATTGTAGTGACTGTTGCCAAGAGACGGCGCTCGGCTCCGGTCGTTGATACAGCCCTCGTGCATCTCAACATGCAGGTCAAGGGTAACCCTAGTTACAAGGACCTCTGAGGATCCAAGCCTTCGCCATGACAGCGCTAGCATGATTGACAATCCCAGCAAGAGCATTGATTCAGGAACCTCCCATCTAGCACCCATATCTCCTCATGCTCCAGTTGAAAGCTTTCACATTTAAGCCCAAGGCCCGTTGCCTCCAAGCGCGAAAACCCATTACGCACCAAATCCGTCAACCTGAGCGGATGGCAAAGCAATGGGGGACAGCGAATGCAGAGGCTCAGGCAAAGGCCGAACGTGAGCTTGGAGCTCACTGGTGCCAATGGGCCAATGGGGATTCAGGTACCCGGGATATTTAGAGTTGGTTTACTTCAGGTTCACAGGCCCTACCGGACGCTCACTGCAAGAAGCTTGTCGTAACTTCTTCCACATCGATGGGAAGTGTGCCCAGACTTAGCTGTCGATTTTATCCTAAGCACTGTATTTCCAATTCTCGCTCAAACAACAGAACTTCACGGCCTTTTTGGTGTCAGATTGGCTGCTCCCTGAGAGCTGGATGCCTAGCAGTCACTTTCCAAGAGTAATTAGTCTGCAGTTGGTGGGTTTGGTCTTCCCAAAGCAGAAGCTGGGAGCCACAAGGCATGTTGCACTGCATGATTTTTTGGCAGAAAGGGGAGCCCGCAGATGAGCGGAACGTCAAGCAGGACTCTTCAGCAGGGCGAGCCCTCCAATGCGCCCGTCAATTCGGCTCCTGGTGCTATGCCTGATCACGGCCAGCTGCCTTCGACCCTTCAGTAACAAGTCCATTCCCATTCCCGAGTCAGTCTTACGCCAATGGCTATCTGATGCTGAGAGGGCCAAGGTCCTACGGCAGAATCGAGGCCTGGAGCTGTCCGCAGTGATTGACATCAGTCATGAGCTACTTGTTCTCCCATGAATTGGAGTTCTTCGGAGCATGGGACCCCGCAGCTGTGACAAACGCTTTTTCCAGGGCGTGCAATCAGCCCACCGGGTCGTGGGACACCTTCGCAGCAATTGACGTGAACTACATGGGCCACCTCGGCCGTGACTGACATGTGTAATGCCGCAGTGGCCTACACGTCGCTGTGAGTGATGAGCATGGCCACCATGTTCATCAAGGGTGCCGATGTCTTCAACCAGCCCATCGGCCTTCGAACAGACCCTTGGGCATGGGGCACCTCCACTGTTCTTTCCAAATCTGAGCTGTTCGTTGGTGCAGTCTTTTCCCATAAGCCGCCTTGCCCGGGCAGGGAGCTTCCTCGCCTAAAGCCAGCTCGGCTGCAAGCGGTGCCCTTCCAGGGGAAATGCCCACGCTGGATCGGGATGGATGTCAGGCTTGCCCAGCGGCACACTTCACGCCAGTCAACGGGGAAGTCTGCAAGCCATGCGGCTTGCTCTACATTGCCATGGAGACCATGTGTGTTTGGTGGCCTGTGCCTTTTTCTGCCGTGGTCATCGTGGCAGGGGATGTGGCAATGCGACTCTGGGCATCCTACAGTGGAAGAAGCCAAGGTTGCTGAGGTGATGGTAAGCTTCTGTGTGGAACTCCGGGTGGAAGAAGCCAAGACAATGGAGCACTAGTCGGTGTGGCTCGAAAAGCTGGGTTTCCACGTCGAAAAGCCGAGCTTCAGGGGTGAGCATGCAATACTTGCTATCAGATGGCTTTGCTGAGCTGGCCACTCTGGCCAAAGGAACAAGACAGATCCGAGTTGCATTGAAGGAGGCTTTCTTTGCCAGCGATGACGGGCCGGATTGCTGCCAAACACTTCGAGGACAATTGTAGCACCCTGGTTCAGTCGCTGTGGAATGAGACTGAGACGGTACAGTGGTCCAGGGTTTCTGTTGGTGGAGATGGTTTTTGAGGGCGTTGAAGGTTTTTGCGGGTGTTGAGGGTGTGATGGTGTTGCAGTGTTCAGGATGTTATGTTTTTTTGGGGGTCTTGCATTCGTTGATGGTGTTCGAGGGTGTTGAGTGTTTTGAGGTTGTTGGAGTTTATTAAGTTTTTAATCCGAGGGTGTTGCAAGTTCTCCAGTGTCTACGGGGCGTTACAAATTCTTGCGGGTGTTGAGGATGTGACGGCCTTGAGAACGTTGAGAGTTTTAGGATCTTGCGCATGTTGAGGGTTGCTGCAGGTGTTGGGGCGGTTCGACAGCGTTTTGGGTTTTTAAGGGTGGTGACGGTTTTTGCAGGTGTGAAAGGTTTGTGTCGGTGCTGGGGTTTTCGAGGGCGGTTTTTGAAGGCTTGTTGGTGCTGACGGTTTTGAGTTCTTGTGGTTGGGCTTATGCTTTAGTCATCACTTTTGTTTGCAAGCGGGTTTCAAGGCTCTCGGATTGTTTTGCATCGACTCACCCAAGATTTACACGTCTGAAAAAAACACCAAATCCAGCCCTGATCCCATTGTTGTTGACTTGGCGACCCGGTTTGGGGCTTTTGGCTTTCAACTTTATAAACCCGAATTCTTAACCATCAATACCTAACAGCCTTCGAGTTTTCACCCGGAAACCGTACTAGCAACGTGACTTTTGACAGCCCTAAAGCCGTGACACACCTAAGAGCCTTTGAAAGGCGTAACAAACAACACTCACAGCCCTTTTCAATCCTGGTCCTAATCTGTCGTACCTATAGTCGAGGGAGGGGTCCTCAGTGACCAGAACGCGTTCTGCGGCCTTCGCCTCCGAACTTTGCCTCTTCGCCTCGGCCACTTCCGCCCGGAAGCCGCGAGGGTTTAGCCCCCGCGAGGGTTTAAGTAAACTTGACTCCTCAAAACCTTAGAATAAATCGTAAACCCTAGAAAACTCTAGAACCCAATCAGAGCCCTAAAGCAAGACTGTTTAGTTTAGGACTCTAAACCCTAAGCCAGCTGAATTGGAAAAACCCCCAAGGATCACCAACAGCAAGATCGGTGTGGGTGAGTTCCGGCGTCCCGGCATGGCTTGACGGACTCCGCTCTTGATGATTTTGGGTCTTGGGTGTTTACGATTTTGGAGTTGGGTCTGCTCGGGGTTTCGGAGTCTTCAATATCTTCGCATCCATATGCAGGCGAAATGCCCTAATCCGAACCCTGGGTTTCTCAACCAGAGGTTTTTATTATGGCTTCGACAGCTTACGAAACACTTCGGGTTCAGGGTAGTTCGTTATGGTTTTTGGTCCAGGGTTTCTGAGGCCTCGACACGGTTACGGACAGGGGTTTACGGCTGGGAGATGGGTTCGGCACCTAGGGTTTACAAGCCCAACATGAAGGCCCTGAGCCTTAAATAAAGGAGATCCAGTAATCGGAGGTTGACATGAAGTCTTTAGAACTTGGGTTGGGGGGATGTTGAGTCCAACCTAGAGTGCAAGATGAATGACCGTGGTTTGTGCAGTAATCTGGACTTGTTCGCCTTATGTTCCCGTAGACGTCCGGAGCCTTGTGCCGCTCGAACCTTTCAAAACGTTGTGTTCATAAACGTCCCGGGCTTCGAAACGGCTGCCAGGGGTTCCCGAGGCTTGGAGTCAAAGGTATGCCAGAACTCAAACTGGCGTAAGCAAGGGATCGTATCCTAAACTCGTAGCAGGAAGGATCCTCATTCCCGCAAATGGAAGCGGAATCGTCACAAGGGCGAAAGTCGTGGCGGCAGAGGCCTGCGGCTGGTGTGCACTTGGAGAAGACGGGCTCTCAAAGCCTGAGGTAGCGTATAGCCGAGATGTGCCGTAAGAATGGATTTGCCAGTTTGGTTTAGACTGCGCAGGGGGGAAGTTGGGAGGCGTGTGCCAAACAAACATCTGCTTCGGGTCTCGCTTCGGAGTTCCTTCTTTGTTGGCATCAGTCAGTTAGAGCTCTCTCCGGCAAATCATCCCGCATGTGCCATTGACCTCGAAGCTGGAGTATGTGTAGTTTCCCTGATTGGAGAGCTATGCCACCGATTGGGCTTCACATGAGTCTGGCCAAACACTGCACTTGACAAGAACTGCAAGACACCACTTTGAAGCGCTTCTTTCGCAATGTTCGTATTCTGGACTTTCAGACTTGCTGTGCAACACTTGTTAGTGATAGGTTTCTTCTCATTCTCACCATCGCGGGATCCCAAATGCCACCTCAAAGACTCCGTGAATCCCCGGTTCTACAGAATCCTACCACCCCGACCCACAGCGCAGGAAGAGCTGGCAGCCATGGAGGAGTTGCACCGCACTAAGTGCTGGCGTGCGGGACCAAGCACCAGTGCGGTCAAGGTCACGCAAAAGTTTCGGACTGTTACGGAGTCTTTGTTTGCTGCTGATGTGGTGCATGGATGCTTGGCTGTAATCAATGGCGGGATGAAGTGGTTGGAGACTTTGTTGACGGACTGTTTCTGCCGGGCTTGTTGGTGAATCGTGTGTTGGTTGCCTGCTTGGTATGTCGGAGCGGGTCGGTGGGCTGGTGGGCTTCTGTGCGCTGGCACTTGTGGTGAAGAGGATTGTGGCGCCGGACACTTTCAGTTAACCACTCGTCCTCTCATCATCCGGCACGAAAGGCAGCTCAGCTGGCCCCGTGTCGGTAACCACTCCGAATACTGGATTGTGGGAGATGGGTGGGGCTGGACCTCGCGGTTGGCTGTGCAGGAGGGCTCATCCAAAGACCCGGTGATGCTAGTGTGGACCTCTTTCTTGGCAGCGCCCTTTGAGGAAGCAATTCCATGGCCGACCCTCCTGGGAGAGCCCTCTGGTTTGGCTTCCATGGCCCGTCCATGATCGAGAGCGCCGAGAGGCCGGACGCACGACCCGGAGCCGGCGAGGAAGAGTGAGACTCACGGCGAGTGAGCTTGGTCTACCCTTCTGGAGTGTTCTGGGTTGCTTTCTTCCGAGCCTGCGCCGGTCACGGAGGGTGGTGGGGAGGGTGGTGTGTCGGGCAGAGCTTCGTCGTGAATGCTGCTTCTGCTGACTTAGTTCGTTGTTAGTTTGTTAAGTTTATGTTGATGTTGGTTGTTGTTTGCGGTCGTTATGTTTATATTGCTGTGGTGGTGGTGGTGATTGTGTTGATGTTGGTGGTGGTGGTGGTGGTGGTGGTGGTGGTGGTGGTGGTGGTGGTGGTGGTGGTGGTGGTGGTGGTGGTGGTGGTGGCGGTGGTGGTGGTGGTGGGGGTGCCGGTGCCGGTGCCGGTGCTGGTGCTGGTGCTGGTGCTGGTGCTGGTGCTGGTGTTGGTGTTGGTGTTGGTGTTGGTGTTGGTGTTGTTATTCTTCATGTTCTTGTTGTTATTGTCGTTTAGATCGGGGTTCTGGCGTGTGGGTTCTTTCTGTTGTTATTGCTGTTGGAGTTGTGGTGTTGTTTGTTATGCTTCTTGTTGCTTGTTGGGCTTCTTCTTTGTGGTTTAGGTTTTTTGTTCAGGGTTTAGGGATTCGCGGCTTAGGGTTTGGGTTTCAGGGCTAGGAGTTTAACAATGGTTTCACCGTTCAGTTTATTGAGCGTGTAGGGTCTATTCAGGCTTAAGGTTATTTCGGATTTTAAGGTTTGTCTTGGGTTTGGTTTTGGGTTTAGGGTTCAAGTTCATTCATGGTTTTACGGTTTGTTCAAAGTTTACTTGCGGTTCGTGAAAACCTTATGTATTTCAGTGTTCTTTACTTCGACCTGATAAGGGTCAAGGTTTCATTCGGGTTCAAGGTTTCGGTAGGCCTCAATCGTCGAATGTTGAATTCAAGTTAGGGGTTTGTTCAGGGTTGAACGTTTATTTGGGGTTTCAGGTTTATTTGAGGTTTTAGGGTTTGAAGCGTGAGGGTTTTTTCGGGTTTTATGGCTTTACTTGGGCTGCTGTAGGATGTACATGGCTTACAAGTTAACTTGGGCTTCCAATTTTGGTGTAGGGTGTTAGGTTTT